>PVHT021183584.1:5739483-6155418 GCA_004024745.2 Catagonus wagneri
CAGTTATTCCCTACATTTTCAGACAAGGACACTGAGGCTCAGGGAGGGACTTGAAAACCTAGTCCTTGCTCTTTTCAAAACTACTGATCGTTACAATCTCCGCATACCAATAAGTGACAACTTTCAGTTCTGTGCAAGAACAATGTACACTTGACTCCTGGGGCCCTGATCTGCTTTACAGGTGCTTTCAACCTGCAGGTGGATAGACCTAAAATTAAAGAACTTTAGACTTGGGACAGATCCTTCCGGTAACACTTAACTCCTCTGCTTTACATGAGTGCATCTAAGCTCTAAGAGGCCAAAAGATCAGTCACAATCATCCAATCAGTTTGTGGTAAGACCAAGATCAAAAGCAGGTTTCCTAAATTCTTGTATTGGCACCGCGTGGCCTCTGTAGCTCTATACATATCCATATCTATGATTTTTTTTTTTTTTTTACATACGCAGTTCTGACCTTTCTCTTCCCAGTTTCTCTCGTGTTCCCTGGTGAAGTTCTGCATGCACACTGACACAACTACAGGACCTCGCAAGACGTGTCACCAGTGACGTCCCCCCCTGCTCACCTCCTCTAACAATACAGAATTCATCCGATTTTAAGGATGCTAGGCTTTCGTGTAACATCCTCATAGAGTTGCCTTGCTCCGGCTATGGGTAAAGAACATGCCTCTGAGAACAATACGGAACTGAGTTTCTTCTGGAAGGTGGGGACTTTCTAGACATCTATCGCTAGGAAAGACATGAGGAAAAGCACTCGGAGAGGAGGTACAAAATGTCCTTTGGAGCATTGGAGGTCTTGAGCAGGAACCTCTTCTCTCCCAAACTAAAGATAACTGAGCCAGATGATGCAATTCCAGGTAATTTCTCATGTCAAGCTTTTGCCTGCTATCTCTGAAAACCCTCTCCAAACACTTCAAAAAAATAAAAACACTAAAACCTGAGTTGACATTTGGAAAGGCCAAACTATGCAGCAACTAACCACTGCCAGGCCAGCATGGAGGGGTCAGTAGAATGACAGATTCCAAAAGGGAAAGGAAAATACTGGGCAGCAGGCAGCAGAGCCACTAAATCCCAGTCACTTCTGCCCTAGCACTGACTCTCCGTCCGCGCCCAACAGCAGAGGCCATGGGTTAGCAAATGCGCTTCCTTACGCAACGTGAAATTCCCTCAACAGACCCAGGAACTTTGCACGTTGTTCCTCGTGATTTTACTTCAGTTCCTGTCCCCCACTTTTTGTCATTTTGGCAAACACTTACTCACCCTTCACATTTCTGGTTCAGCCATCCTCTCCTCTAGGTAACCTATCCTGACACTTAAAACTAACTCTGTCCTCTGCCTCCTTCCAAATTCGGTGCTCCTTTTGACCAGGGTCTGCCTTTAGTTCTAGTGCCTAGCAGTGCAGGAAACAGAGTATGTACTCTGTGTTATCGGAATGAACAAATAAGTTACTTTGTTTTTTCCCTTTTAGTGCATTTTTTTCAAAGGGTAATTCAAAAATACTGCAAAATTTTCAAACTACACTCAAAAAATCAGTGAAAAGTATATCTTTCCTCCAACCCCAGCCCCCCAACTTTCCATGGTGCCAGCAGTATCCTTTCAGATTGATTAAGTACATGTGGGTATTTTAAGTGCAGCTGTTATTTTTCTACACAATGGTAAAAAAAAATTATTTATATAATATTGGTTATAAATACACGAGTATATATTCTGTCACATACATTATATTAGACAACTGTTTATTAATAATACATATAACAAATAATGCATAAAACATACATATAACAAATAATGTATAAACATAAATACATATTTATGAGTCCTCTGCCTTGTTCTTGTCAGGCCTTTTCTAAAAAAAACTAAGACAGCCTAGTATTCCACCACAGGGGCATGCCATGGTTCGCCGCACATCCCCTGACACAAGTATTTACCAATACTTCCATCTTCACTGTCAAAGTCCTGTCCCCCAGCGCAGAAATACCTTCGCCCTCCAACCCCGCCCAGGGCCCTGGGCCTAACGCGACCGCCCCCTTCCCACCACGTGGCCTGCGTCCCCACCGCAGGGCGGAAGAACGCTGCACCGCGCGCGCCGCGGCGACGGAGCCGCACGTCCCCTCCCCACCCCAGCGTCTACCAGCCGCCGCGGTCGCCCGCTCAAACGTGCCGGAACTACAGACGCCCGGCCTCGCCCGGCTCGGGGCGGACGAAGCGGTCCGGCGCTGCAAGCGCTGCGCTGGGCGGGGCTCCAGCGGGGCGGGGCTCCGGCCGGCGGGGCGCGGCCGGCGTGCGGGGCTCCTCCCCTTTCCCCCGGCGGCGCTGGCGGCTGCAGCACTTCCGGGTCGGCGCGGAGGCGGGGCGGAGGCGCCGCGGCGGCTGTTATTGTTCGACTGAGCTGGGCCGGGCGCTGTCTTCTCGGCTCCGTGGGTGTCGGTTTGTCCCGCTTCCTCTCGGCCCCTCGCTCCTGTGGGTTTGTCCCGCTTCTTCTCGGCCCCTCGCTCCCGACGGCTGACGGCGACGGCGGCGGCTGCGGCGGGCGGGGCCTGGCGTTTCGGGGCCGAGCGGCGCCGGGGTGAGGGGCGCGGAGGAGGAGGAGCAGTAGCAGGAGGAGGAGCCGTGTGCCCTGGCACCGAGCGGCCGCGGCCATGGCGTACGCCTATCTCTTCAAGTACATCATCATCGGCGACACAGGTGAGGCCCCGGGCGCGTCCGGGCGGGTGGCGGCGGCCTCCGGGCCGGGGCTGAGGAGCAAACGACGTCTGGCCGCGGCGCGGGCGCCGACGCTGCCGGGCGCCTCCCCGCCGGCCGCGCCGCTCCATTTCCGCAGTGCTGGAGCTGGTGACGTGGGCACTGCGAGCGGCCGCGGCCTGGCAGGGCCTGGCCCGCAGCCCCCCAGCCCGGCCGGCCCTGCAGCCGGGGACCGCGACAGCCGTTTCGACGCGCGGTCTGGGAAGTATATGACAGGCGGGCCGACCCAGGCCGAGGCCGCCAGAGCCTGACTCAGATGATTGCACTCCGTGGCCAGGGCCCCTCACCTTGGGCCTCTCCGCCGCCTTCGAGAAAGGGAAAGGGGGCAGAGGAGAGCAGAAGGTGATGGGAGGGGGTCTTGGGTTTCCTGACCCGTCCGTCCCACCGTCAAGCACGCATCTTCCAAGGCCCCGGCAATGCACTCCCTGGTATGGGAAAGCCAGCTGAGAAAGAGACGGGAACCTTAAAGAAAAAAATTGTATATGTATTTTTATCCCTCTCAACGCCTAAATCGGGATAAGTCACATTCCATTACTTGACACCTGGGGGATCCCTTTCGAGGTCGTTAGAGCATGAGAGTTCTGTCGACTTCTGCCACGTGTAAACTGGGATTATTTGATAGTATTGCAAGGCCGTTCATTGCCCTGGGTGTTTGCTGGTGAGTGTGTGTTTGGGGACACAGGGATTTTTTTCGATAACTCAAATCCAGGCTCACAACTGCCAGTGTTCAAGTGACCCGATGTCCATTTAAAGCGGAAAGAAATTCAATTATTCTCACCTAAAATAACATCCCAGTGTATTTCGCAGATAAAGTAATCAAACTCATTGAAAATATTTATTTAGTATCTGTGTTTTTTCGCATTACTTTCCATCTAATAACAAAACTAAGACTCGTTCAGGTGTTACAACTATTAATATACCAGCGTCTGATTTCAGTGATGACTCTTGCACAACTTTGGACCCTTTGCATAACTTTGGAAATGTAAGCAGCAGCCTGTGGTTGCACTAGTGATATGGCAGATTGAATAACACAAGAAGCATGTTGATTGCTTCCTAAAATGAAGACTTTTAGGCTGTAAATCCAGTTTTTCAGCAAGGTTTTTTTGTGTGTTTGTGGAAACATGGTTTATTAAGTTCTTTTGATGTATCGGGCTTTCCTGGGATCTGGGCTGGAAGTGACTACTCCTGATCTGGCTTATCTGGATGTGTCCCACTTTGTATCGTTTTTTTTCTGATGTTAATTCCTGACTGTTTTGTAGATACTTGTGTAGGCTTTTTATTTGGTTATATACTTCTTGAGGGCAGAAAAGGTGTTTTGTACGGCTTTGTGTTCCTGGAAGAGCCTAGTCAAAGATAGACCCTAAACATTTAATTAAATTGAGAGAATAGCCAAACAGGCCCTAATGTCCATATTAATATACATTAATAACTTGACAGAAGAATTTTATAGCCCAATTCTGCCACTTTCTTACTATTAATATTAGCTTCGGCCAAAATTCTTTACCGTGTTTTCTTAATTCAGAGTATACTCAAGAGTGGTGAGGGACAGTTAATATGGCCCTTCCCATACATACACCAAATGATGTTAAACCAATAGTGGGAGATCCGTCCTGATTTTTTTAAAAGTCACAGTGTGAAAAATATGCATTTTAGAAGGAAGGTAGTCACTACTTTTCCTGTTAGCCTTCACGTCTCCCAGTAGTGAGTGAGATAAGATTAGGACAAATATGAAAGTGTTATGCATGTTTTCCTTTTCAGAGTTCCCTCTTTATGGAAGAAATTTTTTAAATATTTTATATGGTCGTGGTGATACTGTTGAAATATTTGTCTTATTATTATATGGCCAAATGCAGTTGAAATACAGCTTTAAAGGTTTTCATTGGTAGTGCCTTGTTCCTAAAAAATTGTTTAAGAAAATGTGTCATTTAAATCTATATATAAAGTAGAAATTGGTTTTTAACAAGCCTGGCCTAATATCATAAGCAGATAATTATAGAGGGAGAGAAAAATTGTAATAAACCTATAATTGTTGCTCCTAAAATTCTGGCATCTGCCTACCATTTTAATCTCATCTCTAATCCCTCCCCTTTCCTGCCTTCAGCTGGGCACACAAAAGCAGAAACCCTGTTGTGTTGTATCTGAAATACTATGTCATACTGTGCTTCATTCCTCCACCCCCAGCCAAAGTGAAAAGAAAAGTTAGGTCCAAACTTTTTTTTTTTTTTTTTTGTCCATAACCGGAGCAGTCAGAAGTTTCCAGACCAGGGATTGAACCTATGCGGCAGCAGGGACAACGCCAAATCCTTAACCCGCTGATTCACTAGGGAACTCCTAGGTTAAAACTTTTTTACTTGAGCCATTCCTATTCATTCATTCTTTTTTTTTTTTCATTCATTCTTTTAAAATGTAACAAACCCTCCTGTTCCCCCTTGCCTTCTATTAGTCCCCTCCAGGCTTGCTTCCTTCTTTACTTGCCCCCACAGTTTTGTTTCTTTTGCCTTTTGCTTTTGCTTAAACTCTTCTGAGGATAAGTGCTATATAAGAAAATAAATAAAACCAGCCTGATCACATATCATCTGAATGTATTTTTCAATTGAGATATAGTTGACATGTAACTTTGTATTAGTTTCAGGTATACAGCCTGATGGTTTGATATGTGTATGTGTAGCAAAGTGATTACCGCAATAAATTTAGTTAACATCAGTCACACATAGTTAGAAAAAAAATTTTTTTCTTGTAATGAGATCTTTTAAGATATACTCTCTCTTAACAACTTAGAGCTGTTCAGTACAGTGTTGGTAACTGTACTATCATGCCGTATATTACATCCCCAGGACTTTATTATCCTTTAACGAGAAGTTTATACTTTCTGGCCACCTTTACTACATGCATTTTAAATAATCTTTTTGTTTGTTTGGAAATCTTTGGACTTTGTCCCAAAAATAAGGGATCAGAAATGTTTAATTGATAAGTGGATGGACCCTTGGAGGAGGTGCTGTAGGGCTTTACCTGAAATGTGATGTTTGAGCTGAAATGAGAATGACAGGTAAAGATTTGTCAGATGGGCAAAGGGGAAGTTCTCGTAGATAGTTGGAAGTACATGTTGGCAGCTCAGTCAGTGATGGTTTTAAAAAAAGAGAGTGTGATATTGAGAAACTAAAAAAGAGCCCTACTGTGGGCCGTTTTATCGAAGACTGAGTGTGAAAGAGAAGGAAAGAGTGAAAAGTTTAGAGTTGGTTGCAGGATCAAGTTGGCCGGAGTTAGAAAGAGGGAGAGGGAGAGTGTGTGTGTGTGTGTGTGTGTGTTAGGATGGGGAGACTTGAAGTTGAACATTTGAAAATACTAGATAGAGGACAGGAGCAAAGTTCTAGAGGACCTGGGGGAGGAATGGTTTTTGATTCTCCAGAGCTTTAGAGCGAAACAGAAGGAAGACCGCTTCCTGTGGGAGACTCAGAAACTTGAGTTTTTTTAGATTCTTGTGAGTCATCAGGTGGTGTTTTTTTTTTTTTTAAGGATTCAGTGACCCCCCCCCCCCACCCTCAGAGATTTTGATTCACTAGACCTGAGGTGGAGTTTCTTGTTGCAAAACCTGAGGCCAGAAACACTAATCACTTTGTATAATTATATGACCAAGTTTGTTAGACTCTGTCAAAAAACAAACAGAAGAAAAACAAACTGGGTAATTGGGTGGTAGAAAAATTCCATTAACTTTTTTCAATTATGAAACAGATCATGCATATAAAAAACAAGTATATGTGTGTACAGTTTAGTAGCTTTAAAGGTTAATAGTAAGTAAGTGAGACACCCATGCCAGCAAAGTACAGAGCCTCATCACAGACCTCTCTCCCAGGCTTCCACTAGCCTGAGTTCTATAATAATCCTTCCCTAGCTTTTCTTCCTAGTTATGTCACTAACACATCCCTAAACCATATAGTTTGGTTTTGCCTGGTTTAGATGTGTTTCCTTGTTTCATTAAGTGAGTGTGCTACCCTGCAGCATACCCTTTTGCCTTCATCTAGAATTCATGTTGCGTTTTGGCTTTGTGTGTGGTGTTTGCAGTCTTTCAGGATTGTGCACCACCCTTTCCTTTTCTCTTTCTCCCCAGCCGGCTTCCCGAATATTTCTGTGGCTCCTGGGACTTTCCTTTGAACTCTAGAGGCCACAGCCCTGTTGTTCCTGTTCCCTTTTCCCTTCCTTCCTCTCGGGGAACTTCCCTCCTCATCTCCAGTAATGAATGATCTCTTCCATCTGGTGCTCTTGTGCTTTATGTCCCCGCTCCACTCCTGCTCCTGCTCCTGCTCCAACGGGACAAGAATTTTCTCCTTCATCTCCCCCGTTGTTCCCCCTCCCTGGTGTGATCTCCACAGCTCTTCTCCTGCAGTGGCCAGTCATTTTGCTGTTTGATTTGATCAGATCCTAATTTTGCCAGCTCAGCTGTTTTTCCTTCTCACTCTGGCCCAGCTGTGCTTGCTCCATTTTGTTATTCTCTGCTCATCCTCCGTCTGGGTGGCCACAAAAGATGCAGCCACATACTGACCACCCTTGTCCCTCTTTCTGACTTTTCATTTTCTATGAGAAACTTTCCGTTTGATTTCAACCACCTCATTTATTTGCATGTTTTAAAATACTCCACATTATAGCTGTCGTTCTTCACTTGTATATAGGGAGGCTTGGCAAAAAGATGCTCGATCTCCACTGTCATACACTCGTAGTCACCCCCTTCAGTTCCTACGATGCGTCCCAACTCAAATGACTTGAGTCTAGTTGCTGGAGATGCTCTTCCAGTAGATCTGCAGTGAGTCCTGCGATCTATTTTTTCAAAGCATTGTTGTTGTATGACAGTCCTCTGCTGGTCAATTGTGGGCCTGCTTTTGCCTGATTTTCTAAAATTGATTCCTTCTTTACTCCTATCAGATTTTCTGCTTTCTGGGATTTTGTTTAATCCCTAAGGCATATCTAGGGTGAATTTATATGGAATTCTCCAGCACGTCAGTTTTTGGTACTGCGTCTGTACAGTAGATTCTCATGAGGAATTCTCCACACATTCATAGTTCACACACACTGTCAAAAAGCTTTGTATCTTTTAGTCCTTCAACAGGTATGTGTGAGGTTACCATTTCACAGGTGATATTCTTTGGAGCAAATGTTACTTCTTCCCTCCCCCGACCTCTTCTACTTTTCTTAGCCGTGATGTAGCTCTTAAGTTTCTCCAGTTCACTCTTGAAAATGTTGGCCATTTTCAGGGGTGGCTGACAGTTGCTGTGTTTCTGGTCAAATCTGAGGAGCGGGAGGAAGAAAAGGAATGTTGATGGATGCATGCTAAGTGAAGTTCTTGAAGGCAGGACTGTGCCTGGCACCAAGTTAGTGCTTCAGAAAATGGTGAATCTGCTGGTGGCCTCTTCTTGGTAGGCTGGATGCATCGACTAGTTTAATTCTCCTTGTTTCAAAAGGATTTAAGGGCACTTATTTTAAAATTTTTTACAGTTGTATTTTTTAATGCAGATGAGAGAGTGTAGTTTCATGTTGCTAATGTAACAAACCACCATAGTCTTGGCAGCTCAAAGGTTGCAAATTCATTATCTTAGAGTTCTGAAGTTCTTCATGAATTCATGTCGATGTCAAGAAGTCTGATGTGTGTCTCACTGGGCTGACGTTTGGCAGGGTTGGGTTCTCCGTTCTTTTGCTGGCTGTCATCTGAGGTCTGTTGCCAACTACCAGAGTCCACCCACTTAGCCACATGATTTGGTCCATGGCCCCCTTCCTCCATCCTCAAAGCCAGCAACACTGGATCAAATCCTTCTGTTGACTTCTGACTCTTCCTGGCTCACCCCATCTCTCTGACTGAAGCTGGTAAAGGTTTTCTGCCTTTGAAGACTCATGTAATTAGATTGGGTTTACCTGGATGATCCAGGATAATCTCCTCATCTCATGGTCTGTAATCTTAATCACATCTGCAGGGTCCCCTTTGCCATGTAGGGTAGCATATTCACAGGTTCTGAGGATTAGGGTGTGGGGGGGCATTATTTTGTCTACCAAGGCAGGCTAGGAAGAAGCAGTAGGTGGAGTAAATTGAAGTCAGAGATGAAACAAATACCCACGTTGTGGGCACTGTATTTAGCACTGAGCAGTGCAGAGAACCCTGGTTTATGCATTCATATAATTATGCCTTGAGTCTTGAAAGGCATTTTTTCTTCTGAAAAAGAACGCAGTGGAATGTAGTGAAAATGTAAATATACAAGTAGTATGTTTATACATATAGGACCTTTTCTGATGGTGTAACTCATTGGATCTAAACAGTAATAGCCATGAGAAAGGCTCCATCGTACAGGTACAGGTGTCCCATCACACCGATAGTAACTGGCCAACCTGGAATTTGAAGCCAGGTCTTCTCTTACTCCAGAGTCCATGCTCCCTCTCTCCCGTATGCTCACATTACTTGATTCCCACAAGTTCCATGTCACACCTCTCTGTGGCTTATCAAGTGCTGGGGCTGTTGAGTGGATGTGGGAGTACACAGTCCCTCAGTTCGCTTTACTGAACAGATGCCACCTCCACTCTGCAAATCAGGGCAGAACTCTTCTGTGTCAAACAAGGATAACATCTGTTCTCTGCTCCTCACCCCCTCTGCGAGCTTGGGTAACCTCTTTAGTCTCTGAGTCTTGGTGTCCTCATCTATAAGATGAAATGAATAAGTGAGGTCAAGTGTATAACACTTGACTTAAGTAAGAATGGTTAATATTTCACCCTCCTTTTTATCCGCTTCTTTGAATGTTTTTATAATTTCCCCATATGCATTTGAAAAACGAACTCACATTTGACCACTGCTGTACAGTGAGTAATGATGTTCATAGCAAAAATAATTTCTTTTGCTCTCCATGTGTCCTGATATGTTGATTGTATTTCACTTCCCTGCTCAACTTGCTCGTTTGTGGCCAGCTGATGCTTTGAAGGATCTGCCATCCTAGATTCTAATTGTTGCTTTCCTAGCCTAGGTCATGTTTTTTGTACTTAACGGTATTTCTTTGCAACGCAATGTTTTATGGAAGGTTCCTTTATCAACATTGTTTTAACAAGGTTCAGTATTGGCTAGCAACATTGATTTTATTCCAGATATCTTTATTTTTATCAGCTTTACTTAGTGTAGTCTATATGACTGTTCAATTCCACTGATTTAGAAAGAGTACGTTTTGTTTTAGGAAGGACCCATTTGATTACAAGGAGCAGAAGCTTACTCCAACCAGCTGAAGAAGAGAGGTTTTCATAAGAATTTAAAGAGTGCTCAGGAATCCAAGAAAAACTTTGTAAACAAGTCTTGGGGACCTAGACACTCTGAAATCTTTGTTTTCCTCACATGGCTTCTCTTTTGACCCTGAAGATAATTAGGCATGTGTGTTTTTTGTTTTAAACGTGTGTTTTCTTTCTTTCTTTTTTTAAACATTCTTTTTTTATTAGTTTCTGATTTTATTTCATATAAGTAAGAGAATATAGACTGTACTGATTCTTAAGTATTTGAGACTAATTCTGTGGCTGAGTACTTGGTCGCTGTTTGTACATGTTCCATGTGTGCTTGAAAAGTGTATGATTATGTGTGGTCGTTCAGGGTCCCCTACATGTCCGTTAGGTCAGTCTTGCTATTTCCATGGGCCATGCCTTCTCTATTTCGACTAGCCTTTTGAGTTTGGGGGTGAAATGTAAATATCTTCTGTTAAGACAGTTGGGTGGTTTTGGTTGGTTGTTTAGTTGGTTGGGCTTTTTGTTTTTTTTGTAATTTTGTCAGATTGATCGCCTCTCCCACCCCCGCCTCTTCGAGGGCTGGCTTGTGGGGTGTGTATAGGCTTTACGTCTAGCTGAAGCATTAATCATTCCTTTGCTATTTAAGTCCCTCTCCACTTTTTACATGTTGTGTATTTGGGAGTGTAATTTTTGGTACTCAGGTATTTGATATCAACTACTAACTTTTTGTTCATATTTGCCTAGTATATACTTTTTCATCCTCTTTCCTTTTTTCCTTTGGAATCAGGTTTTTTGTTTGTTTTGTTTAGGAAACAAACATTACAGATACAATTGAAGCCCACTGTATACTCTTCACCTCTCTTTGTTCCTAGAGGTAACCAGTCTCCTGAATTTGGTGTTTATTATTACTATGAAAGTTTCCAAATGATTACTATGTATGTATGTATGTACCTATGTATGTATCTGTAAACAGTGCCTGGTAGTTTGTGTATTTTTTTCAGTTTCACATTGATGGAGTATTACTGTACTTGCTCTGAAACTTTTTCTTGTTGAGGGCTTTATCTGTATTAATATATTTTGCTCTATTTTGTTGATGTTCATTGCCCAACTGGTTTGGTTTTCATTGTATTCTCTTGCGTTGTAAAAGACCGTACTGCATGGTGTTCTTGTTGGCTGCTCCTTGAGCGCCTGTGCTGGAGTTTGGGAGAGATGCACCTTCCAGTGGAACTGTGGGTGGAAGGCGTGCTCCTCCCTCTTCAGCTTTCCCAGATCATCTGAATCACCCTCCAGAGTAGTTAACCAGTCAACCCCCAGTCTTCTTTTAACCCTATTATGTCACTTCTCTTTTAAGCCCGATTTGCATACAGCTCCTTGCCCTGCTTTTTAAAAACTCAGTCTGAGGGGCTGTCTTTTACCAGGAGAATTTAATCATTGATGAATCTGAATTTACTTCTATTCTCAGGTACCAGCCTGGTTCAGTCATAGGGGCAGAGATCCAGGCATAGATCACAGGCGTGCCCTTTTGCCAGGGGCTTTTGTCCCACCCAGGAGGCAGTATGCTGGTCAGATTTCCCAAGCATTCCAGTGTCACCTATTCCTTGTACACAGTGTGGAAAGAGAATACCTGCCAGTAATTCTTATTTTTGCCAACGAGCAATTAATCAAATTCCTGAGTTTTCTGTTTGTAAAATGTGTATAGTACCTGCCTTGTGCATTCTGTGGAATTGTTCGCCGGTGCTCTTGGTTTTGGGGTTTTTTCTCCAGTTTGTAGCTGTCTTTGAAATTCAAGTGTCAGTAATTTGTTTCCCTTCATTTATTTGCAGTTGATAAATCAGTGTACGTAGTGCATTTATGCTTGCTCTGCAGCCTCCAGCGTTATTAACGTTGATGGGCGACCACCCCTTTAACATTTGTCTACCTTTAGCAATAACTGTTATGCGTCTAGGAGGCAAATAATGTGTTACTCTAAGTCTTCTCTGGTTATTTTAGCTTAGACAGCACTCTTGAAAATTTTCTAAGAGCCTAGTATTTGTAATTAGATTATCTCATCTTGATGAGTTTGGGGGCTCCTCTGCTTACTCGTTACCTTGGTAAAGTTAGATGTCTTCAACCTCAGTTTTCTCATCTTGAAAAAGTCAATAGTAATGTCTGGCTTATCTATCTCACAGGATTTTTGTGAGTTTGAAATAAACATTGTGCCCAGATGCCTTTAAACTACAAAGTGCTATATTAATAGTAATATTTTGGAGGTAATTTTTCTCATTTACTGAATATCCTAAAATTAAATTAGTGAGGGAGGTCTTGCCTAAAGAAAAATCTATTTACTGTGCTGACTTCAAACTGTAATTACTCGAGTTGACGGAATCAGGCTCACATGTTAACCTGCAAAGTGGCACTTCTTTTTTTCTTTTTTTTTGTATTTTTGCTTTATCTAGAGCCACACCCGCGGCATATGGAGTTTCCCAGGCTAGGGGTATAACAGGAGCTGTAGCTGCCGGCCTTCGCCACAGCCACAGCAATGCGGGATCCGAGCCGCGTCTGCAACCTACACCACAGCTCACGGCAACGCCGGATCCTTAACCCACTGAGCAAGGCCAGGGATCGAACCCGCAACCTCATGGTTCTTAGTCGGATTCGTTAACCACTGAGCCACGAAGGGAACTCCCAAAGTGGCACTTCTTTGATCCTGAAGTTCTCTCTGGACTCAAAAAGGAAGGGCTTTTCTAAACTCAGATGTCCTCATGGGCCCCTTGAGTTTGAGAAGAACAGCAGGTGGAGGTGCTCTTTTTCACTGGTCTTCAGGCAAGAGGTGGCGAGGCCCACAGTTGTCTCTTACACTTAGTCTTGGTGCCTTGAGACACCTGTTGAATGGTTTCTCTCGTTTGAACACCTCTGCAAAGAGGCAGTTCGATGAATCTGCAGGCGTCTTCAATCTAAATGTATATATTGATCAAAGGTGATCTTATCTCTTTGGGTAAAGTATTGTTGGTTCAGTTTTAATCATTTCAGAGGGTGAAGTAAAAGTACATGTGTCTAAAATCACTTATGCTCAAAGCTTTACTTGATACAAAAATAATAAATAGGGGGATTAGTCGTTAGTTACAAATTAAAGCAGTAGTAGTTTTATGCCTGGTGAGTTGATTCACCATCCTTTAAGGAAAGGTATTATATTTTTTTCAGGCTAGCCTTTGATATGAGGTGAAGAAATTCTCCTGGTCTCGTAGCTAAGGGGGATTTTAACTGGTGGAATAACTGTACCCATAAAGAGCTGCCCCTGTAGGCAAGCTGGAGGGAGTACACTAACTACTGTGTACTAAAGTCCTGGGCTTTTTACATTTCATATCGGCAACAACTTGGATAAAGTCTAGTTTGGTTGAAAGAGCTAATGTGTAGATCATGACAGGCAGAATGATTGGCTAGATTTAGCAGAATGGAATTTAATAAAAATGAAGTGAAAGCCCTGTATTTACTTTTAAAATAGCCATGCAATAACAGCACGTGTCTAAAAACGTAAAAGTTTAACTTCATTAGGTTCAGTATAAGTCAAGTAAGCAATAAAGCTAAGAAAAAGCGTAATGCGCAAACAGGGCAGGTAATAGTTGTGCTGTCAGGACTCAGCTGCGGTTCACTTATGGAAACCCTGGTTTCAGAGGGACGTCTGCACGTGGGAGTCTGCTCAGGAGACCCTTGGGGTGGTACAAAGACTGTATCAGCCATGACATTTTAGGAGTAATTGAAATAACTGAAACATTTTGACCTAAACAAACAAAAAAGACTTTAAATTAGAATATAATGAGGTCCTGCTCTACAGCCCAGGGATCTATATCCAATCTCTGGGGAGAGACCATGACGGAAGACAGTATAAGAAAAATAGTGTATGTATATATACGTGTGTGTGTGTGTGTGTGTGTGTGTGTTTGTGTGTATGAGACTGGGTCACTTTGCTGTACAGCAGAAATTGCACAACATTGTAAATCAACTATAATTTTAATAAAGAGAATATAATAATGACCTTCAAATACTTAGATGACTGTCATATATAAAAGAGGGCTTTAACTTACCCATTGTGGCTTTTTGTGGACAGGACAGGTACATGAGTAGAAGATCGATTTGGTTCATCCTGTGAGGCATGGAAAGATTGTGTTCAGTGGTGAGTCTGTTACTGGGGCAGAGGTGTGATTGAAACAGTAGGGGGTTGGATTTGAAATTTTGTTTTCTTTTTAAGGAAATTTAAGGTATTGTATTGTGTGAGCATTCCCTGTGCAGGGGTTAGAAAAATGAACAAGACTGCCCCACCCTAAGGGGAAGACCAATTTGTCACAGTAATTACAGGACGGTGGAATAGAGATTTGTGTGTGCAGGGTACTAAAGGAGCTGGGAGAAGATTTGTTCATTTGAGTGAATGGCTCTTAACAGATTCAGATTTGCCTTAAGCATTTATTGAGCACCTACTGTATGCTAAGCACTGTGCTGTGGCTTTCATACACATTTCTCACAGTAATCCTCCATAGCTGTTGACTCCATTTACAAATGATAAATCATGTGTGACACCATCACACATGGTCTTGTTTGTTTGAAAGAAACCCCACCTAATAATCCTGTAGAATCAGTTTGTGCTTTTGCCCATATTTTTATATTTTTTTAATGTGTGACGAGCAGAGAATTGAATCGAGCTCCTCAGCCTTTTATTTTGCCAAGCAGCTTGGTGGATGACTTTGTACCAGGAACACGATTATGCAGAGTGTGATATATAGCAGCCTTGTTGGGCTTTGTGGGGACTTGACACTGAAGGAGTCTTGGGACAGTGCTGAGAAGAGCACTGTGGAGTGGGGAGCATTGTAGGGGCAGCCTCATTCCTGGGCTTTAAATTGGGTACACTTCTGCCCTTCACTCCAGTTTCTGCCTTTCTGTAATTATTGAGGTCTTTTCACCGTTTAACCTTTTTTTCTTTCTTGGTCGTTTCCCCTATCCTTTCTGGCTTAGAGTTTCCTTTCTTGGAGAATTTACCTGAGAAATGGAAAAATCATAGTTGGATTTGAGTGTGAATGTGTGAATTTTGAGCCCTAGCTATGAGTAAGTCTTTTGAAAAGCACTACTGATTAGTTACTCTCTAGTGGCTTTTAGGAGTTAAAAAAGGAAATCAAAACTTCTATTTCACAGTGCATTTTTTTACATGGAGGCTTCCTTCTAATTTTCTTAGCTGATCAGTATTTAATGTAACTATTTCTGGTCTCACTTTCAGGCTTCCTTCTAATTTTCTTAGCCAACCAGTATTTAATGTAACTATTTCTGGTCACTTTTGTTATTTAAAAGCCACATTGTTGCACGGGGAACTATATCTAATTACATGTGACAAATCCATATATATACATGTAATCGGGTCACCACGCGGTGCAGTTGGAAAATCTGACAGAAATCTGTAAACCAGCTATAATGCAAAAATAAAAAATAAAAATAAAAAATAAAATAAAATAAAATGAATTACAGAAAAAAAATAAAATAAAAATAAAAGCCACGTTGCTGTGGAGGTCATTGGATGAGGCCAGGGAAAGTATTGCTTATATAGTGTTTGATACTAAAATAGGAGGTTAGATGAAAAACTTATATCTCTCTTTTTTTATTATGGTGAAAACTATGAATGCTTATGGTAAAAAATGAAATAAATACTCTCCCACTTTAAATAGTATAGAAGTGGTCTGTGTATCCTTCTAGAAATTTGCTCTACATCTATAAGCCTGTGTGTGTGTGTACATGTATGTGTGTGTCTCGGTCCCCCAATATCCTTATACAGTTTGTACTTTTCTACACTTTTTCACTTAAAGGTAAACCTTAGATGTCTTAACATATCATCACATATAAATCTATCTCACCTTTTTAAACACCTGCATGGCTAAACCATTCCATCACTTTGATTCTGTTGGTCCTGGTCTGTGGATGAAACCTACCATGGTTAACCTCACAAGATTTTATTGGAAAGATTGGATGCTTGGTAGAATTGATAGGAAGGCAGTAAAATCAAGCTGGAAAATGGCAAAGCCGAGGAAGGCAAGGCACAGCCTATTCTTACTGTCAGAAGAACTTGCCGAAGCCGATGCTAGTGATGCCAGTGGTCTCACCTCCACTGTAGCCATCGTGGATACTCTCTTGTTAGTCCCTGACACTGGAGCATTCCTTCAAGACACGCAGATTCTGAACAGGACCATCTGATTGGCTCAGCCTAGTTCATGTGACCACAGTGGTAGGTTACAAATCACTTTCCATTAAAAATAAGAACTCGGAATATTTAATTTTGAGCTCAGCGTATATTTCATGTACTTAAATTCAACAGGCTAGTCTCAACATTAATTGTCTATATCAACTGATACCTAGTCTGTGTTTGGGGATTTAGCAGTTTGATTTAGTTGCTGTTATTCATGTATTTCTCCTTAGTTTAACCTGGCAAACGGCATGAAATAGATCTTTTTGCTTAGAGCCATTTATATCGTAACAGACTATTTAGAGATCAAGTACGACAGACTTACTGTACAGTAATTATATTCTGTATTTACATCCGAATACCTCCTTCCTTCCATAACTTCATGAAAAAGTATCCTCTTCACACTGCTTTATTGAAATATACTTCTGAAATGTTTCAGGTCTTATTTGGAATGTTTACTTTTGAAAGAATTAGGAAAATGGTCGGATTAAAGTATGTTAACATACATGATATATTACCCAAAACGTTGTTTGGGATGAAGTCAGCATCGAGGAAATAGTATTCATTTTTTAAAAAAGCCTTCTTCATTAAATTTCTGCTCTTATAGAGTATTTCCCTTTTCCTCTTAGTATTGCTGCTAATACATGGAAGGTGAGATAGCATTCTAAAAGTTAGGAGAGGTGTTGGTTGCAAATAGTAATATGTATCTGAGAAGAACAAATTCAGGAGGTTAGATGGTACAGTGGAAAAATATGACTTGGAAGTTAAAGACCCAATTTTGAGTTTTAGTTCTGCCTCTTACTCTGTTAGCTTGAGGCATATCATTTAATCCTTAGTTTCTTCATCTTTAAAATGACATTATCATTCCTGTTTTACTGATCTAGGTTTACTGTTATGGTCAAACAAGATTGTATATGAAGAGAATTTATTTTCACCTTCATACTGTCAAAAGTCATGCATATATTTTAAGAGAAGACTATGTTAGCCTAAACTTGATTATAGAACTACAAAGTTGCAATTAAAACTACCTAATTTATATTGAAGTGATATTTGGGTTCTGGCAGGTATCACGGAGTCTAAGCTGAGTAATTGCTAAATATACTAAGTGGAAACCAGGATAACCCTATTTTGAAACCTGTACTGTAGTGAAACATATCTTCAATGTTTTCCATTATTTATTTTCCATACCAAGCATGTAATGGTGTCACATTACTTGTAGCTGTAAAACCAGACTCTAGAGGATTGGACACTGAAACCAGCATTTTAGTTGGTTCTATCTAGGGCAGTGATTCTCAAACTTCAAGGCACATCAGAATCATCTGATGAGCTTGGTAAAACTGATTTCAGGACTCCACCCAAAGTTTCTGATTCATTAAGTCTGGGGTGGGGCTGATGATTTGCATTCAAACAAGTTTCCAGATGATGCTGATGTTGCTGATCTGGGCACCACACTTTTGAGAGTCAGCTCTTTAATGAAATTATATAATTCATCATCCAAGCTGATCCATCGTTTATCAGGACACCAGGAGTAACTGAGCCTGCCCTTGGCAAACCAGGATTAGGGTCATCCTAATTTTACCTAATGGAATAGTCTTTTTACAACGAGGTTTGTATAATAGAATCGTCACCTGGTACATGACTCAAGTAGTACCCAAGGTGTATTTATTTGTTTATGTTAAATTGCCAGCTGATGATTCAGTCATATTTTTCCTCCTTCCCTGTCCTTGTAATTGTGAACTAAAGAGAATAGAAGTTCTTCAGCTGATTTATTTTGCCATGAATACTAGCGTAAATATTGTAGATGAGTTCTTTGATTGGATATGTGATCTAGTGAGATATTGAAGAAGACTTTTCAAATTTTTTTCACAAGCTATTGTAACAGGTACATATTACATTGCCTCCCAGGGTTCAGATATGTGTGTGAGTGCGTATGTATTTCTAAAAGAGTGGTTTCCAAACAGCACTTAACCTAAACTTACTTAGTATATACAGTCTAATTTTGCTAGTCTGATCCATTTTTTGTTTTTGTCTAGTTCAGTTTTTTTAATGCTAGTTGTAATCCACTAAGTTTATTTTATAAGCTAACTGGTTATAGCCTGCTGTTGAGAAGACACTACACAGAGGACCTCTTTGGTTCCAGCATACTGTGACATTCTGAGGTGGTTATCCATCAGTTTTCTTCATTTTGATTCTTCTCACTCTTAAGCCATTTTTCCACCAGTAAAACAAACTAGTTTGGGAAAGTCCTAAGAGTGGGAAGAAAAAAAGGAAAGGGATGCTATTTTTACCACATTCTGCTATCTTCCTTGCTATTAAATTTAAAGTTATGTCATTTATTCCCTATAGCATTAGGAAATGCTCCATTTTATGTTTCAGTTTTCTAAAATGTAAGTTGCTCCTTGCTTTGTTTTTGTGAAAATATGCACTGAAAAAAGACAAAGAATACAAAAAACCATGAGAGAATACTATGAACAATTGTATGCCAACAAATTTGACAGCCTAGATGAAACAGACAACTTTTTAGAGACTTACACCCTGCCAAAACTGAATCAAGAAGAAATAGATCAACTGAACAGACTGATCACTAGAACTGAAATTGAGTATGTCATAAAAACACTCACTACAAATAAAAGTCCAGGACCAGATGGCTTCACAGGCAAATTCTACCAAACATGCAAAGAGGAACTCATACCCATCCTCCTTAAACTTTTCCAAAAGGTTGAAGAAGAAGGAACACTCCCAAAGACATTCTGTGATGCACCATCACCTTAATTCCAAAACCAGACAAAGGTACCAGGAAAAAAGAAAACTATAGGCCAATATATTTGATGAATATAGATGGAAAAATTCTCGACAAAATTTTAGCCAACCAAATCCAACAACATGTAAAAAAGATCATGCACCACGACTGGATAGGATTTGTCCCAGGTGCACAAGGATGATTCAGCATACACAAATCAATCAACGTCATACACCGCATTAACAAAAGAAAAGTTAAAAACCACATGATCATCTCAATAGATGCAGAAAAAGCATTTGACAAAGTCCAACATCCATTCATGATCAAAACTCTTACCAAAGTGGGATACAGGGAACATTCCTTAACATAATAAAAGCCATTTACGACAAACCCACAGCAAATATAATACTCAGTGGAGAAAAGCTGAAAGCCTTCCTACTAAAATCTGGAACAAGACAAGGATGCCCACTCTCCCCACTGTTATTCAACATAATATTGGAAGTCCTAGCTATAGTAATCAGACAGACAAAAGAAATAAAAGGCATCCAAATAGGAAGGGAAGAGATAAAACTGTTACTGTGTGCAGATGACATGGTAACTATATATAGAAAACCCCAAGGACTCAACCCCAGAATTACTTGATCTGATCAACAAATTCAGCAAAGTAGCAAGATACAAGGTTAACCTTGAGAAATCAATCGCATTTCTGTATACTAACAATGAAATATTAGAAAAAGAATACCAAAATACAATACTTTTTAAAATTGCACCCCAAAATATCAAATACCTGGGAATAAACCTGACCAGAGAGGTGAAAAACTTCTATGCCGAGAACTATAAAACACTAATCAAGGAAATCAAAGAAGATACAAAGAAATGGAAAGATACCCCATGCTCACGGGCCGGGAAAATTAATATTGTAAAAATGGCCATACTACTCAAAGCAATCTATTGGTTCAATGCAGTTCCTATCAAATTACCCATGACATTCTTCACAGAACTA
This sequence comes from Catagonus wagneri, assembly GCA_004024745.2. Classification (NCBI taxonomy): domain Eukaryota; kingdom Metazoa; phylum Chordata; class Mammalia; order Artiodactyla; family Tayassuidae; genus Catagonus; species Catagonus wagneri. The sequence goes on from PVHT021183584.1 coordinate 5,759,395, forward strand.
GAACAAACAATCCAAAAATTTATATGGAACCACAAAAGACCCAGAATTGCAAAGCAATTCTGAGGAACAAAAACCAAGCAGGAGGCATAACTCTCCTAGACTTCAGGCAATATTACAGATCCATAGTAATCAAGACAGTGTGGTACTGGTACCAAAACAGACATGTGGAACAGAATAGAGAACCCAGAAATAAACCCAGACACCTGTGGTCAAATAATCTTTGACAAAGGAGGCAAAAACATAAAATGGGAAAAAGTCTTTTCAGTAAGTATTGCTGGGAAACCTGGACAGCTGCATGCAAATCAATGAAACTAGAACACACTCTTACACCATGCACAAAAATAAACTCAAAATGGCTTAAAGACTTAAATATAAGACAAGACACCATTAAACTCCTGGAAGAGAACATTGGCAGAACATTCTCTGACATCAACCTTACAAATGTTTTCTCAGGTCAGTCTCCCAAAGCAACAGAAATAAAAGCAAAGATAAACCAATGGGACCTACTCAAGCTGACAAGATTTTGCACAGCAAAGGAAACCAAAAAGAAAACAAAAGGCAACTTACAGAATGGGAGAGAATAGTGTCAAATGATACAACGGACAAGGGCTTAATCTCTAAAATATACAAACAACTTATACAACTCAACAGCAAAAAAGCCAACAACCCAATTGAAAAATGTGCAAAAGACCCGAGTAGACATTTCTCCAAAAAAGATATGCAGATGGCTAACAAGCACATGAAAAAATGCTCAACATCACTGATGATTAGAGAAATGCAAATCAAAACTACCACGAGATACCACCTCACACCAGTCGTAATGGCCATCATTAATAAGTCCACAAATAACAAAAGCTGGAGGGGGTGTGGAGAAAAGGGAACCCTGCTGCACTATTGGTGGGGATGTAAGCTGGTACAACCACTGTGGAAAACAGTATGGAGGTACCTTAGAAAACTATACATAGAACTACCATATGACCCAGCAATGCCACTCTTGGGCATATATGCAGACAGAACTTTCCTTGAAAAAGACACTTGCACGTGCATGTTCATTGCAGCACTATTCACAATAGCCAAGACATGGAAACAACCCAAATGTCCATTGACAGATGATTGGATTAGGAAGATGTGGTATATATACACAATGGAATACTACTCAACCATAAAAAAGAATAAAATAATGCCATTTTCAGCAACATGGATGGAATTAGAGACCCTCATACTGAGTGAAGTAAGTCAAAAAGAGAAAGATAAATAACGTATGATATCACTTATATCTGGAATCTAATATACTGCACAAACGAACCTTCCTGCAGAAAAGAAAATCACAGACTTGGAGAACAGACTTGTGGTTGCCAAGGGGGTGAGGGAGGGAGTGGGATGATATGGGAGTCTGGGGTTAATAGTTGTAGACTATTGCCTTTGGGGTGGAAAAGCAAGGAGATCCAGCTGTATAGCACCAGGAACTGTGTCTAATCTATATATGTAGGTGTAACTGGGTCACCACACTGTACAGTTGGAAAATTGGTAGAAAACTATAAACCAGCTATAATGGAAAAAAATTTTTTAAAAAGTAGGTCTTTCCTAAGACTATCTAAACTCAGTTTATATTTAAAAATAAAACTCTCATCTTTACCAAATTCAATTTGGTGTATTTTAAAGAAGGACGTGTTAATCGTTTAAGTTCTGTCAGAGTCCAACTAGGAGAAAGAAACCCGGGAATTTGAACAGGGGAAGTCTGATGTAAAGAATCATTGACTCTGATGTGGGAGTTGGCTAAGAGAATGCTAAAGAATACGGTAACAGCAGGCAGAAGGCACAGCTAGACCTCTGGAGGGGTGCAGCTGAGACCCACTGGATGGCGGAGAACTGCACTTGGGGCCATGGTGAGCTGGGAAGCTGTGGGACACCTTCGGGGCGGGGGCGGGGTGCTGCTGCTCTGGGGGGCCCACAGAGAGCTGTGGGTGCTGCTTCCTGCTGATGACACTTCCTGTTGCACCAACTGTCAAGGAAGAAGTGTCTTGGTCTCCAGCAGGGCAGAGAAGGTTTGGAGCGGGAGGCCCTGGGTGGACGAGTGGCACAGTGTGCTCACTAGAGCTGCTGATTCCAAAGGGACATTACACTTAGCGGCAGATCCTATCAGGGTTGCAGTTCTAATTTTGTGCAGTCATGCTTTTATTCTCTAGCATTGTTTTTCTATCTGAAAAATCCACTGTTGAATAACACTTTTTTTGAGAAAATGTAGACTGAGTTTGTTGTTATGTAGAAAAGGCGAGTCTGTCCCTTTGTGATCTTCTCAGTGAGCATGCAGTACACAGATTCTGCATTCACCAGGCACCTGCTTTGTAAGCCAGGCCACAGAGCAGAGTGGTTTTCAAAATACGAAATGTTACTGCTCCTAAGGGGGGCAGGGAGATGATAATTACAGCATACTGTGAGCAGTGGTGTGGCTGGAGTGTGGGATGGAGTGCTACTCTGCCTGTGGGCACCGGGAAAGGAAGCGAGCACAGACGTGTTAGCTTTTATTCTCTGCATGCTCTTTCTCTTATTCCTTGCAGTCGTCTTCTGAATGAGGTGGGTGGTATGATTACCACGGTAGACATAAGCAGACAGGCACAGACACCTGAAACAACCTTTTCTACCAGCGTCACACTCAGGATCCAAATTTAGTCCAGTATCTGTTATCTCTTAAATTGGTGGTGTACGTTGAAATGCAGGAGGCAATGATAGTAAAGTTTTACGAAATATAGAGCACAGACTAAGAATTTAAAAAGTGAATTAACTGTGTGTCCCTGCCCTTAAGGGGCCTGTAGTCTAGCAGTGCTGGTAGAATGTCACGGGCTCTGACTGAGCTACTGGAGAAAGCCTGGAATTTCAGAGGGTCCAGAGCACCTTCCTTCTCCTCAGAAAACTGAGGGTAAGATGGCATTTAAGCTGCTCCTTGAAAAATGAATAGGGTTTAGACAAGCAGAAACGGTAAATAATCAAAATGTAAAGACGGGAAAAAAACCCAATAAGCTAGTTGTTATTTATTATGCATCCTCTAAGTGCCACAACTTATACTTTCCACAGTGTAAGCCGTCCAGCTTCACTGTAGTACCCTGTGTCAGACCGTTACTGGAAATAAGGAAAGATAAGTTCATTAGACATGTTGGACCTAAGTAGGTATGCAGCTATTAGATTGTGACAGGTTAAGGTAAGTTTGAACTACAAAAGACAGTGGAAAATACTGAAGTTTTTAAAGGGAAGAGTATAGGACTGGAGTTATGACTAAATTATAAATTATATACACACGTATGTATATATTCGTATTGTAATAAGCAGCAGAGACATCCTAGATGTTAAGTATAATCCTTTCCTTCTAGTTTCTCATCTGTCTCTGGTGAGTCCTGTGTAGGACAGATTAGAAAGATGGGCTCTAGGTAGGTGGTTATTACGGTCATCCAGGTAGGAGGTCGTAAGGGCCTTGTCTAAGGCAACGGTGGTGAAAATGAAGAGTTTATTGGTGACAGCTGGAATTAATAGGTTTTAGGGAGGATGTTGTAGGGACTGAAAAAATGAAAGGTGAAGGTAGTTTTCAGACACTTTTCCATCTCAGAGGAGTACATACTCCAAATATGGGCTGGGTTTTTGATTATTTTTAATATAAAAGTAATGATACACATAATATTTAAACTTGTGGAAGGGCAGAAGATTGGATATGGGGCAGGTGAGAGATGACATTGTACCAAGAGAAACAGGCCAAGGGAAGTAATAGAGGTTAAAACTTTGTGTAGCCTGGAAGCTTGGACTGCACAGGGCCTTCCTTCCAAAGAGTAGGTATGGAAAGGAAAGGGAAAAGCTTACTTTGCAGTGGAGGAACTTGGCAAACTGCCTCAGCCAACTGTAAAGTTAACATCAGCAATCACCAGTCGTGTTGATAGGATGTGCCCTTGTGATGAGAAATCAGGCTCTATCTCTTTGTCACCTTCCTCCCAGCACCTGTGACTTGTAAGTCAGTCACCTGTAAGTCAGTACTGGGGGGGAAATCAGACAAATCTCAGCTGAGGCACACGCTACAGTTACCTGACCAGTACTCAAGACGTTTGTCAGGGTCATCAAAAGCAAAGAAATTCTGAGGACCTGTCACAGCCAAGAGGAGCCTGTGGAGACATGATGGCCAAGTGTAGTGCGGTGTCCTGCATGGGGTCCTCACGGGGAGCGCAGGGTAAGGGATGGACTTCCAGGTTAAGGCTTCTCCATTCCCCATGTGTGTCTGTCATAGGTGCTCAGCGAATAGTGGCTGAATAAACAGTGGCTAGAGCTCTTCCTAAGCCTGTGTTTTATCCTTCATTTATTGGTCTAAGCTCAGGTCGCGATGTGGTTTCCTTGAGCTCATGCCACACCTGCTGTGACAGAGATCATCACAGAAGCCTGCCAGTGTTCTTTCCTCTTGGCATTTACAGCAGAGGATATTGTTTTTTCCTCTGAAACCAGACAGTTATACTGATTATTTTATACACACACAGAGCCAAGAAGTCTCCATGTTTAAAAATCAGAGGAATGCCTGACTCACTTTGTGAAAGTAGATGTGCATTATGGGAGCATCCTAAAGGTTATCGCACTTGAGTTAAGTTTTAAAAATAAGTTGCTTTTAGCTAAGAGGACGAAAAGTCACTGAGTATTGGAGAAAGAACTTAAAAGTATCCTAAGTAAATATGTACAAAGGTCCAGTGTGTACGAAGTACTAGCATAAGGAATCAGACTTGCAGCTGGGGTTATCTGCCTTACTCATTTTCATGGTTTTGGTCTCATCTCAGAAAAAGTATTTTAGTACTTGGGATACTTTAATATTCTTGGTGAAGATTTTTCGGCTCTGACTGAAAAAGCAAAAATAAACAGATGGGGAGTTCCCGTCGTGGCTCAGTGGAAGTGAATCCAACTACTAACCATGAGGATGCAGGTTCGATGCCTGGCCTTGCTCAGTTGCCGTGAGCTGTGGCATAGGTCGCAGACGCGGCTTGGATCCTGTGTTGCTGTGGCTATGGTGTAGGCCAGCAGCTGTAGCTCTGATTTAACCCCAGCCTGGGAACTTCCATATGCCACGGGTGCAGCCCTAAAGAGCAAAAAATAAGATAAACAGATGGCATTCCATCAAACAGTAGCTTCTGCACTAGTAGAGAAAACATACAGAGGCCAGTGGTTTATTCAGGGTTACCTAGGTAACACTTTTAACCACTACAGGGTGCTGACAGTTCAGTCAGAATCTCTGGGGATGAGGCCCTAGCGATGTGGGCATTTTCTGGTAAAGATCAAAAACTTCTGATGGGTAGTAAGTGGTTGAGAATGGGAGCTACTTCCCACAGACTCACCAGAGAAGCTGCCATGGGAGTCTGTCTATATGGAGAAAGGGAAGAGGGTGAGTGAAGGCCTCGCAGGTTCCAGGTATGGACTGAAAACAGGTGGTAGGAGATGGATTTGGAGAGGCCACTTTTATGTTGGTTCTGTGTCTAAGTCTGAATCTAGAAAAAGAATGATGTGCTTTTATAAAGACAAATAGGTCTTTTGTGCTGGTTCTTCCTTTCTGTGTATGACTTTAAATACCATCTTAGGCTGATGGTTCTAACATATGCCTTCAACCTGAGCATCGTTCCTGAGGTCTTAGTTCATATATCCAATTGCTTACTCGTTACAACATGAATGTCAAATAAACATGTTTACGCACAATAACCAAACTGGAACTCATGGCCTTTCCTACTCCACCTACAATTTTCCCTATCTCATTGATTCTTCCATTTAATTAAGCAGAACTATTGGAGCTATAACTCAGTGTACTTTTTCTCTCAGAACCCTTGGCTACGCTATGAACAGATTCTCTTGACTCTGCTTCAGAGTGTGTACAGAATTTAGTCACTTGTAACCAGCTCCATTGCTGCACTTCTGGTCCAAGACACCATTTCTTCCTCATTGGGAGGCCTCCTTAGCTGGTCTCTGCTTCCACTCTCATTTGCTTCTACTTAGAGGTTATTCTCATTCTAGCAGCCGGAGTGATAATTTTAAAATTTAAGTGAAATTATATTACTCTTCTGCTCAGCACCCTCCAGTGGATCTCCCATCTTTATCACAAGTAATTACAAAGTCCTGTGGGGTATATGTGCCTAGGCCCCTGAGATTCCTGTAACGTCAGCTCTTAGAGGCGTGACTCTCCCTGTCTTTAAGCTTTAGCCTCATCAGCCTCATTGCAGCTTCTCAACACACCCCCACCTTACAGCCTTACCAACCCTACTACACAAGGGAATAGTTGTAATTATAAATTAAACTTTGTTATATATAAAATTTATTTTAATATTTAGGTTTTTTTTTTTAATGAAATCCAGTAAAAGATTTTTGACTCCTATTTATGTTGAAATTTTGGTCCCTAGTGTATTGGTTTCATTTTGGAGGTGTATTTTTTCCTCCCAGAATATAAGAGGAACTTCCTTAAAGAAAACCTCAGATTTGGACAGAAGTTTAGTCATTTCTTGTGCTGAAATAGCTGTTTTTTGCTATTCCAGATATTTCAGAGTCATAAGTTCCAAAAGTCCATTTAAAAATCTAGACTCGGGAGTTCTCTTCGTGGCTCAGTGGTTAACGAATCCGACTAGGAACCATGAGGTTGCGGGTTCGATCCCTGGCCTTGCTCAGTGGGTTAAGGATCCGGCGTTGCCGTGAGCTGTGGTGTAGGTTGCAGACACAGCTCGGATCCCGCGTTGCTGTGGCTGTGGCAAAGGTCGGCAGCTACAGCTCCTGTTATACCCCTAGCCTGGGAACCTCCATATGCCGCAGGTGCAGCTCTAGATAAAGGCAAAAAGACAAAAAAAAAAAAAAATCTAGACTCAATTTAGAGCATTTTTTCAAATGTAAAAAGTGTGGTATTTTAATAGATAAAAGATCTCCTTTCTGCATATCAGACCAGTTGATAAGACATTAGAAAGAATTTCTCAAATCTCTACATCAGTCTTGTGGAGGTAGCTACCTGATGTGAGTACTGATGTTTCTTGTTTTTGTTTTTTTAATTGAAATATGGTTGATTTACAATGTGTTAATTTCTGCTTTATGGCAAAGTGATTCAGATATATATATGTATATGTTCTTTTTTAATATTCTTTTCCATTACGATTGCTCTCAGAACGTTTATATTTCTTAAAGCTGTTGAATTAAGTCTTAAGTGTACAAAGATGAGGCTTATTTAACTGTGTAAGGTATTAATACGTATAATGGAGCACTTAACCAGCCTAATACAGAAATCCAGTTAAACCACAAGTGCTCTTAGATTTTAACATGTAGTAAAAATTATCTTAAAGTTTCAAATTAGCATACTCAATCATAAAATAAGGACTAGCCTTTCTTTCTGGAAGTATAGGTCTATTTGAAATTGAACTTAGAATTTGGTGACTTAGTTTTCTTGCTGTATTACAACATAAGAATCTGACCTGTGCTTTGAAAAATCCCCTATGTTGTTTGTTTTACACCATGTTACTGTGCTTTGTAGCATAACGGAGCCATTGTTTTCCATCTAGATTTAAACAGATACTCAGTTGTTAACTTTAAATCTACCCACAGTAAAAAGAAAATTTTACTACAGTTTTAGAATTCTAAGTAATATAACAAGTCATTGGGTCTAGCTAGTAGAGTTAGGAGTTTAATGATTATCTGTCTCAATTCTCTGTACTTACAGTAAAATTTATGTCCAAAACAATGAAATGATTTGTACAAAATCATGTTAGCTAAATCTCTCTCAGGCAGAAAAATTCGGCATTAGCTAGATGTACAGATTTTCTCTTCTTCTTGAATCAACAACTACTTTTTTTTTTGTGTGTGTGGTAAACCAGAAAGAGGCCTTATAACACTTTGTATCTGTTATGTGCTGTAGATAAGTTGTGGAATGTGATTTCTAGGGTCACATTCTGTTGTGGGAGAGCCTGTAAAGGGAGCATTATGATACAGTTGATCAGAAAAAATAGTAGCTTTTGTTTGAGGGTCTTCTGTATTTTCTATGCTGTACGTTTTGAGTAGTGGTGGGTGGTGTGTGGGGGGATGGTTGGACGTGTGTAGTTTTGAGATGGATTATTATGTTTGTGGGGGCTGGGTAAGCAAATCTGAAACTCAGAGGCATGGCTGAAATTGTCCACAGGTAGAGTTATTTCTTCTCTCAGGAAGACTCAGTGCGCTTTTAAGGCCTTTGAACATGCCTCACCCACTTTATCAAGAAATCTCCCTTACTCAGAGTCAACTGATTATGGACTTTAATTGTCTTTCCCAAATGCCTTCACAGCAACACCAGATTGGATGACTTGGGGGGAGGGGGCAGGGCTAACCAAACTGATGCTTCTTTGAAAAGACCATCACATTGTTTTCATTTTTATTAAAGTATATTATTCATATAGAAAAAGGCGCATGTCCTTAAATATACAGCTCAGAAAATGTTTGTAAACTGGACACAGGTAACCGGCACTGTGCAGGGAGCAGGGAGGGCCCTTTTACATTTATTTATTTCATTTGATACTTAAAATAGTTCCAAAGTACAGGAGTTTTCCCCATTCTATAGGTAGGATTTTGTGGCTCAGAAAGGTCAAGTATCTTGCCCCGTGTTCCAGCTGGTAAGTGACAGAGCTGGAATTCTAACCAGGGTTCTGAGGCATATATGAAATATTATGGAAACTCACGGTACCATTATTTCTGCATGAGAATTAGTAGAATCTCTGAAACAGGAATGCTTTCGTGAAGAAGGCATAGGAGTTCCTAAGCTGGATCTTAAGGCAGGAGTTCAGATTTGCTGAGGAGTGAAAGGTTCCTTGGTACGGAGATTCCAGGGAAAGAATATGGTGTCATTTCAGAAGACAGAAGATGGTTTGTTATGCTTAACTGTAGGGTCTATTGACTGTAATAATATGATCTGTTGTCATAATAATTGTTCAGCGTAGATGTGAAGAACTTTATTTGCCTATTTTGAAGAGTTTGAATTTTGTTATTTTAAACAATATTCCATTAGAGTACTTTTTAGCAAAAATATTCACAGTGGTTTATAAAAGTAGTTTGGAGAAAGGGCAAAGGCCGAAAGACAAAAAGGTCATGTCTCATTGAGAACCAGAACTATAGCAAGCAGGATTAAGAGGAGGCAGGAGCATGGAATTCAAAATGTTTCTGCGAGAATTGTTGAGCCTAGTGAGCCTTTAAATGCAGATAATAAAGGAGGAAGAAGCATTAAAGATGACTGTGATTTTCTTGTTAGTGTGACCTATTGGGAGCCAACTCCAGAGGTAAGAAAATACTGAAGGGGAAGCTGAGTTTGTTCTGAGTTGTTGGAAGGATGGTAGGCAGGAAAATGAAGAAGGTTTTGGAAGTTTGAGTTTCAGGCCTGGAGGGATTAGAGTGAACATGTTCAGTAGGCCTTAGACAGAATGAGAGTGAAGTTAATTAAGGTTGGGGCGGGGGGAATGGATTTGGCAGTCACTGGCTAATATAGGTGTAGGTTGGGGCTACGGGACTGGATTAGTTCTTTCAGCTGAAGAGAAAAATTAACCAGAGGTGAGATAGTGGTGAAACCTTGAGTATTTAAGGCTTGTATGGAAGAAGAGGAACAGTTGTCACAGAATTAAGGAACCAAGGAGATGGTTATAGCCTGAGAAAGCCAGAGTCAATCACTTTCAAGAAGGTTGTAGCAGATAAATTATATAGAAATATTTTATATGCAAAAAAGTTCATATTTCTGGATAAAATAGAGCACTGAGAAGAAGACTAAGCTAGTTCAGTTTGGCAGTTAAGGAAAGTGTTGGTGATTGTGAGCTAAAAATCTCAGGTATTTGGAGACAGTTTTATCCAGAATTAAAGTAGTAGAAGTCAACATCTACTGAATAAGATAGGCTTTCTGTAAATGTAACCAACCCTGACAAGTGGTCTGTAGATAGCTGATGAAGGAGACTTGGGAAACAGCACAGTGGCACTTGGATATATTCTCTGCATTGAAAAATACTTAGATTACCTGAAGAAGGAATATGGTACCTCGAAAGCGAAGTCAGTACTTGGTCAGAATAAGTGGTGTTGGTATCACTAGAGTGGGCCGTACTCCCGTTGTGAGGTAGGAAGGGGGCTTCGGGCTCTTTGTCACTTAAGTGATTATCAGACTGTTAGATGATTCTTGAGGTCTCTCAATAATAAAATCTGCTGTTTCCAATCAAAAATTTTTTCTATACATTATGGCCAATTTTTATATGTTAAAAATAGAAATGAAGAATGAAGAGAGAGAATCTTATATGCATCATTCTTAAGTGAAAGAAGCCAGTCTGAAAAGCTAAGTACTGTGTTATTCCAGGTGTATTCTGGACAGTGAAAAGATCAGTGGTGGCTAAGGGTTAAGGGTGTGGGAAGGACTGGGAGGCAGTGAGCGCAAAGGGATTTTCAGGGCAGTGAAACTCTGCTGTGTGGTACCATGAGGGTGGATACAGTGTGCATTTGTCAGAGCTCACTGAACCCACAGCAACATGAATGAACCCATTTGTAAACTGTGGACTTTGAGTGATGATGTGTCAGTTGGGTTCATCAGTTGTAACAAGTGTTGCTACTGCTCCGCTGCAGGATGTTGATGGTGGAGGAGGCTCTGCCCCTGCGGGGCAGCGGGTAAGGAGAACGTGCTGGACTTCCTGGGCAGCTTTGCTCTGAATCTAAAACTGCTCTTAAAAATAAAGTCGCCTTGTAAAAACAGCTGGAGATCCATATCTCAGTTGTTCACCTGTTTTGTACTTTAACACATAAAAAATACTAATTCTTTTTTGTCCTAGACCTGAAAGGCTATTCAAGGGTGTTAGAAATCTAATAAGATGAGGTTGTACCTTTTGTAATGTAAAGAGAAATCATGGATAAAAGGAAGTGAAGAAAACCCAGGTCAAATGCTTTGAAATTGCTGTTATTTCCTAAAACACAACCATAAACACACACACACACACACACACACACACACACACACACACACACACACACACAGAACGTTTCTCTGGTTTGTTACTGGGCATTTTAACAGTTGTTGCAACAGTTGACACTAGGGCCAGTCACTCAGCAAAATTATAAAATGCCTTATCTCTGCCTTAAGACAGCAAGTGACATGGTGGCATTCATTGTCCTTCTCTCACTGAATCAATAATCTAGAAGTCATTGAACATCTTATTTTGTGTCAATTAAGAAAGGCCTTATCCAGCCCTTCAGTCTAAATGAAGTCTCTTTTGTAATTTTTCCTCATAGCATTTTTATTTCTTCTTTCAATGGTAGTTATTTTAGTTACTTCAGATTACAGTTCATATGGATTTTTTGGGCATTTGTTCTCTTTCTTTTCTCTCCCTGAGCTAGACTGCTAAGAAGGAAGCATTGTCGGTTTTCCTTATGCACAGTTAGTATTTGATAGTTTTCGAGTAAGTGGATGAATGAATGAATGGTGACTGCCTTTGTGTTTTTTAAGTTTGGTCTAGTGTGAGGTTAGAGGCCTGAAAATGAGTAGGAAGTGGTATGGTATTCAGTTTCCTCAGAAGGCAAGTAGGATGCATATGGAAAATTTGTCTTTAATTTGGGAATTTGGAAGTTATTCAAGACCTCCGTGATAGAGGGAAGGAATGCAGTTCAGATAAGAGTTTGTCCTGAAATGAATCAACCAGAAAATAGAGCAGGCAGCTTTTCCCAGAAAAATAGATCCTGAACACTTCTTATTTGTTGGTAGGAGACTAAATTAAAATAAACTATAAAAAGAGAAGTACTATGTATTTAAATATTTTCACTACTACAGAAAAAAACCAAAAGCGCATGAACCCCTCACTGTGTGAGTGCTGTGGCAGAGGCTGCTGGGAGGATCTGACTGGTTGTCTTCTGGGAGTTACTGCCACTTTCACCTTTCAGATAGAAACGTTGAGTGAGTAAGAAAGGATGAAAAGGGCTGTTTTGCATTGGTCCACCCTTTCATCTGAGTCACCAGTCCTCTTAAATCCCCAAGAGATTAGAGCACTGACAAATCATGACAGGTTGTTCTCAGAGCACCTGAAACACTACCTGCCTCTTTTCCAAGTGCTTTTATAAAGTATTTCTTAATTTCTGTGAGTTTTTTGTCTCTTAATTTGTTTTTTCTTTTAACTTTCAGGTGTTGGTAAATCATGCTTATTGCTACAATTTACAGACAAGAGGTTTCAGCCAGTGCATGACCTTACTATCGGTAAGTTTGTAAAAGAGGTGAGAAGCACTCAAAAGTTGGGGGTAATGGAAAGAGAATATATTGCTAGAGGGCCTGTCCCTTTAGGGATGAATCAGAAGTCAGTGAACCTAGGTTTGTTGATGTACAGAATTTAGTGTCCACCACTATTTAAAAATATATGCAATAAAAATATTACCTAACTTTATAAAAGTGGATGGAATGAAGCAAGGCATTCATACTTGGTTTTGATTGTATTTAACCACGAAACAAATGATTGAGAGACAGTGTATCTTAGGGAGTTTAAGAGCAGGAACTCTGGACCAGTTTGTCAACTTTCCTGTCAGGGCTCTGCCACTTAACAGCCGGCCAAGTCCCTTTCCCACTCCGTGCCTGTTTCTTTATATGTAAAATGGGAAAAACAGTAGCACCAATCTCCCAAAATTACTTACTGTGAGCAGTAAGTAAGTTAATAAATCGCAGCATTGGAGCAGTACCTAGCAACATGGTAAGTGCTCTAGGCTTACCTGTAATTATTAATCGAGAAAAGCTTATCGTCAAAAATTTTTAGTTTCCTCGGAGTTCCCGTCGTGGCTCAGTGGTTAACGAATCCGACTAAGAACCAAAAGGTTGTGGGTTCGATCCCTGGCCTTGTTCAGTGGGTTAAGGATCCAGCGTTGCCGTGAGCTGTGGTGTAGGTTGCAGACGTGGCTCGGATCCCGCGTTGCTGTGGCTGTGGCGAAGGCCGACAGCTGCAGCTCCTGTTAGACCCCTAGCCTGGGAACCTCCATATGTCGCGGGAGCGGCTCTAGATAAAGGCAAAAAGACAAAAAAAAAAAGAAAAAATTAGTTTCCTCAATTATGAAGAATAAATGAGACAGTGGTGTGCAATAGTCAACAAATACTAGTTATTATTACTAACAATATTCATTAATATGCAAAGTATAAAAGTAAGAGAAGAACTAAAAGCTAAGTAGGCATACTATTTCAGAGTTCTTATTTGTTAAAAAATTATACCCTGAGGAGTTCCCTTCGTGGCTCAATGGTTAACGAATCTGACTAAGAACCATGAGGTTGCGGGTTCGATCCCTGGCCTTGCTCAGTGGGTTAAGGATCCGGCGTTGCCGTGAGCTGCGGTGTAGGTCACAGATGCGGCACGGATCCCGCGTTGCTGTGGCTGTGACGAAGGCCAGCAGCTACAGCTCCTGTTAGACCCCTAGCCTGGGAACCTCCGTATGCCGCGGGTGCAGCTCTACATAAAAGGCAAAAAGACAAAAAAAAAGAAAAGCTGTTATCTCTCATTCTGACTAGGTCACAAGTGCGGCCCTAGAAAGCAAAATAAATAAATAAATAAAAATAACTGCTTTGGAGTTCCCATCATGGCTTAGCAGAAACAAACCTGACTAGCATCCATGAGGATGCAGGTTTGATTCCTGGCCTCGCTCTATGGGTTAAGGATCCGGCGTTGCCCTGAGCTGTGGTGTAGGTCACAGACACGGCTCGGATCTGGAGTTTCTGTGGCTGTGGTGTAGGCTGGCAGCTACAGCTCCTGATTCAGCCCCTAGCCTGGGAACCTCCATATGCCATGGGCGCGGCCCTAAAAAAAAGACAGAAAACAAACCTACTAAAAATACGTTACAAAATTAAAAGGAAAACAGAAAAAATAAGAGAATTAAAAATACAAATGGAGGAGTTCTCACTGTGGTGCGGTGAATTAAGAATCGGACTGCAGGGAGTTCCCTTTGTGGCTCAGTGGTTAACGAATCCAACTAAGAACCGTGAGGTTGTGGGTTCGATCCCTGGCCTCGCTCAGTGGGTTAAGGATCCGGCGTTGCCGTGAGCTGTGGTGTAGGTTGCAGACGCGGCTCGGATCCTGCGTTGCTGTGGCTGTGGCGTAGACCGGCGGCTACAGCTCCTGTTAGACCCCTAGCCTGGGAACCTCTAAATGCCACTGGTGCGGCTCTACATAAAGGTAAAAAGACAAAAAAAAAATTATACCCTGAAAGCTGAAGAATCTAGATTATTCTTTAATGGCTCTAGCCCAATGGCAACTAGAAAGTAGTCATCCCTGAAGAGATAAGGTAATTGGAATCTAGTTAGACTTTACAACTGCTAGCTTAATGTATTTTTTCAGCCAGTCACTGCTTATTTTCTGTAGGTATCAGTAACTCAGTGTTAATAACAAGTCTGTTTTCATGTTGTGTGTATTTTTAAAATACCAACTCAAAGTTAGAGTTTATGAAACAAACTATTAGATCAGTTAATTGTGTTCGTACTTTGTGGTGATGTTAAAATCTTTCCTTACTGGAGTTCCCGTCGTGGCGCAGCGGAAACGAATCGGACTAGGAACCATGAGATTGCGGGTTCCATCCCTGGCCTCGCTCAGTGTGTTAAGGATCCAGCGTTCCCATGAGCTGTGGTGTAGGTTGCAGACGCAGCTTGGATCCCGTGTTTCTGTGGCTGTGGCTGTGGCATAGGCCGGTGTCTACAGCTCCGATTCGACCCCTAGCCTGGGAACCTCCATATGCCGCGGGGGTGACCCTAAAACAACAAAAAGACAAAAAAGAAAAAAACTTTCCTTACTGGCTGCTGTCAATAAGAACATGCAGATTCAATTTTAGTTCTAATAGTTTTGACTATATACTATAATGATGAATAAAACAGGTACTGATCTTTTAGGCTGGTCCTCATAATGCAGTTTAACTTGATGAGCTCAGCTTTTGGTGTAGAATCTGCTGTTCAGTAGGTCTGAACCTTGGAGGCTGTCTCTTAGGCAAGACTCAGTCATGAGACAGCCAGCCACCAGTTGGTCTTGGTGTAGGGTACTAAGCGGAAGTGTCTGTCCCTTCTTTTTTTTGGTTTTTTTTTTTGTTTTTTTTGCCTTATCTAGGGCCACACCCGCGGCATATGGAGGTTCCCAGGCTAGAGGTCTAACAGGAGCTGTAGCTGCCGGTCCGCGCCACAGCCACAGCAACGCGGGATCCGAGCCGCGGCTGCAACCTACACCACAGTTCACAGCAACGCCGGATCCTTAACCCACTGAGCAAGGCCAGGGATCGAACCCGCAACCTCATGGTTCTTAGATTCGTTAACCACTGAGCCACAACAGGAACTCCAGTGTCTGTCTTTTCATTGACGCTCTCATATCAGTGTCTCAGTTGTTGGGCGCACCTGATGGGAAGGTGCTGTCGGAAACTGGCGTGGGCTCTACCGTGGAGGGAGACAAGGAAGTGGACCAGAGGGGGTTTTAGAGAACTGTAGCTTCTGTAACTGTGCTTCCCTCCGGGTTAGCTGATGGGAGGCACTGGGAGGCAGATTAAAAGCAAAGAGAAGCCCGGGCTCTTCTCTCTCTCTGCTGGGGTTAATCATGTGGCCTCCATGACTTTAGCCTCAGCCCCTGCCTGACAGGCCCACTGGTGCTCTGGCTTCTGAGCCCTGGGAACCCCGGTTCTCTCTTCAGCCCCCGAGGCTAGGGATGGCAGCAGCTTCCATGCCTAGGCTGGGGAGATGGCTTTACCTTCTGCTGCTTCAGCTTCTCAGCCCTTCCTTCAGTGTAACCAGTTCCCTACGTTAAACCCCGTTTTAAATGCTTAAGTATGGTTTCAGTTCTTCTGGTTGGACCCTAATTGCCACGCCTTCTGACACGCATCCCAAGAATTCATTTTTTTGACGTCAAAACAATTTAGAACACCATGGGGACAAACTTTCTAAAGTAACATTAGAATGATTGCTCAAATAGGCATAAGGCAGTATCTTGATTTCTGCTGCATACTTGCTTTTACTTGATGAATAGAGAAAGGTGAAAAGGTTAAGACTGGGTCATGACTAAGAAGTATTAAATGGCAGAAGAGAGGAAATGGAAGGCAAAGAGAGACTATAAAATATTCTTTACTCTTAGACCACAACCTCAGTGAGAACTGTTATGCTGTGACTCAAAGAAGCAGTTTATAAATAGCTTCCTGGATACGATTACATTGATGATCCAGACTAGAGCCTTCCCACTCGAAGGAGAATGGCAATATCAAGGGACATTAAAAAACTACTGAATCAGACTCTGAATTTGAACAGGGTCTCAAAGTGATTTATGTGAACATCCAAGTTTGAAAAGCACGGGGGCACTGGCTTTTAGGTATTGATTACCCAGCTAGAAATATGTCTTATATTATTGACCTGTACACACATGTGAGCACACCCTGACCCCACCCCCGTCCTGGGCTCTTGGTTCCTTACTTCTGCTCCTCCTGGGATCTTGCTTGCGCTCTCCCTCAGCTCCTCACTCCCTCGGTCACACACGTCACCCGTCTCCGGAACCACTCCAGAATCTCAGCTTCATGTGTCTGGCCAGCTGACTGTCCATCCCCCACCCCCTGCCATCCTTTTAGGTCACAGCCTCTGCTTCCTACAATCTTTTTATTCTCAATTCCTCTTGCTTTCTCACTTCCCTCTTTACCCAGCTTTAATTCTAAACCTTGTGAGTATGTCATTATCATCACTCTTGCATTCACCCACGGCCCCCTTGTCCCTGGCTTGTTTCATCATTCTTTTGTAGCAAGACCATCATTAAATCCAACCGTGAACTCCAGCATGTGTGGAGAAGAGCGCAGAGCCATGCTAACTAGTCTCATATTCAGTTCTTGGAATGCTGACTTTTCACTGCCCAACAGTCACGCTTTATTTCCAGTCCATGCACTCCCCACTACTGCATAACTGCACGTTATGCCTTCTTATTCTCTAAGCATGCGGCACGTTTCCTGTCTTCACCCTCATATGATAACCTTGGTTTCTCTTTCACTCAGAAAATAGAGGCAAGTGGAAGAGCATTTTCACAGGTTTCCACTGCTCAGTAGACCCACCCACTGGCGTTGTTTCCATAAACTCAGCTTTGTCCTGGCTACTGTGGGTGGCCTCTGAGCTCTGAGCCACAGCCCACTCAGGACCACTGCCTCATTGCTGCTTCGCTTCCAGGCCTCATGAAGTTTTCCCTTTTTGATGGTTATTTTTCACGGCTCTGTTTTCTTTTCCAGCTTTGAATCCTTCTCTCTCCTTTTAGCAAAAGTCCGCAGAATGTTCATATGTTCTGTCTCTAATTTGTCTCCACTCCTTCTTTCTTGAACCCACCCTGGCAGGTGCTGTCTTCTCCCTGTGTAATGCACACTCAGCAGCTCCTTGCTTTTATGTCTGATAGGCATCCAGGCTTACGTGTCCCAAAGAGCTCCTGATTTTTTTTTCTTCCCGCATCTTCGCAAGTGAACATGTATGTGCCCACCTCGCCATACCGATCCTGTCACCTAGATTTGTCTCCTTAACTTTTCATAAGAGTAAGTAAGTATAAGTGTCCACAGTCTTCCACCATGTAAAGGCAAGTCCATGACTGCAGAGCTGTCTGTTCTGTTCATGGCTTCCATGTACCAGGCCCTGGTATATATAAGAACTCTGTCAGTATTTGCTGTGTTGAAATACTGTCTACCCAGAGGAAAGCCTCATAAAGTAACATGTAAGATTGCAGTGCTTATGCGTGCATTCCTTTAATGCTGATTCCCACTACATTTATTTCATTACCTGCTAACGGTCAGTTTGATAAATTCTGGTCTAGAGGCCAGGCCACTTGTATGTTCTTTCCACCTTTCTACCTCTTTCCCTACTTCCTTAAACGTGTAAGAAGTGACTGCGGGGAGTGAGAGTGTACGTTAGGGGAGAAGGTGGTAGAAGTGAATCATCGTTTCCCTAATCAGGCTTCCCGCAGGAGAGCAATTAGAAATACACCTCATTTTCAGTTCCTGTGGTGCAGCGGAAACGAATCTGATTACTGTCCACGAGGATGCAGGTTCAGTCCCTGGCCTCAGTGGGTAGGTTATCCGGCATTGCTGCGAGCTGTGGTGTAGATCACAGGTAGGACTCAGATCCCGCGTCGCTGTGGCTGTTGGCAGGCCAGCAGCTGTAGCTCTGATTCGACCCCTAGCCTGGGAACCTCCATATGCTGAAGGTGTGGCCCTAAAAAAAAAGGCAAAAAGAATAAATAAATAAATTCCACCTCCTTTATCTGAGGTTCAGTTTTCTGATCAATTATCTAAAATAGCATTGCCAAAAACTAGAAAGATAGCTTAAAAGACTTCTTGTGAGCACATGACTGAGATCTCTTACAGACTGTTTTCCTGATTTTTAAAACATGAATGTATTTTCCCAACAGGTGGTGATTATTATGAAAACATTGTAAAAATCCAGAGAAAGATAAATTCCCCGAGTATAACTTTGCCCGTGGCCCTACAGCAGCCACGGTGAAGAGTTTGGTGTAGCCCCTTCCAGAGTTTCTAAATGTATCATAAACACACATCCCAAGCTGCTGTAATTTGCACTCCCCCACTGACGTACTCAAGTACCTGTTTCTCCCCTCCATTGCCTCCGCTGCAGCCTCTGAGTGGTTTTGTGTCTGTGAATCAGTGCGGGAAAGTGGTTATTTTACTTTTCAGTTCCTTAATTTTTAGTGAGGCTGAGCAATTTTTATATGTTTAAGAACTACCTCTGTTTCTTCTCTTTGAACTACCTGTTTATGTCTTTACCCTTCTACTAGTTTTCTTAGGTCAAATTCATTGATTCTTTTCTTTATGGCTTTCAAGCCTTACTAAGCAAAAATTACTTACATATTCTTTAAATATTGTTCTGATACTATAAATTTGTATTCCATTGGGTGTATGGTCATGTATTGTGATTTTCTTTAATCCCTATTTTTGTGGCCCTGCACCATTAACTAAATAAAACATTCTTTCTTTCCTATTTGAACTGTTGCCTTAGTCATCTGCAAAATCTCTGTATGGATGTGAGCCTGTCTGGAGACTCTCAAATCTCTTCCTTCTTTTTGTTTGTTTTCCCTGTTTCATGAAGCAGCCTCACTGGTATTTATACTAACACAGTAGTGTACTTAATATTTGATTGACATTTTTCCTTTTCTAAGTTTTTTTTATTATTTTTGTATGTTTGTTCTTCCAGATGAACTTTATTCTGTTTGCCAAATTGCAAAATTTTTAGTGAGACTTAAAATTTGGTAAGAACTGTATTAAATTTATGGATTGATTTAGAGAGTTTATATTTTTACTGTGTTAAGATTACCTACTTATACACATAATATCTGTTTTCATTTGTTTCAACTTTTTAAATGCTCACTCAGGCCTTGTACTTTCTTTGTTTTGGTATCTTATAGATTTTGTTGCTGTTATGAATAGATTTTTTTCCACCGTTATCTTTAAATTTATTATTTTGCATGTTCTAGGTAGACAGTTTGGTCTTATCTGTAAGTCATAATTTTTTCTTAGCTAATGTCTTTACCTTTTAGTTTTGCTTTTGTCATCTATGGCCGAAATCTCTGTAATAATTTACAGGTTGAGGGCATTGTAATGTTTTTGTCAATGTAACTTGAATTCCTCTAGTATTTTACCTTTTATGGCATTTCCTGTTTATTTCTCATAGAAAATGAAGGAAATTACTTTTTTAATATCTAGTTTTCCCTTTGTTCCTAGAAGTAGCAAAATCAAGCCTTTCTTTCCTCAAGCCCTGTTTTGAACCTCTGCAGTGTCTAGATTCCAGAAGCAGGTCCGTTTTCTCTCCTGTACTCTGAGGGAGGCTCAGCCTGCCTGTTTACTTGATCCCCAGCTCTGTCTCTGCTTTGGCAGTGCCCCCCTCCCGCCTGCCCCCACGGGGGGGAGCCTCATTCTGCCTCTGCATCTCCACAGTCCCCTGGCTTTGATAGGTGGCCCTTTCTCGTTGAGGCTGTCATCATTAGTTACGTGAGTGGTGGTTTAGAAATTTTGGTGTACCGTAGGGAATAATAGTGGACCCAAACTGAGTACTTACTGTGTGCCAGGCACTTAACTTTGTAAATTATAACTCTTAATCTTGAAAAAAAAAATCTTATGAGAATCATTAGTACTATTTACAAATAAAAGCTAAAACACAGAAGAGATGTACTAACTTAGGTTCACACAGTTAGTAGGTATCGATTGTTGAATGCTCAATAAACGGTTACTGGGCCAGGATGCAGGTACTTATCTACGAGGGCTGCGATGACCCAGGTGATGACCCAGCATGATAAGAAAGTGTGTGTTCACCTTCATAGTATTTTGTCCTGGAAGTTGGACTTGAATAACATACCTGAAAAAATAAGCATCTTTCCCTGACAATGTCAGGTAAATGAGGCCTGGCCTTTGGTTCCACAGACAGTTTCTCTGGCAACCACATTGGCTGTTAATTGAAAATGTTTCTGGGAAGGGAGCCTCAAGAGCATAGGGGATGACGGCTTATCCCAATAAAAAAGGTAAGGAGAACTTTCTAAATGAAATTCTCAAACATATATACACTTAAAGGGAAAAGGTTTTAAGTCTTTAAGAATCCAGAAGAGAAATAAAATTTGGGGTATTTTGTTTGTTTCTGAGACTTGTAAGACACTTGAGGTTTCAGTATTTTCTTTTGCCATATAGAATGCAAAGGTAAAACCAGCATTGAACCCACTTGTGAGAAGGTAAATGGGAAAGAGTTTTGTTTCTTGAACTGAAATTGAATGCTCTGTTTCTGTTTCACTTGATAGGAAAACAGAAATTATTTTTTTTTTCAGTAGTGCTTACCAGTTTTTCCTTTTGAGTTTTTTTTGGGGGTGGAGGGACTGTACCTGCGGCATATGGAAGTTCCCAGGCTAGGGTCGAATCAGAGCTGCAGCTGCTGGCCTGCAGCCATAGCAGCTCAGTATCCTCTGATTCAACCCACTGAGGAAGGCCAGGGATCAAACCTGCATCCTCATGGATACTATGTTGGGTTAACCTGCTGAGCCACAACAGGAACTCTGGGACTTTTTGATCTTCAGTAATCTCTATGTATTTACTTTAGCTAAAGAAATAAATATACCAAAACCCCATTACCGCTGAAGTTAAGCAGAGGGACTGTATTAGACTATCTGGAGTTTTACACAGAACCCACAGGAGGGTGCGGACTTGGGACGGGCAGGAACCATCACAACCATCCTACAGCGGAGGACGGGCTGGTTGCAGTCAGTTTCAGAGTCTTTATCCTGTTGCTCAGCATGCCATTTCCAGAGAAGGAGCCTTGCCTGCCTGCCCGCCCGCCCACTCTGGGTATCAGTCAAGGGTCTGTTCCTAACATGTAGTTAGTAATTGTCAAATTTGACATTATGCATTGGATTGAAGAAATCTTGAATTGCACTGAGCAATGCAGATGTTTCTCGATTGTGGTTAAAAGCCCATCCATGACAGCGGAAAGAAAAAGAGGATTTCTCTCTGTAACTAAAAACAAAAGATTCATGAAAAGGCTTCCATTTTGTCAGCTATCTTGCTGATATGTAGAATTTTATACTTTTAAATACAGGATATTTCAAAGAACATTTGTACCATACATAGGCACTGGTTTCCTTCCTCAGCTATCCTATTTTCCACATCATAGTTGTTAGCTGGTGGATGGTTGTTTTGTGCCCCCCCCCGTGGGCACAGAATATATGTTAATATATGCAGCTGGGTAAACAAATAGATATATAAACACTGTAATGGTTTTATATAGAATGATTTTACAAGTTTGAATTTTTCATTCTAATACATCATGACTTGTAGGTCTCATCTCTTTGGTTTCTCTATATTTCTGAGTCTGAGAAACATACTATTAGGTTCTTCATGTTGACTATGCCTATAGGATGGAATAAGTATTAAAATGTACGGTAAAAACTATTGTATTATGTATTCTGGGAGGACTAATTACTTTCTCCCTCTCCTAATCACAGTTGGGGGAATTATGGGAGATGCTGAAATGGAATTCTGGCACTGGGTGGTATTCCCTGCTCTGGGCGTCTAAAAGCTGTTTTTCCGCCAGGATGACATCTGGTTTCTGGGGACCATGTGTGTCTTCCCTTCACTCTGACTCTGCTCTAAAGACTATGAGAACACCCTCCAAGCAGTAAGGATTTAGTGTAATGGAAGAGATAGACTTCTTGCAGAGTCTCCTTCACAGCTGCTTGCTGGTCTGCAGTCATCCCTTTTCTCCTCCTCCTGTTTTGATGATTGAACTTCCGAAAGAGATGATTGGAAAAATTCAAGGAAAAAAGCCAAAGTAGTAAAGTTAAAAGTGTAAAGGTTTTTTTGTTTCTTTTTTGGCCCATCCCATGGCACGTGGAGTTCCAGGCCAGGGATCTTAATAAATGTAAAGTTTGTATTCCCTTTGACCTGGAATCCTGTTTACTGTAATTTGCCAAAAATCATAATCAAATTGTATGCAGAAAATTCATTTCACTGTTTCACAATTTAGTGAAAATTTGAGAACAACCAAAATTTGTAGCAGTAGAGTACCAACTTGATAACATGGGTATATTTATATATAGACAGACATACACAGAGAGAAATATTATGCAGTCATCAAAATTAATGGTATGGTTTTATATATTATTCACTATAAAGATACTTGTGGTATGGAATAATGTTTATGACATAGTGACTGAAAAGCAAATTGCAGAACTGTATTTATGTTTTCATTTATATAAAGTTGTATCCTTCTGTGTTTATTTATTCATGAGGCAGTGTCTGAAATATGTTTAATCAGTGGTATTTCTAGTGGGCAGACATGGAGGTTTCTTTCCTAGTTGATAACCTATGCTGGGAACCAAGATTGTGATACTGAAATTCATTTATCTGTTAGAGTGATTTTTATTTCACATTAACGATTTTTTGAGAAATTTTTGTATTTGTGACTGATAATTAGCATTCTTGAATCTCATTTCTAGTTTTTTTTAGTAATACTGAACCTGCAAAACATGAAGACTGCAGTTGGTTTCTTCACTCTACTAGACTCTTAGTGTTTTAATTATATCCTCAGCTCACGTTTTATTAGCACCTCTCCCTTCCCTTATACATTTTCTAAGGGTAGGTGCTGTATTTGTTAATCTGTGTATTACTTGGCGTAGCATGTCCTAGAAATAGACATCCTTTTAAAAAACATCTTGAAATATGAAATATATTCCCACTAGTTTGTGTAACAAAACGTTTTCTGTTCTGTTCAGGTGTAGAGTTTGGTGCTCGAATGATAACTATTGATGGGAAACAGATAAAACTTCAGATATGGGATACGGTAAGTATAGCAAAAATACATTGTACGACCTCAATAAAGTTGTTTTATGAAAGTAAATTGTATGTCTGTTTTGTTTTAAAATTTGTTTATGCCTATTATTGTTTATTAGATACCAGCGCCCCTGCAGCCATGAGAGAAATGTGTTACCAGAAAAGATTTATTTTTATTGTAGAGTATTTTCAGCAGGGGTACCCAGGTGCTGGATGTTGATGGCCATATTTGAGTGGATGCTCAGGCTGTGTGGTCTGAACAGATGCTCTAGAAACAGTGTTTTTAAGAAAAGAGGCAGCATGTCTAAAGAACATGTATGAAGTAAAGTATGAGTGCCAAGACCATAGAATCACTTGATCTGACAAGTTACTAATTTATTGTAAAAGTATGATTTAGTCCCAACCACTTGCAGCTACCCTTGTTCCCAGTTCTCATCCTGTCGTTTACGTTCCTCCAGTGGCTATTACATGTCGTGTTACATAGTTTTTCATGAGTTTCTCATCTAGACCACAGAGCATGATTTGAGTGACTCTTTATTTTCCCACCTTAGGCACACAAGAGAAGTTACTTTATTATACACAGTGGATGCTTTAAGGTAGTGGTTCCCAAACTTTTGGGTGTCAGAATCCGTTTATACTTTTAAAATTAGTGGAGACTTCAGAGAGCCTTTGCTGATGTGACTTATAGCTGTCAATATTTACCATATTAGAAATTAAAACTGAGAAACTTACTAAATAGCCACTTATTAACTCATTATAGAATAAACATAATAAATTTATATGTTAGGGTAAACAGTGCAATTTTTATGGAAATTAACTTTTTCTAAAAACAAAAAACTGTGTTTTTCCAGTGAGAAGAGTGTCATTTTGTTACATTTTGAAAAATCCCTGCACTGCCTGCGTAGTAGACGGCAGCTGGACTGAGACCTACCTCTGCAGCAAGTCCTCTTTGTGTTATTTATAAAGAAAATACACCCTCGCACAGATGGGTGGTGTGGTAGGAAATGGAGGGCCTCGCGCACCCTTAAGGTCTCAGGACTCCCAGGGATCCGGGATCACAGTTTGAGCACCACTGCCTTTGGGCCAGGACCTGAGGGCCTAATTCTTCACAGAACCCTAGCTGGGAAAAACCAGGTCTTCTATTATGACAAGGAGCGTATCTCTAATAGATACAAAATTTATTGTCATGTTCTCCTGGTCTTTTTTCTCCAATCATACAGTCTAAGAGTCTCACCTGTCACCTTTAATAGCTGTTACTGAAGGAAGGCACCTTGAAGAATATCTAATCCCACAGGCGAGATTCCCAAGAAGACCAAGCAAGTTTCTGAAGGCAGTTGTGAGATCTGAATTTCCCATTATTTGCTGCGTGTCACACAGTCAGTCCTGAAACGGAAAACCGTCAATCTTTTATCTTGCTATGTTCCAGAGTTATACATGGGACTTTGTTTTTAGGCCTTCTTATTATTTCCTGTCTTTCAGTGAAGATTTATGCTTTTATCATTTCTTAGTGTTTTTGCCCCATGCCCAAACCATGTCATAACTTTTTGGATTTATATTCTCTCAGGCAACATGATTTCAAAACTGCATGGAAAAGAGAAAAATAAAATAGGCATGGTTCCTTCTTTCCTAGAGGTTTAAAAATGAATACTCTCCAACCAAAAGGAAGTATTTTGTACTTCTGTGTTAAAAGTTTCTCTTCTCTTTCAGAAGTGACTGTGTTTCATAAACCAGGTTGCTTTCTTAGCCACTGACGCAGCTCACATCCTTCATCGAGGTGTGAACCAAACGACCTGCTATTCTTTAATAAATAGGGTTTTCATGCCTTGTGCTTGACATAAATACTTGCTTTGCTTGAAGTACCTCTTCCCCCCTTTTCCATTGGAGACCAGCTCAGATGCCAGCTCTCCTGGAGCCTTTCTGACCCCTATGGGAAAGCTGCCTCTCCCCCAAAATATTCATGCGTGTTTCTGTTAGAGCTCTTAGCCAGTTGTTAGTTTAGTTTCTTGTTCATACGTTAACCCTCCTCAGAATAAGCCTCACAAGGGAAGGAGCCTTCTGGTATCTTACCAGCTTTGTACCTTGTTTGTATTCCTCATTTACTGGCAGATACAATGTTTGGTACATTTTATTGAATGAATGAGGAAAGCATCTCGTTCTAAGCAACTTGTAGGATCATTGAGTGTGTTCAGGAAAGATTAATATAGTAATGAAAATTGTGTGATATTTTAGGCAGAAACTGCCTCATTGTAGTTTGTTTATTCAGTTGTTTTTCTGTCCTTAAATAGAAAAACATCCTTTTTTGAAACAAATCAATCATTCATCCCCCAGTTGTTTTCTAGGTTGACTAATCATGCCTTCTTTTGATAAGAACCCTTTTTCCACTTAGCTTATGTGTTAATTGTTTTACATTGCAGTGATTTTTCAAAGACATCTATAATAATTACTTATGCTGGAGAGTATGAAAGGGAAAAAAAGTCTTGTTCACACTTGCTCTGCCAGGGTAGAGGGTAGCTCTCTTCCCCTGTTTCTGACAGGGAGAGACTGTGACATCCTTGAAGACATCGTGGCCCCTCAAAAGAATTCAGGCTTCCACCTGGAGGTTGCTAGGAACCTTGGCCTGTTCCAGAATTTGAGGACTGTTCAGAAAACCCAGTTAACTTAATTGCTTTTGAAAGTAGTTTTTTGAGTCTCTGTCTTACAAATTTTCCTCTTTCTGTCATCGGGTTTTTTCTTCTTACTTTCATACCTAACTTCCAAACTGTGGGTGGCCCCACGCCTAGTTTATGTCTGGATGGAACAGTCTCCATATCATTAATGTTTTCCAGTGTTTCTGCAGTGTTGCTGTACATGTGTATAGCAAGCCACATTTTTAGTAGCAAGGGCTATGGCTTTTCCTGGCCCAGGACATTTACAAAGCCATCTTAGGGTCCTTCAGGGAAAATTTTGCCAAATGTTACGGATTGTTTTATCAGCTTTAAGGAAATGGATTTTTGTTCCTGGTGACAGTCTCAGTATCTGAGGCTGTTTGTCACTCATTGTACATCCGTTTCCATTCACAATAAAAATAAGGGGTTAGCCTTCCAAAACTTCCACATCCATCATCTTGCTTTCTTTTGGAAGCAGTAAGCTTGGCCACCAGCAGGTACCCCCTGGAGGCCTTGCTGGAAGCAGTGGGAACAGTTATCAGTACATCCACGAAAGCACTTTCAATTGACCCTGTGTGACTTTGTTTCTCTTAGGGGAAGTCTTTGCCCCTGTTGGTACTATAGGGGGAAGCAGAGGAGAAACGTAGTTTGCACCAGGTTCCATTCTCTCTCTTAGACCCTCATTCAGCCTTTATCCCATCTTTTTCTGTTCTTTTTTGTCTTTTTGCTTTTTGTCACTTTTTTAGTTGCCTTCCAAGCATATCCAAATAAATTTTATTCTCCTCCAGAATTTGTAGAATGGATGTTTTGAGTCCATGTATTTGTTCAGCTTCCCTGAAAATATTTTTATTTTAAATTAACAAATGCTTTTCCCCTCAGTTAAGAGTTAGTGAAACTATGTAAAAAAATACGTGAAGCCTACGTGCTAAGGTACCTTTTCAGCAAATCCCAGGTGTTTTGTCCTTTGTAAAATGTGTTGGTTTATATCCACCTCTTGCCCCCAAATGAGAATCTGTGTTGTCCCCTGTCTCGGTGGAGTGGGAAGAAAGGATGCCCAGAAATCAGGGGGTTAGAGAAGGGGCCTGGTGCTGAGCCCGGGAGGCAGGCCTGCCTCTGCTGCTCCTCTTGCTCCATCCCTCGACCCCAGAACTTGAGAGGCCCTTGGAGATCCAGGTGTTTCACCTCTTTTGGCAGCTGTTGATCAACTTTTTCTTGAACCACACAGGGACAGGTAACTGTCTTCAACACGTCATTCTGCCCTGACGTTCACCTCCCACCTGTGATCTTCGGTTTCTCTTACATGGCAGTGTTAGAAGACTCTGGAGTCAGCAACTACATCCTCTGAGTTTTTTCAGAGTGAATATTCTGTTAAACTATAATTGACTTACAGTGTTGTGCTGGTTTTTGCTCTAGAGCAAAGTGACTTTATTGTACATGTATCAAAGTAAATATTCTTAAATGTGTTAAAGCATTCAACATCTCTTCTTTGCTAGATATTTACAACCTTTGTTTCTCTTCTCAGAATCTATTTTAGTTTCGCTTTGAGATTCCCTTTAAAGACCTAGAGTAGTCCAGCTTGACTTTTTCTCCACGCTTGCTGTGAATGCTGAGGTAGCCTAAAAATTGCTGATTCCTACCAGTCTCGCTGTGGTCCAAACCAGAAGTCTTCTCCATGTGTGTAGATTCCAAAATATGTTTCCTCAGTGATGACAGTTCCTTGGTCACAGGTCTAGATTTTTAAGTTGAGTCTGTTTAGTAAAGTACCTGAGATCCATGCTTAGGTGCTAGACAACTTATTGGCTATTTAGAAATCCTATTCCTTTTTAGCTGTTGGCTGTGTTCTGTGTAGCTGGAGTTGTTAGATAAATGACTAACAATGAAAGTAAAAGATATTACTGTAATATTGATTCTCACAGATCTTAATTTTCTAACTTTATTGGCTCTCTGGGATCAGTCAAGATAACATATTTGAGAGCCTGCTGTAAATATACTTCAGTGTTCTGAGTTAGGCTGTCCCTCAAGGAGAGCTAAAGAGGAAAAAAAGCATTTGAGCAGTGTGTTCATTTTATCTGATCGATAGTATTAGATCCAAATGATCACCTGAAATTTCCTCTGGATGTGTGAGGAAAGAAGGTAAGTATAAGCTGTGGTAGACCAGCTTCCCAGCTTTGTGAGAGGGTTAAGGGCCTTGAGCTTGTCCTCAAAGGGAATAGAAATTGGATAAGTAGAGAGGAGAAAATTTTTCAGGCAAAGAGTTAAACAGAGGCACAAAAGCAGGAATATTCAGAATATAGGCAGAATACTAGTAGGTAAAAAAAATGGCTAGACTTTTATAAACTTGTAAAGAAACAGAGATTAAGATTCCGAAGAACTTAGGACTTACATTCAAGGAGATTTTTTTGAGCAATAGCGTGATGAAGTTGTATATTACGGAGGTAACAGGAGACGAGGAGGAATGGCCAGACTGGTTACCACAAAAATCGTTAACAGCAGAAAGACTCAGGGACATGGGAAAGCCGATTTGGAGAGATCTGTATCTGGCTGTTGGAGGAAAATTTTAAAGGTATGGGACAAAGAATCAAGTTTATTTGATTTAACTGTCCTCACACAGAAGATGTAGGACTATAAGGCTTTTTCACAAATGCTCTATGGCTCTGATTTTATTTGTAAGCATCACTAAAAATATGATGTTGTCTCTCGAGGCTGACTTGTTCTTTTCTGCCTTTTTGCATATCTGGTACTTTGCTGATTTTCTTTCAGAAATCAGCTATATTGTGAGTTGACAAGCTCATGGTCCACTCTCGCCACCCCAGCCGGGTTTTTTTGGTGCTCTTCACTTAGCCAGTTCTTATTTCATCGAAGGCATTTTTCTTTACCACTTTAGCTGTTATTAGGAATCCCTTACTACAGGGAATTCTGTATACTGTTGAATTTCAAGCTTCTAAAATCTGTTTAAGCCATCGTCTTAGAGTGAAGAAGATCAAAAACATGTCTAGGTTGATGTTCTTTTTCATTTAAATCATATCAGTCAGTCACATTTTGGACAGGTTTGTATTAAAGTGCTTTTTAAGAACTAGATTGGTGGTGTATTATAATCAGAATAAGTAGCCATTTATCTTTATTGTCTTTTTTTTTTAGGGCCGCACCCGAGGCATAGGGAGGTCCCCAGGCTAGGGGTCGAATCGGAGCTATAGCTGCAGGCCTACACCACAACCACAGCAACACCAGATTGGAGCCTCATCTGCGACCTACACCACAGCTCACAGCAATGCTGGATCCTTAACCTACTGAGCAAGGCCAGGGATCCGAACCTGCATCCTCATAATTCCTAGTTGGATTTGTTTCCACTACACCATGATGGGAACTCTAGGATAATTAACCGTTTATGCAGTTAGTAGTTGTTTAACAAACAGTTTGTTTATAGCTGGGGAGGCCATAATAAAACACTTTTATCGGGCAAGAGTTATTTCAAGGCCGTCAGTGCCATCACGAAAGAGACTAGGCCAGAGTGTGGGTTGTTATTCCTACAAGTCAGGTCTCAAGAATTTGGAAACTATTCTGAATACTGATCTTTGCATGTTATAAAGTAATAATAGATTTCAAGATGCATAGCTCCATTCAAAGTCCTCACTCAGAATGTGTCATTTTTTTTTAATTGGCTTGAGTTTTTGTTTTGATTTTTTAATGATGGGCAAAATCCAGATGCAGTGGATTCAGTGTAAACGTGATGCATTATGTGTATTATTTCCATATTGCATCATACTTATTCTTTGTAAAACAATTCTGGAGGAATAGGAATGGTATCTAGATTTGTGCTTTTCTCCTTTTCCTAATTTTTTTTCTGTTTCACTGTTTCTTAGCTGGACTGTAAATACTGAAGTTTTAGATCTTACAGTGCTGTTCTTCTCTAAGATCTTTAGCAGTGTACAGTTAACCCTTGAACACAGGAGTTAGGGATGCCAACCATCTACACAGCTGAAATTCTGAGTATAATTTATAGTCAGCCCTTCCTATCCATGTTTCCTCCGTTATCTGGTGTTTCCACATCCATGGATACAGCCAACCAACCCCAGACCGTGTAGTACTGTATTATTTGCCATTGAAGAACATCCATCTGTAAGTGGACCCACATGGTTCAGACCTATCTGTTCAAGGGTCAGCTGTTTTCGTTTTAACTCATCCCACAGAAGGTCCCACCAAGTCTGGTCTAAAGAATTTTTACCTTTGCTCATTGTTTAGGCTCTGGAGATGCAAGAGCTCCAAACTTGGTTTTCATTTTGAATTAGTAAAAGACTTATCTTTTTTTTTGTATTATTTACCACATAAACCTTCTTTGGTATACATAATTCATAGTGAAATGAATCTCATAAAAATCTAATCCTTAAAAATGTTAAAAATAAAACCTAGTTCTTAATTTTCCCAAGAAGAAATTCCGTAGCACTTGCATTTTGAACTTGGATTTGAAAAGATTTTTTTATTTTGAAAGATGTGTCTCAATAAATTATGTAAAGATAATTTTAACTCTTGCTTCCAGCTGGTATTATGTGGTGTTTTAACCTTACGCTATATGAAATGAGTTGACTCTTTTTAACAGCCCTTTTATGTGATGCCTTTCTCAGTATCTGATTTACCGTAAGACATTATTCTCAGTGCCAGAATTGCATTTGAGTTACCAAAAGAGAGTCCAGTCTTTAGTTTCCACGTAGAAGTTGTTCTTACTGAATCTCTGTGTGTCAGGACTTCCTGATGTCCACTTATTTAGGTGGGATGGAGTAATGACCATTTTGTGCATTTGACTGAAGCATAGAATTCATTTTTTCACTCAGCAGGCTTTCTCTGCATGCCTGCTGTGTGCCAGACCCAGTGCTAGGCCCTGGGATTGGGGGTGCAGTGGGAGGGAGGGCCAAGAAGAATAAGGAATTCCAGTGTTGAGTTTAGAGCAGGGCAGAGCCTAAGCTGTCTGTGTGCCTTCTGAGGGGAGGGTATAATAGTTTTACACTGAACATGAGAATCAGAATAGGCAGACATATATTTTTCAAGGAATTAGTTGGTTTTGAATACAAAATTTGTGAAAACTGGCTTTATATTTAGTTTGCATGCTTATTCTCAAAGATAGAAAAGAAGTGGTTAAAAATGAGAAGGTATTTTTGATAAGAACTGTCTCAGTTTTGGACTCAGAGGCAATAGGCATGTCCCACATCAGCCTTTCTGAAAAACCAGAACATTAGTGCCACTGATAGAAGAGAGAAATTAATTTTGCATACTCTCTGAAGTCTCTTTTCACACATGGATATAAAGATGACTTTTCCGTCTTGTTGCCTTTTGACAGGCATTATATATCAAACAGAAAATTAATTAAGTGTAGAGAAAAAATTATATAAATTAAATTCAGAACCATTTTCTGTTTTTCGTAATAAAATGATTGCTCGAAGAATTCCATCTGATGACTGTTGAAAGCTCACTGAAGTTTATGATATAACTGATAAAATCTGCATCCTTGGCCTTCCAACAACCTTTATACCAGCAGATGGTGGGCGTAAAGATGTCATTCATCATTTATTTACAATGGACTTTATTCTAGTGTCAACAGCTGCCCCAGGGAGTGGGTTATTGAATTCAAATGTGAGGCTCTGGGTTATTTGCTTCCTTTCAAATTTGTCTTCAGAGCTTAGTTGCTAGGAGTCCATTCTGTGCGCCAATAATGATTCATGTATTGTGAAGCCATTCAGTAAATTGGGTTGTCAGGGACTGCCAAAAAGGTTTAGAGGTCTTGGTGGTGGTGGGGAGGGTGTGTGCATGTACGTCTGGTTGACCTGAGCACTAGTGGTACCTTGTGACTTTTTCCTAAGACTGGTGAGGTTAGAGTTTCTTCTTTTCCTTTATGCACTTCTTCTCTACCTGCCCATATTATACCTGTGAATAATAAGAAGGTGTGGAGGGCAGTTTATTAAAGGAAACTCAACCTTTTCTTTCCTCACAGGCAGGGCAAGAGTCCTTTCGCTCCATCACAAGGTCATATTACAGAGGCGCGGCGGGGGCTTTACTAGTGTATGATATTACAAGGTGAGAACTTGGAAATTTTTCGGTTCCAGTGGTTAATGTAGAGAATTTGTCTAAATAACTGTGGTTATTAGTCATAAAAGTTTAGCTTTATCTTTGTGCCCTGGCTATTTAAAACTTTAAAACTTGTGTGTCTTGAATTAAATTTAAATTTACTACAGAAATCTGTAACTAAATTATTCTTTTTAATGAATAAGCACCGCAAGTTAATCATTTTGGTAACATTATTTATATATTGGAATTTCATAAAGCGAGGTTGCATTTAATTTCTAAACTGAACTATAATCAGTGAGCTCTGACTCCAGATGCTATACTTGAAATCTGTTTCTCATTACATAATTGGATGTGGCTAAAAATAGTTATCTTTAAAGGAGTGTATACTGTTCATCATAAACCACTAGGGGAAGTACCTTGAAAATAGTAATCAGATTATCTGTCATTTATGTTTAGGAGAGACACATTCAACCACTTGACAACCTGGTTAGAAGATGCCCGCCAGCATTCCAATTCCAACATGGTCATCATGCTTATTGGAAATAAAAGGTAAAAAGACTCTTTTAAAGCTTTTTTGTGTAATGATGAAGACTGGATAGCTGTTTACGGGGTAACTCATAAAGTGCCTATCTTGTTCCTTGTCCAAGTATGTTATTGATTTCTTCAATTATAAAATTTTTAAAATACTAAGATGTTTTTAAAATACAGATAATACGTTTTGTTGGAAGTTGTTATTATTTGAAATTTTTTTTGTTGAAAGCTATACTTCAAAGAGTACTCTTAAGGAGTTTTATCTCATTGGTATTTTAAAATAAAATCCACTGGTTGGTTTAGGGGCTGGGTCACCATTCAGTATTATCCCAAATACTTGGCAGTAGGAATAAGGATCTGGCAGAACTCAGAAAAATGTTTTTTCCCCTTTTTGATGACTTAATGTGCATTTTATGAGTTAAGATTTTATTGTAAAAAATGAAAATACCAAAAATCTTTGAATTATGTGTAGATTCATGGTGATAGTTCTATTCAGGTATAACACTTATTTACAGTATTTTTTTTTTTACTTGCAATAAAGCTGTAAAAAAAACAGTAATATAGCAAGTACGTATTATACTTCACAGATTTTAAATGTTATTTTAATGGAGGTTTGATGTTAAGAGAAAACGCCATAGGCCCTCCACTTACATGAGGGATTGGTTTCAAGGTCCCAAAGAGATAACAAAATCCTTCTAAGATTAAGGTTATTGGAGGGAAGTCTTCGTCTTTGTAATATGGAAGTATTCATACTACCATTCAGTGGTGAGGCATGAAATACTAAAAGGAGAATATTTGAAGAATAAAGAGAACTGTCATACTTTGTTTCTGCCAGTGTTCTCCTGGTGTCTGAAACAAGGAGAGAGCAGGCAGCTTACTACTGGTGGCTTAAATTTGGTTGCTGCCCATGAGAATCTTATGGTCCAGTTGTGAAAAGAAAGAGCAAAGTATAGGAGTTCCCATTGTGGCTCAGCAGGTTATGAACCTGACTAGTATCCATGAGGACTCGGGTTCGATCCCTGGCCTCGATCAGTGGGTTAAGGATCCGGCGTTGCTTTGAGCTGTGGTGTAGGTCGCAGACTCAGCTTGGATCTAGCATTGCTGTGGCTGTGGCGCTGGCCGGCAGCTATAGATCCTATGCTACCACTAGCCTGGGAACTTCCATAAGCCCTAAAAAGCAGAAAACGAACAAACAAACAAACGAAGAGAGAAAGAACAAACTATAATATATTTAAAGTTGTTTCTGATTATTATAATTAAGATGTGGTAGCTATGGAAAGAGAAAGAAAAAAGAAAGAAAGAAAGGAAGAAAAAGAAGAAGAAAGAAAGAAAGAACTATAATATATATAAAGGTGTTTCTGATGATTATAATTAAGATGTGCTAGCCGTGGGAAGATATTTCAGGGAAGAAACTAGAGAAAGGAAAGGAGGATGTATGACATACTAAGACTGAATGGTTGAAAATGAACAGAGATAAATGAAGGAATATTGTTAGATGAGGCAGGTGAATTGGTGTAAACATGGAAACAGGGAATAAGCGATGTTTGAATTAAGTGAATTAAGCATTAGGAGGAGCCAGTGGAGGGCTTTGAGAAGGACAGTGACCTAGTCAGAATGAGAGATAACAGCTTTTTTTTTTTTTTGTCTTTTTGCCTTTATGTAGAGCTGCACCCGCGGCATATGGAGGTTCCCAGGCTAGGGGTCTAACAGGAGCTGTGGCCGCCGGCCTTCGCCAAAGCCACAGCAACGCGGGATCCGAGCCGCGTCTGCAACCTACACCACAGCTCACGGCAACGCCGGATCCTTAACCCACTGAGCGAGGCCAGGGATCGAACCCGCAACCTCATGGTTGCTAGTCGGATTCGTTAACCACTGAGCCACGACGGGAACTCCAGATAACAGCTTTTTTTTAACTGTAGCGTTTGAAATTGGCTATACAAGGAATAGGATGCAGGAGTTCCAGCTGTGGCACAGTAGGTTAAGGATCCAGTGTTATCTTTGCTGTGGCTCAGGTCGCTGCTGAGCTGAGGGTTTGATCCTTGGCCCACACAGTGGGTTAAAGATCCAGCATTGCCACAGCTGTGGCGTAGGTCTCAGCTGTGTCTCAGATTCGATCCCTGGCCCAGGAACTTCCATATGCCGTGAGTGCATCTGAAAAAGAAAAAAAGAAAAGAAATATGAAAATCTGCAAAGGTGAAGATTTTAAGAGAATAGTTTAGGAAAAGAAAGATGTTTAAGTCATGAGATGTTTAGGAAAGAAAGATGTTTAAGTCATAAGAATAAATGAGTGATATACTCCACCACAGTACCTGTGTTACTCTTATCCTCAAACTGTAAGAAAATGGTTAAGTGAATGTGAATAATTACCTGGTGGGATATGGTAATTAGTCACTAAAAATGATACATATGGAAAAGATATAATGACATAGATACTAATATTAAGCAAAGAAAATTAGGACACAAAGTTGCAGATATAACATGATCATAAGTATATGTAAAACCAAATCACTTTGGGGTAGAAAAACAATTTTCCATAAATTATGGTTATACGGAGGTAACAAAAATTCCAGGAAAAGGTGATATACTCTGATATTTTCTATTTCTTTCTTTAATCTGATTATGCCTTAAAATCAGATTACAGTTGGTTTTACAATTCACTGAATTATGGAACAGTTTGAAAAAACTACTTTGGGCACAAATACACAACAAGGAGTATAAGATTTCCACTGACGTGATTTATTGTAATACAGAATTGTAAATAACTTTGTCAAATGGAGAATTAAAAATAAATTGTGTTAGATTCATCCAGTAGAATATAATGCAGCAGTAAAGAATTAAGAGACTAGATGGGCTATATATTTTAGGAGATAAATCTGAAAAACAATGTCAACCAAAACTAACAACCTGTAGTTCAATAAGTACATGTGAATTTTTTAAAACATGTAAAAACACCTTCTCTATTGTATGGCTATAGACATGAGTATCAATATAAAACCATGCATAAGAATGAAAACACCAAAACAGAGGAGTGATTGCTTTTGAGGTAATAAGGAAGAGAGCGATCAGGAACAGAGGTCATTCAGCTGTAATTATTGATTTTATTTCTTAACAGAAAAGAAATCTGATAATATGTGTCACATAAAATGAAATCTGTCAAAATAAGGTGTGTCAAGGCTAGATAGATGAAAGTACATAGCTATTAGATTATTCTCCATCCTTTTCTGGGCACTTAAATTTATAATAGTAAAGCTTAACATTTTTTCAATAAAACACTTGGAGACTGCTGCTTTTTACTCCTACCTTAACCAAAACAGTGATAAAAAGGAATGCCATATTTTTGTACAAAATTTCTAGCTTTAGACTTTTGTTTCTCTCTCTTTTTCCATTTATAATTTTACTGGGAATTAAACCAACTGGGATAAATAATTAATGTTTCTGTAGTACTTTGAATTTTATTAAATACTTTCCTATTGCTTCTGAGAATTGTGTGACTTATTTTCAGTCGTGTTCGTAGAAACTCTGTCTGGTTGAAGGGTAAGGAGAGTAGTGTGGTTTTGCTGTCCAGTTACTAAGTAGAGTTAGATGGTTGCCTTCTTTAAGAACCCACTTGTACTCAAAGGTAAGGTTTTGGACTAGATATTTTCTTTGGATTTTCCTAGTTTTAGCATCCTAGGACTCTAACAGAATCTTTCTTTAGTTGGGTTGTTAATTCTTTGAAACAAAGCAATGTGTACTTTGACCCTCATCCTATACAGAATAATGCAGTTGGTTGTGATGTGTCAAAAATTAATTGAAAGAATGGTTTGCACAACTTTCAGTTTTGTGGTACACTTTCCACATATGCCTCAAATTGTAATACATTGGTTGATAACTTGGCCCTTTCTTTTCCACATTTAGTGATTTAGAATCTAGAAGAGAAGTAAAAAAAGAAGAAGGTGAAGCTTTTGCACGAGAACATGGACTTATCTTCATGGAAACTTCTGCTAAGACTGCCTCAAATGTAGAAGAGGTAAATAAGAGGCCTTTTAAAAATGTTCATCTTCTTACTTAATAGAAATTTCTTATCTACTTTAGTATTCATTTGTTGATATATTACCCAGAAGCTTTTTGGTCATTGATAGTCTTTGAAGCTGTAAAGTAGGAAAATTTCTTCCCTTCGACATGGCTTATAAAGTTCATCTTCTATCAGACTCTTAAATTACATTTTGTGCCTTCTCTTGAAGGCAGAATGCTTTAACATGTCTTTGTGTATACTTTCCCTAAAATCTTTTTCATGTGACTTGGGAGGGGAAAAAAAGAGGGGAAAAAAGAACACTAATGAAATTTGGAAATATTTCAAGACACTAAACATTTGTAGCTGTTTGTATCCAGTTCTGCTTAGTAGGGAAAGTATTACATTATGGTCATGTAGCATTATAGGAAGCATGGGAATTGTGCCATCTTTCATAAATAAAATTCATAGTATCTCAGTTATTTCCATCGATCAGCCTGAACTGTGGAAGTTTTCCAAACACACCATGTTCTTCTATGCTTTATGTATTTTGGTGTGGTATTTATTTACTGTACACACAGGAGTAGACAACTGGTCCTCTCTATGGTAAATGCATTACTACATTCTTACTTTATAAAAAGCAGAAACGAGACTAAGAAAATACATTTTTTGCCCAGAGTAATGCTGGCATTACCACCTTCTGCATAAGAATCTTAAAAGCAGCTGCAGAAAGGGATTCTAGAAAAGCAGTCTAGTTCTGAGGATAGCAGAGGGCAGGGTCCTAGGCTGCAGCTAGCACTGTGCCTTCAGCATAGTAAACAATGAGTAAATATTAAGACTGGTACTCGTAGCACTTCTAATTTACTACTGAACCCAGAAATTGACTGCAACAATTCAACAGCGTTGGTATTTTCGCTGAAGAATTCCTTTTTAGGTAAGATGTTATACTATCATTCTTGACGTGGTGCTCTGTGATTGTCCTTAATGTTTTTCCGACAGGCTCCAGTTAACGTTTTACCTGTTGTTGCCAATAATTACAACTTGATAACTTACGAAAATAATGTTTTACTTCAAACCCAGAGAGAAATCCATCTTTGCTTAACTTGAGATAGACGTGTAAAGCTCCCTGTTTCAGTGAAACATTCCTTTATTACAGGCGTTGGATTCAAAACCATAAGGGCCAGCTTGTTGTAGGGGTTTCCTGACATCTGAAACACATCCTTATTGATTATTTGCAATGGATTTTCTTGTTGATTTTTGAGAACCGTAAAGCCAGAACTGTCTGTATTTTATGAAAAACCATACCGTGAAGTCAGATCACAAGGCATCAAACTACCAAACAGTAACTCTGAATTTCCAGTTTTGATTCTAATGCCTCTGTTGATTTTGCTTTTTTTTTAAAGGGCCGCACTCACGGCATATGGAGGTTCCCAGGCTAGGGGTCGAATCAGGGCTACAGCTGCTGCCCTACACCATAGCCACAGCAACATGGGATCCGAGTCACGTCTGTGACCTATACTGCAGCTCATGGCAACACCAGATCCTTAACCCACTGAGTGAAGCCAGGGATCAAACCTGCATCCTCATGGATATTAGTTGGATCCGTTTTCGCTGTGCCACAACAGGAGATCCCATTTTTCTTTTTTTTTCTTTTTTTTTTGGTCTGTTTAGGGCCGCTCTCACTGCACATGGAGGTTCCCAGGCTAGGGGTCGAATTGGAGCCACAGCTGCCAACCACAGCCACAGCAGCATGGGATCTGAGCATATCTGTGACCTATACCACAGCTCATGGCAACGCCGGATCCTTAACCCACCAAGCGAGGCCAGGGATTGAACCTTCATCCTCATGGATGCCAGTCAGATGCATTTCCACAGAGCCACAATGGGAACCCCCATTTTTCTTATTTTTAACAAGCAGCGGTAGATGTTTATATGTAAACAGCAAATTACTATTATTGTTTTGCAAAACGTTTAAATGAAATATATATTTCAGTAATGCTTTGCTAGCACTTGTTACAGAAATTATGTATCTTTGGTTAATAATAAAAATAATTGTTTAAATTTGATCTAGGTAGGAATTTCCCCTATTCATGAAAGAACAGCACTTCACTTAATTGTGTAGATTAATTTGTCTCTCAGAAGCCAAGGATATTAAGAAATAATCTATTTAAATTCTGTTTTTAAAGGATTCATAGATAAGCATTACATAATGTAGTCATCTGTGAGATTTTACCTAAAAGATAAAGATGTTTCATGATAAAATATTTTAAGAAGGTAGAAGACCATTCTGTGATCCAAAAAGGGTGAAATCAAACCTAGATCTCTTTATACAACTTAGAAACTGATTGAACATGAAAATAATAAGCAAAGGACCCCTGGACCTGGGAAGTTGGAATGGACTCATTCACCAACCCTCCTGCTGAGCACAACTACAACTCTGAACAGTGTACATGACACAAACAGGAGATTCAGAGCTGGAGAGAAGGCCAACCAGCTAGAGACTATGGGGCTTGAAGGATGACACAAAAGTGGTTTCCTTGGTTTTCTCTTTACCTCATATACTTCAGATTGAGTGCTAGCTAGAGAAGCCCAGAAAGGCCAGGTGTGCGGGAGCCTGCTTTCTAGCTAAAGGACCAGGAAAGGTCAGCAAGACAAGCTTCAGGGGGAAAATTCTACCACAGCCAAACATCACAGAAAAAATAAAGATGCCACTGCCCTCATAAGCTGGTTGTACTGAGGTTTTTCCATGCTCATCATTCCTGTGGGACTGGTGTCGGGGGAGCCAGCTTTAAAAAAGATCCAGAGTTGGAGTTCCTTTCGTGGCTCAGTAGTTAACGAATCCAACTAAGAACCATGAGATTGTGGGTTTGATCCCTGGCCTTGCTCAGTGGGTTAAGGATCTGGCGTTGCCGTGAGCTGTGGTGTAGGTTGCAGATGTAGCTTGGATCCCGCGTTGCAGTGGCTGTGGCTAAGGCCGGCAGCTACAGCTCCTGTTAGACCCCTAGCCTGGGAACCTCCATATGCCTCGGGTGCGGCTCTACATAAAAAAAGCAAAAAGACAAAAAAAAAAAAGATCCAGAGTCATAACACAGTACCCAAAATATCCACGTTCAATAGAAAATCACCACACCTAGAAGTATGAAGATCTCAAACTGAATGGAAAAAACCACATAATCAATAGCTGCCAACAGCAAGATAACAAAGATGTTAGAATTATCTGACAAAGCATTTTTTTTAGGCAACCATCATAAAAATGCCTCAACAAACAATTTTAGGAGAATGCCTGAAACAAATGAAAAAATAGTCTCAGCAGAAGAAATACAAGATAAAAAGAACAAGATAGAACTTTTAAAACTGAAAAATATAACAAATTTAAAACTCAGTGGATGGAATCAACAGCAGGATGAAGGGGACAGAGCAAAGAAATAGTAAACTGGATGGTAGAGTAATAGAAACTACTCAGTCTAAACTATAGAGAGAAAATAGAGTAGAAAAAGAGCGAACAGTGCCTCAGGTGCCTGTGGGGCTCTAAGTAAAGCTGTAATGTTGTATTAGCAGAGCCTAGAAGGAGAGAGGAAAGAAGATAGCCCTGAGAAAGCATTCAAAGAAGGAATGACTGGAGACTCTCCCAATGTGACACATGATAGAAACCTACGAATTCAAGAAGCCAAGCCAACTCCAAACGAGATAAACCTAAAAAATCCACACCAAGACAGACTTCTGTCTATAGTCAAATCTCAGAAAGCTAAAGTCAACCAATGATAATGGAAAAATAAAAAAATCATTTTAAAAAAAAGCTAAAGACAAAAGAAAAAAATCTTTCTCGAAAGCAGTGAAAAACATTTCCTTACCAATTCGAATGACAGAACATATCTCATCAGAAACTGTGGAAGGCAGTTCTCATTGCGGCTGAGCAATAAAGAACCAACTAGTATTCATGAAGACACAGGTTTGATCCCTGGCCTTGCTCAGTGGGTTAAAGATCCAGCGTTGCTGTGACCTGTGGTGTAGGTCGTAGTCATGGCTCAGATATCACGTTGCTATGGCTGTGGTGTAGACAGACAGCTGCAGCTACAGTTTGACCCCTAGCCTGGGAACTTCCAGATGCTGCAGTTGCAGCCTGAAAAACAAAAGAAAGGAAGAGAAGGAAGGAAGGGAAGGAAAGGAAAGAAAGGAAGGAAGAAGGGAGGGAAGGAAGGAAGGAAGAAAAGGGAAGGAAGAAGAAGGAAGGAAGGAAACTGTGGAGGCCAGAAGGAAATGGCACATTTTTCAAGAGCTAAGAGCAAAAGAACTTTCAGTGCACAGTGGTAGCACCAACGAGAATACCTCAGGAATGAAGGGAAATGACGACATTCTCAGACGAAAGGAAAAGCAAGAATTTATCTAGCAGACTACCATATAAAAATGGCTAAAGAAATTATTTGAACAACAAATGCTGGAGGGGGTGTGGAGAAAAGGGAACCCTCCTGGACTGTTGGTAGAAATGTAAGCTGGTACAACCACTACGGAAAACAGTATGGAGGTACCTTAGAAAACTATACATAGAACTACCATATGACCCAGCAATCCCACTCTTGGGCATATATCCAGACAAATCTTTCCTTGAAAAAGACACTTGCACACGCATGTTCATTGCAGCACTATTCACAGTAGCCAAGACATGGAAACAACCCAGATGTCTATTGACGGATGATTAGATTAGGAAGATGGGGTATATATACACAATGGAATACTACTCAGCTATAAAAAAGAACAAAATAATGTCATTTGCAGCAACATGGATGGAACTTGAGACTCTCATACTGAGTGAAGTAAGTCAGAGAAAGACAAATACCGTATGATACCACTTATATCTGGAATCTAATATATGTCGCAAATGAACCCTTCTACAGAAAAGAAAATCACAGACTTGGAGAACAGACTTGTGGTTGCCGGGGTAGGGGGTTGGTCTGGGAGTCTGGAGTTAATAAATGTAGACTGTTGGCTTTGGGATGGAAAAGCAAAGAGATCCTGCTGTAGAGCACCAGGAACTATGTCTAATCACTTGTGATGAATCTACCAGGGCACCACACTGTACAGTTGCAAAATTGACAGAAAATTGTAAACCAGCTGTAATGGAAAAAATAAAAGTCATTATATTAAGAAAATTATCTAACAGAAATGAAATAATAAAAGAAAGAATCTTGGAAGAGGGAATACTGCTAACCAAAAATGTGAAAAGTTATAATATACTTTTTCCTTAAAGCCTTTTAAGTCTTAAATTACATTTGACACTTGAATTAAAACTGTAATATCAGATATGGTTCTCGGTGTACTAATAGGAAATACCTTAAAATCATGGTGGAGAAAGTGGGGCAAAGGGACATCAGGGAGGTCAGGTTTCTACACTTCACATGATTGGGTAAAATAACAACGCTAGTGGACTGTGTTAAGCTTCGCACACACACATATGTATAATGCAATACTCAGAGCAACTACTAAAATATATACAAAGAGAAACACTAAAAAACAGTAGTAGATAAATCAATATAAAATTCTAAAAATCCTTGGTTAACCCTGGGGTGGGGGGACAGCAAGTGAAAGAGTTCCCTGGGGGCTCAGCAGGTTAAGGAACTAGCATTGTCACTGCTCTGGCTCTGTTAACCG
Organism: Catagonus wagneri; assembly: GCA_004024745.2. Classification (NCBI taxonomy): domain Eukaryota; kingdom Metazoa; phylum Chordata; class Mammalia; order Artiodactyla; family Tayassuidae; genus Catagonus; species Catagonus wagneri. The sequence goes on from PVHT021183584.1 coordinate 5,801,545, forward strand.
CTGTGGTTTGGGTTTGATCCCTGGCCTGGACACTTCTGCATGCTGCAGGTGTGGCCAAAGAAAAGAGTAAAAGAAAAGAAGAAGACCTGAAATAAAGGCATACAACTCAAAAAGGAAGAAATAAAATTCATACTTGTGGATGGCATGATTGCTTCTTTACAAAATCCCAAAGACTTTACAAAATACCAGAGCTAATAAGTGAGTTCAGCAAGGTTACAGGATACAAGAAAGATATATTTAAAAATCTACTGTATTTCTATAAGCCTGCAGTGAACATCATAATTTAAAATGCAGTATCATCTATAATCACAAAAAGAAAGTGAGGCGCTCCCGCCATGGCACCAAGGGCTCAGCAGCAGTTGGGAGCACTGGGATGGGGGCTCGTTCCCCAGCCCAGCACAGTTCATCGGCATCGTTCTCGCAGGAGCTCCGTATGCCTCAGGGCAGCCAAAAAGAAAGGAAGAAAATGAAATAAAATACCTAGGTGTAAATCAGAAATGCCGTGTTTAGGACATGTATGATAAAAACTACAAAATGCTGATTAAAGAAATTAAAGACCAAAGTAAATGGAGAGGTTGGAACGTAGTTCTCCTACTCAACCTGGTGATGATGTCACTTCTTCCATAAAGTGTTACACAGGTTTAGCCCAATTCCTATCAAACAAAATCCAAGTAAGATTTTTTTTGTAGATATCTGACTGTTATAAAACATACTGAAAGGCAAAGGAACTAGAAGACCTGAAACAACTTTGAAAAACAAAGAATAAAGTTGGAGGAATCACTGTTTGAAGACTGTGTGATATTGGTGAATGCAGAGGTACGTCAGTGAAACCACGAATAGACCCACGCAAGTTCACTCAACTGGTTTTAACAAAGGGGCCAAACCAATTAACAGAAGAAGAGATCCGTTTCGACAAATGGTGCTCTAGCAATTGAACACCCATAAGCAAAAAAATAAAGTAAAATAAAACGGACCTAAGCGCACAGCTTGTACAAAAAAACTAACTCAGAACTGATGATTGAAGTTCCCTTGTGGTGCACTGGGTCAAGGCTCTAGCATTGCCGCAAGCTGTGACGTTATCATGGATGTGGCTCGGATCCAGTGTTGCAGTGGCTCCAGCACAGGCTCCAGTTCTCAAAACTCTCAAAACTGAGTGAATTTCCCATTGTGGCTCAGCAGATTAAGAACCCAATTCGTGTAGTTCCCGTCATGGATCAGGGGTAACGAACCTGACTAGGATCCATGAGGACATAGGCCAGCAACTGCAGCTCTGATTCGACCCCTAGCCTGGGACCTTCCGTATGCCATGGGTGCAGCCCTAAAAAAGTGGGGCAAAAAAAAAAAGACCCCAATTAGTATCCACGAGGACTCAGGTTTGATCCTTGGCATCTTTGCTCAGTTAAGGATCCAGTGTTGCTGTGAGCTGCAGTGTAGGTCACAAGTAGAACTTGGATCCGGCATTGCTATAGGTGTGGTATAGGTTGCCATTTATAGCTCTGATTCGACCCCAGCCCAGGAACTTTGATATGCCACAGGTGCAGCCCTAAAGAAAAGAAAAGAAAAGAAAAGAAAAACTCAGTAGTAAGGAAACCGTACAGTTCAGTTAGAAAATGAGCAAGAGACGTGAGCAGACATTTCATCAAAGAGGATATATAAATGGCAAGTACACACTTGAAAAAAAAATATTTAGCATCACTAGCCATTAGAGAAATGAAAATTCAGCCCTCCATGAGATACCACTACATACTTAGCAGCATAGCTAAAATGAAAAATAGTGAAAATACCAAATGCTGACAAGGATGTGGAGAAGCTGGTGGGGATTTGAAAATGCTATAGCCACTCTGGAAAACAGTTTATTTAAAAAATGGATATGCAGCTATCATATGGCCTATGGGCATTTATCCCAGAGAAATGAAGACAGATGTTCACACAGGAACCTGAACACAGTTGTTGATACCAGCGTTACAATAATCAAACCCTGGAAACAACCCAGATGTCTTTGAACAGATGAATAGTTATACAAAGTGTATGGTCCATCCAACACCATGGACTACTACTCAGCTCAGCAGTTAAAGGGGAGGAGCTGTTGTTACCTGCAGCAACCTGGATGAATCTCCAGAAAGTTACGCTTAATGAGTAAAGTCAGTCCCAGAAGGTTGCACATGATGATATTTCTGTGACTTAATATGAAATGACAAAATTAGAGAAATGGGGAGCAGATTAGTAATTTCTAGTGTTAAGCAGGGTGTCGGCGTGGAAGAGGAAGTGGTATGTGATAAAAAGGCAGCATGAGGGATCCTTGATAGTGGAAAATCAAGGATGTTGGATATACTGATTTACTATGCGTAGTGAATTCACACCATGAAGGATCTGTTGGGGCACAGAAGGGCCCAAGTGGTGTTAGAGAAAAATGCTCAGGATAGCTCTCCACAGAGGGAGTCTAAATATCAGTAACACCAGCTAGAATCGTAAGATGCAGTTAAAACTGGTAAGGCAAGTACCAGCAACTCAGCATAATTCGTTTAGTAGTAGGTAGGATGGGGTATATTTGGACATTTAAAAGCGTCATTTCACTGGCAACCTGGGGGAGGGGGTGAAGACTGGAAAGTCCTGTTTCACGGGCTCGTCACTTCGATGTTATGGGCTGTTTCTGACCTGTGAATCCCACAGTGAGTATCCTCTGCTGTGTCATGCTGGGAGCCAAGTACCTTGTGTTTCTGAACCATACTGACCCCCTTCCACCTCAGGCCCCACTAATACCATCATTCAGCACTGCTGTCCTTGTATCTTGGACTTGAGATTTTCCTTTAACTCTGATGTGCCAACTCTTACCTGAGTGTATGCTGCTGATCTTCAACTGGGATCTGAAATTAAAAATGGCACCCAAGACTATACTTTAAATTGCTTTTGCAGATTATCTTCTAAAGAGTTTATTTGTAAAAATAAAATGATACTCTAGTCTGCCTAAACTAGATATTACTTATGGAGGTAAGAATTTCTCAGGTAAGATCTACTGTTTTGGGGAGTTCCCGTCATGGCTCAGTGGTTAACGAATCTAAGAACCATGAGGTTGCAAGTTCAATCCCTGGCCTTGCTCAGTGGGTTAAGGATCCGGTGTTGTTGTGAGCTGTGGTGTAGGTTGCAGACGCGGCTCAGATCCCGTGTTGCTGTGGCTGTGGCAAAGGCCGGCAGCTGTAGCTCCTGTTAGACCCCTAGCCTGGGAACTTCCATATGCCGCGGGTGCGGCTCTAGATAAAGGCAAAAAGACACAAAAAAGGGAAAAAAAGATCTACTATTTAATAGATGGATATCATTTTATGTTTATAAAACCATAGATGGTTAATACCCTACACAGACTATAAATACACAAAGAAACATTTATTACATACATACAAACATAGAAAACTCTCTCCATATAAAATCTATTAACAGGCTACTACTATGGTACACAAGTATTCTGTTTAGGTATGTTTGTTTCTAAACTGTAAATTATAATTTCCAAATTACAAGTTAACATAAAAGAAGCCTCATAGGAATCCCTCCTACAAAGTGGATTTTAGTCAGTTTTGTACAACTTGAGATGGCCCCAAACATGCTATTGTCATTCATCCTTTTTGTTACTCACTGAAGAAATACGCCCTTAAGTGTCATAGTAGAAGTATACCCCAGAGTTCATCTCCTAAATGTCAATGAAAAAGCCAAATTCAGAGTTCCCATTGTGGCTCAGTGGGTTAAGAACCGACTAGTATCCATGAGAATGCAGGTTTGATCCCTGGGCTTGCTCAGTGGGTTAAGGATGCCACATTGCAGCATAGGTAACATGCTGCTCAAATCTGGCTGTGATGTAGGTCGGCAGCTGCAGCTCCAATTTGACCCCTACCCTGGGAACTTCCATATGCCACAGATGTGGCCTTAAAAAAAAAAAGAAAAAGGCCATTTTCAACCAGTATTCTTGTCTATGTGGTATTCCTAGGAGACTAACTCATTCTTTACATTTTCAGTTCCTGTTACTGATTTTTAAACTTGATATTTGGTTGTTGTACACACATATTTGAGTGCATGGCATGTGGGGGAACCCATGCATTTAGCTGTCATTTATTCAAGCAGTGTTCATGCTGAACGTACAGAGCATCATCACGTTTTATATTTTTTTTTCGAAGTTCCTGTCGTGGCTCAGCGGAAACAAGTGCAACTAGGAACCATGAGGCTGCAGGTTTGATCCCTGGCCTCACTCAGTGGGTTAAGGATCCGGCATTGCAGTGAGCTGTGGTGTAGTTCGCAAACACAGCTCGGATCTGGTTGGTATTGGTGTAGGCATTGGCGTTGCTGTGGCTGTGGTGTAGGCCGGCAGCTACAGCTCCGATTAGACCCCTAGCCTGCAACCTCCATATGCATATGCCGCGGGCGCAGCCCTAAAAAGCAAAAAAAAAAAAAAAAAAAAAAAAATTGAAATCAGGAAGTTGCCATGTGGGTAGTTTAAGGATCTGGTATTTCCATAGCTTCAGTGCAGGCTATAACTGCAGCACAGGTTCAGTCCCTGCCCTTGGAACTTCCACATGCCCTGGGTGCAGCCAGAAATTCTGTGATATTTCCAGATCAGTTGTATATAGATGTGTGCTTCTCAGACATGAGTGTGCTTTCATATCACCTAGGAATCCTGTGAAGACGCAGCTCCTGACCCAGTCGGTCTGGGTGCGACTGGCTAGTCCGCGTTTGGAGCTGGCTCTCAGGTGGTGTCAGCGCCATGACCCAGGACGCCCTCTGAGGAGTGGGCGGGCTGGGAGCAGTCGGCTGTTCGGTGACAGGAGAGGCCGGCAGAACGCTGTCCTTTCCCAGCTGTGCAGACATTACTTCTTCAGACCGTCTAGTCAGCTTTGTCCTTTCCTCTGCTGATTCCTGGCTTTCAGCACGAAATGCCGTCATCAAGTTTCACCCATCTTAACAGCAAAGCCATGAGTCCCTCTTCTTCAGGGTATGTTCTCTTCTAGTAAGATCTACCTCTGTTTCCTCATTCTTTTCACACCTCCTTTCACAGTCTGACTTACTCCGTCGTGGCCAAGGTCACCCTGGACCTCCTGGTTGCCTCACCTACAAATGCTTTTCTCTTCTTACCTTGCAGGATCCCTTGGGTGTATCCAATGCTTTGAACCACTCTCTGTAAACTTTCTTTTCCCTTAGCTCCATGACACCATCCTCTCTCTGTGCCTCTCTAGCCTTCCAGGCTCTTTACCACCTCTTTTTTCCAGGCTGAAATGGCTCCTAAATCCAGGAATACCTTTCCTAGGCTGCCTGTTCAGCTCCACCCATACCGCTGCTCCCTGCACAGTTGTGATGAGTGGGTCTTGGACCCTCCTGGTTTAACGTGCAGATTGCATGGGACAGCCCTTCTCTGCTCTGGTGTACAGTTGGTCACTCTCCTGTATCCTGGAGCGTTCTCTTTTCCGACCCTGTCTTCACGCCTGTCTTCAGTTAATTTGTCTCACTTTCCACATGTGTATTATTATTTCTGCTGTTAAATCTCTCTCCACATTGTCCTCTTCCGTGACTGCTTCCTAATCGGACTCCCTGTCTTCCTTTTTCAGTCCTCTCCACTGTTGCCTGTTAAGATCTTTCTAAAACCGAGTGTCACTCTCCAGCTTTGTGAAATCCATGCAGTGGTTCCCTGCAGCTGCAGCATCAAGCTCCTCAGCTTAGGAGACAAGCCCCCTTCATTTGCTGCCTCCCCCTGTGCCCTCCCTGGTAAACCGAGGGCTCGTTGGCTGGGTGGGGCTCCCGAGCCCTTCCACAGAAAGTGCTCTCTGCCCTTGAGACGCCCTTCCTGCCCAGCTGCCCCTCGGGTACTGTCAGTCTCGTTCCTCCTCGCGGGCTGTGCTGAGACACGCCACCTCCACCACCTGCTCGGTCAGTACACGTGTGCGCTTTTCTCCAGGCACGGGTTTGTCTCGGCTCCCCGTCATGACCCTGCTTTTTCACACTGGCTCAGCGTAAGGACAGAATTCCTTGAAATTGTGGACTATCTTTTCTTCTCAGCATCCCCAGCACCTAGCAGAGTTTCTCCCACGCAGCAGAAAACGCTTGGATGGTAAAGTATTTATTTATGACTTTAGCCTCGCTTCTCTCCCTGCAGTCTTTAATCAGCTCATGCTTTGCTTCCACTTGTTAACTTGTAGGTGGAATTCTGTCCTAAAGCATCTTTGTCCTAGGCATTCTAAAGCCTAGGAGATTTTGGAAAATGCAGGTTCTCCTTTAATGGGGAGCTCCCTCCATAGTTACCTGGGGTCTTTGTGGTTTTACAGGGCTTTTTTAGAGCCAGGAATAACTAACTAGCAAAGATTCTGGCAGGCTAGGAAAAGTACCCCTTTCCAAAAGCCACAGGCCAACTTTTTAAAGGGGTCCCAATACTCCCGAAGTCATCTATTTATTTTGTAATTCCTTCCCTGTTTGTCTCTGTATTTTCTCTCTAAATTGGAATTTCATTTTCTGGAGTTCCCGTCATGGCGCAGCAGAAACTAATCTGACTAGGAACCATGAGGTTGTGGGTTAGATCCCTGGCCTTGCTCAGTGGGTTGAGGATCCGGCATTGCTGTGAGCTATGGTGTAGGCCAGCAGCTGTAGCTCCGATTAGACCCCTAGCCTGGGAACCTCCATATGCCTCAGGTGTGGCCCTGAAAAGACCCCCCCCCAAAAAAAAAATCATTTTCTCAGAGTTGTACATTCCTAAAACTTACTCTTTAGGACTTAAAGATGATTATGCTGTGAAAAATGGTGAAACATTCTTTGTCAAATAGTCTTCTCAATATCTTAGGCATTTGATGGGTAATTTTTCCCTATATTCATCAATTTTACTTAAAATTAAGATTGGAAATTTATGTGAAACCAGAAAACTATATAAACGTCAAAATTTTTTGAGGGAAAGTTTCGTTATTAAAAATATCTTAAACTATTGAAACAAATCAGGACTGGAAATTCCTGGCTTAGCTGCTCAAATACTAAAGAAAGATACAGCCAAGACGACAGCTGAAAATAGAACCAATTTACTCAAAGACAGATTGCCGTAAACTGCCAAACACACTGACCTGACAGGACCGGTGGATTTCTGTGTCCGGGGGAAAAACACATGACGATAAGCCTTCGGTAACTAAGAAGCTGGTTTCTAGGCTTCTTAGTTAATACTTGTGTCCTGTGCAGTGCTCGGACAGCTCCAGGCTGCATTTGCAGTGGGGAGACATCTTCCTTGCCTTGGGCTCCATTGTAAGTGGTGGAACAGGTGTTTCCGTAGAACTGGAATGTGGCTGTAAAATGACGGCTTTGTTGTCTCCTTAACCCTGTTCTCAGTATTGTGGGTACCACAGGGCTTTTCACTGGAAAGCGAACCTGACTTACGAGGCTTCCAGCATCCCTTGAGGGCAGCTTTGTGTCATAAAGTTTTACTGCTCCCTCCCACAGGTTGCAAGCTCTGCTCACTAATATCAGCTTCTCCACCCGCCTTTGGCCGTCACCCCAGGGAGCTTCAGGGATGATCCACCAAACTAACTTTGAAAGTTATAGGCATTTTCTCTACATCTAAACCAGGGTTGCTAAACATGTCTGAAGAAAATCATGCTGTTACGTGTATTTCACACACTTACCACTCACACAGCTGTGTGGGTCACCAGCTTCCAGGACTTTGCCATCAGCATTAGAGTTCTGGGTGTCTAATCTTTTCGTTCCCTCCTTGAAACTTGATTTTCTTCTTTGTTTTTTATCTCAGTTGAAAGCCTACCCTTCCCACTCAGTCACATAAGCCAAAAATGGAGTGATCCTTAAACACTTTGCCATTCTTAGCCTGTTCTTCCCCCAGCCCTCCTGAGTTCTCCAAAGGAGGTACTTTGCTTTCCTTTCTGGTTGCCGCTCTTTTAATTTATCACACCGTCATTCTTACTTTGATTATTGTTCTGAACTCCTCACTGGCCTTCCTGTCGCTAACCTTGCCTCCTTGTGTTTTCATTCTCTAAATACCTTCTGACTTTGTCTCCGCCTGCTTCCTGACCTTTGGGTTCCTTGATACCCTTTGGGCCACCTCTTTAATGTCATCTCTGCCTGTCCTCAGCTTCCAGTGTAACTGAGCTTCAGATCTGCCTCCGTCCAGGAGTTCCCGTCATGGTTTAGCGGTTAACGAACCTGACTGGCATCCAGGAGGACTCCAGTTCTGGGTTTACATCTGTGCTGTGCCAGGTTTTTATAAGACATTCATTTCCCTGAGTAATACAGTTGAGTATGCTGAGTGCCTGGTACAAACCAGGTACGCCGTAAATGCTGGTTGAATTGAGTAACTAAATTACTAGGGAATTAAACATAGCACTGTCACGTCCACAGTAGCTGTTTACAAGGGTAACATGACCACTCCTGCCGCTAGAAAATTGGTCACGAGAAAAAGCGCTGTGAAGAGGCCTTAAGGATAAGTAAGCTCCTACTTATTTATGAGGAAAATTAAGGAGAAGAGAGAGCATTCTGGACAAAGGCAGATTTTTCTTTTTCTTTTTAATCTTTTTAGGGACGCACCTGCGACATACGGAGGTTCCCAGGCTAGGGGCTGAATCGGAGCTGTAGCTGCCAGCCTACACCACAGCCACAGCAGCAGAGAATCCGAGCCGAGTCTGTGACCTACACCACAGCTCATGGCAATGCCAGATCCTTAACCCACTGAGAGAGGCCAGGGATAGAACCCACATTCTCATGGATCCTAGTTGGATCCATTTCTGCTGCTCCACGAGGGAAACTCTTAGCTACATGTTTTTTAAAGGCTATGCAAAGTGTGTGATTTTATGTTCAGTTTTAACAGCAACGTGAGCAAAGTAAATGCAAGTCCTTAGTTGTCCTAAAGGTAAGTGATGCTGATAAAGAGCAGATACATGTGGACAGAATGTCCATCCTCTTAACTCTGCCTCTGTGACGATTGTGTGGGTCTTGGGCCTGTCATTCCTCCCTTTGCAGAGTTGCTGTAGATGGTAGATTGAGCAGCGGCCCTCTTTCTTCCGATGAAACATGAGAATAGGGGAGGTCGTGGAAAATGGGGGGTGGGGGAACAGCTGTCTCTCCACGGGGCTCCGCTCCGTCCTGCCTCACCCCAGGCGGCGGCCCCTCGGGATGTCCACAAATACAGCTCGAAAGCTGATGTATTGGATGGTGTGTGTGCGAGGCCTCTCCCCCGGAAGCCACATCCGATAGAATCAGAACATTTTCAGTCACAGAAATTTGAGGAAGCTCCACGTTTGAACTGCCTCCTCGTGAATTCTAGTCTGATGTCCTTGCCACAAGACCTGCCTGTCTCCGTTATCTAAGTCTTATCTCAGTACATTTTCTTCAGGGCTCACTGTACATATGGTGTGCTGCTAATTTACATTTTGATGTTCAGTTTTATTTAATCACGGCGTTTTAATGCACTGAGGAGTGTTGCTTAGGTGCTGCAGCCACTTCTTCCGCTGTTGGTCCGCATCATTGCCTGGGGGCGGTGGTGAGAGCTGGCGGCGCTTGCCTTCATCCCCCCACAGCCTGCACCAGGCACCGTTACTGCCCTCATTTTCCAGAGAGGGTAAGCGGTCGGTTCCAGCAACACGTAAGAGGTGGCACTGGGCTGCGACCGTAGACAGCCCGCTTCAGAGCCCCTCCTTAGCCGTTCTGCTAATAAACACCTTCGCCAGCCATTCTGCTGATAAACAGAGCTACAGCTTCAACCCACGAAATTAATGTCCTTATTTTTGTTCATACTTTGAATTTCTTTTCAGAAATAATGAAAACCTGTGTAAATCACTTAGCATAGTGAGTGGCTAAGTATAGTAGGTACTTAGTAAATTATTGCTTTTTATAAGATTTGGCAAAAGGACATCTATAATGTCCATAGCATTGATTAGCGATTAAGAAGGAAAATTTAAATAGCATTCTGGTTCTGAATTTCCCAGTCTCAGAGATGTACTTTATAGGGCACTTTGCTCTTTAGCATCTCTTCAAGGTGTTTAAATAAAACCAAGATACTTCGATTTTTTATCTTGCCACCAGGTGGCAGCATGTTACACAAGGAAACAATTTAAACGCTGTTCTGTTGTAGACAACTTATTTTCAGTGTTTTTCCTTAGAAACTGTTCAGTCATAATAAAAATACAACATTCATGTTCCTCTTTGCCTCTGTCCTCTCTTACTGGCTGTGAAGTCCCCCACAACACGTTGTCCACGGCCTCAGCTAGACCTGCCTCAGTCCTGCATCTGCAGCTGAAATTTCAGCCCTTGTGCTTGGTTCTCCCACCTGAGTTGTTTCCATTCAGCACAGAGGAACTCCCTTCTCCTCCTTCTCCCTGTACTTTCCCTAGTACCCAGAGACGTGCCGAATCTTGGGAACAGTTTAATAGGCGCCCTTGGGTAAAGGGCAGGTGGTAGGTAGGCTCCACATCCGATTGTGTCGTTGCTGGGTATTTAAATTTTAACACGGTTATAGTTCGTTGTGGTTATGTTTATTTTAATTTGTGCTATGAAGTCCCTGAAAACTGACTTAAGTTCGGGTGTTATCAAAACCATTCAGATAACTGTTGCCAGGGCTTGAAAGATTAGTGTCTGAGGAGGAAGGCAATTAATGGCTAATGAAGGTAAAGGACTGAACATGGCAATTAATCAAAGTAGGATGGAGCTAATGGAAAAGTGGAGAGAGAGTCAGGCTTCAGAAAGGGTGTGGGGCTCTGCGTGAGAAGGCAGGAGGCTCGCCAAGTTAAGCTGGCCTCAGGAAAATGTGTTTATACTTCTTGATCGTGGATCTGCCTAGGTTGTTTTCACGGGGCTGGTGATGAAATCCTTTCACCTAACACTTTCTCAGCAGATATTTTTTCCTGTTCTATAACCTATTAATATTCAGATCTGACTATATTTGAAACATGGTGTATAGATGAATATAGTGTTTGTAATTCTAACTAAGGTGTCACAAAACCTGTGGTGATCTTTAGGATGTCGCATATTTTAAGTATTATGGTCGTTATCCATTGCTAAAAATTGATGTTGCTCCATTTTTCTGATAGTAAGGAAATAACTGGTTTATTTATTTATTGTCATTTTAGGGCCGCACCTGTGGCATATGGAGGTTCCCAGGCTAGGGGTCTAATTGGAGCTGTAGCTGCCGGTCTGTGCCACATCCACAGCCACTGTCACGCCAGATCCGAGCTGCGTCTACAACTCACGCCGCAGCACACAGCAGCGCTGGATCCTTAGCCCACTGACCTAGGCCGGGGATCGAACCCACAACCTTCATGGATCCTAGTCAGATTCGTTTCCGCTGCATCACGACGGGAAGTCCAGGAAATAATTGTTTTAGATAAATAAATTGTTATAAAATCTTACCCTGGTAAACACCGAAACTTGTAAGAATACCGAAGGCACTTCAGGAACGTATTTCGTATTGCTTATATTAGAGAGCCATCCATGAGCCCCTCTGGACAACCGGAACCAGCTCCGCTAACGGGTGCGCGGTGCGGTGCTGTCTGCCCTCGCCGCCGCCCCCTTTCACCACCCCCTCCACTGACACACGCATCCCTGCTGGCCTCTTGCAGACACGCCCTCACACCCACTCTCCTTCCCTTCCTCCTTCCCTCCTCATAATTTGCTCCTGTAGCCTGGGGAATAGAAGTACGACTAGTTAAAGTGATGTCTAAAATGGAAGGAATTCAATTTAAGACTGTCCTATTAAAACCTGAGCTTTAGTGTAGACCTTGTAATACCTATTTAGTTAACTTATTTGTGCTGGTTTCTTCATTTTTTTAATCTGTGTTTTCAAGGTATTTCAGATTGTTACATCTCTGCCTTGAAAGATACGTATGGAGATTGATTTTTAGTGACGAATAAAATGAGCAATGAAAAAAAATTCTAGCCAATTATTGTAACAGATAGGTATCTCTCACCTTTGAGTTCTTGAAGTGCTTTGCAGCTTTATGGATAGTTATTGTCCGTGACACCCAAGGCTCTTATTTTAAAAGTTTTATTTGATCTCTAATAAGCCTTAACAGTATTTGGTTATTATTATATTTGGGAACCATAACCACACAGTTTTTTTAAGGGCCACATCTGCAGCATAGGACACGTTCCCAGGCTAGGGATCGACGAATTGGAGCTACAGCTGCCAGCGTACACTACAACCACAGCATCACCAGATCCAAGCTGCATCTGTGACCTACACCACAGCTCACAGCAACGCCAGATCCTTTAACCCACTGAGCGAGGCCAGGGATCAAACCCAGATCCTCATGGATACTAGTCAGATTCATTACCCCTGAGCCATGACGGGAACTCCCAAAACCACACACTTTTAAAACAGCTGTACTAGTCTCTACATTTGTCATACTGGGTTTCAAACCCTGAGGACTCATTAAAATTGATCATTAAGCACTTAGTAACACGTATTAGATAGTATGTAGCTAAAGCAATTCATTTATATAGTATACTCTCTATAATATGCTCAGAGGAGTGGAAAATATTTTATTGCAGTGTCTTTGCTATGTAATCAGAGAATTGGATGACAAGTAAATGTAGCATTGACCAAAGATCATTTCATTGAGATGATGGGAGTTGTAAAAGGAAAGATAACCATTTGTTATATTTAGTTGTAATAGAGTTAAGTGCATGTCTTTCAGAAATACATCTTAAGACCATTGGGTACAACTGTCCTTAAAGGTGCTTAGAAAGTATTAAGTACAATTTAGATAATGAAATTAGTAGTGACTTGGAAAACTTAGCATAAACAAAAATACAGCTTTTTAAAGCAACTTTTTAAAGTGATTCATCAACAAATTAGCAGAAAGTCAACTTATTTATATTCTTTGGCACGTGTAATAATGACTTTTATAGTATAAATGCTTGCTTATATGAACTGATAACTTGTTTATGGGACCTTGAAGTTTGTCACCTGTTCTAGTGTGGGCGCCCGTGTAAGTTATTCCAGCCCTGTGAATTGATCAATCTGTTGACTTCAGTATTTAGTTAGCTTGGTTTCTCAGGCCATCACTGTTAGTGACATGTTACTGGAAATAAAGTTTTTCCCTATTTATAAGGATAACCTCAATTTTGAGGATTGTGAGTCAGTTCATAGTTGGCTAAAGGCCAGTTTCTCCTTCACTTTAACTCCAGCACATGCACACACGGCAAGCGTGCTTGCTTCCTTAAGTGCTTGTGAATCTGCAGTGATTAATTCTTCTCATTATTTTGCTGCAAGTTCTCATGACCCTCTCTGACGATTCCATCAGCCACTTAGAGTTTATGCATATTCATATGTCTGTGCTCCCGCCACAGTTGCTCACGTCTCCTTCACTGACTGGTGTGTTCTTGGTGCAGTAATTGAGCTGCAGGAGATTGATTACTCTGGGGAGCTGTAAGGCCTTTAAAGGTGAAAACATATCAGTCCTGTTAATTAGGAAACAAAAGCTCTGGTGGCAAGTTCAGCAGTCAGACGTTTCCAGTGTAGAAAAGACAAAGGTATCAAGTGTTCCTTCCATGAATGCTGTTTACTTTTTAAACTTTGAATTAAGCCTGTATCAGTGGCGGAGGAGAACAGCCCTTATGAATTTTCATAGAATGCTAATTGAATATAGTATTAATACTATTCTCTGTGGTCGCAAATCTGATAATTTAGAACCTGAGTTTATATATATCTTCTGTAGCTTGTTTAAAATATCTTAGTATCTTAGGTAAATATGGAATGCTTATGATTAAATTTGGTATTTAGAGTCTTAATTGGGTTACAGTGTTCTAACACGAATTTTTTGTCAATGTAATAGTACGCTATGTGGGAAAGGGGTGAAATTTTATTCAGCGTGGCATAGAAATTGAGCTGCCTCGGTGTTCCTCTTGTGGCTCAGCGGAAACAAACCCGACTGGTATCTGTAAGGATGCAGGTTCAATCCCTGGCCTCGCTCAGTGAGTTAAGGATCTGGCGTTGCCATGAGCCGTGGTATAGATCACAGACGCGGCTCGAATCCCCCATTGCTGTGGCTGTGGTGTAGGCCGACAGCTGCCGATCCTATTGAACCCCTAGCCTGGGAACTTCCATATGCCACGGGTACAGCCCTAAAAAGCAAAAAAGAAAGAAAGAGAAGGGAGGCGAGGAGGGAAGAAAGAAAGAAGTTGAGCTGTATTTATTTCTTTATCATAAGTGTTCTTCGATTCTTCCTGCTGTAAACTGTATGTTGAGTAATCATTGTCTGGCAAAAGGGACCCTTTGTGGAATGGTGGCCTCCTAAAGTAAGCAGGTGTCAGCATGGCCTTGTGTACAGCTTACCTGGCTGACACATGGTTCTCATGCTGTGGCCTCCCTCTCCTCTTTCCCCAGTCATGAATTTCTCTTGAGATGTAATTCATGTGCCATGAAATTCGCCCGTTTTTAAAGTGGATTTGAATATGTTCACAAAGTTGCATGACCATCACCACTGTCTTCCAGAACATTTCATCACCCCAGACTCATCAGCAGTCACTCTTCATTCCTCCCTTCAGCCAATAATCTTCCTTTTCTCTCTGTGGCTTGAACTCTACTATTTCACGTAAATGGAATCCTACTATTTGTGTTCCTTTATGTCTAGCTTATTTTCCTTAGCATAATGCTTTCAAGGTTCATCCATGTTGTCACATGAATCAGCACAAATTTTTTATGGCTGAATAATATTCCATTGTATGGTTATACTGCATTTTGATTGTCATCCCTTAGTTGATGAATATTTGTATGTTTCCACTTTCTGGCTGTTGCCCCTGACAGTATTAGTGAACATTCCCACATGTGCTTTTCTTGTTCCTGATCTTAGGGGAAACTTCAGTCCTCACCACTGGGTATGAGGTCGCCTGTGGTTTTTCTTAGATGTTGTTCATCGGGCTGAGGAATTTCCCTTCTAGCCCTTTGTCGATGTTTTTATTGTGAAAAGTTGTTGGATTTTGTCAAACTCTTTTTCTGCATCTATTAAAATGATCATGTGGTTTTTGTCCTTTATTCTGTTATGATGTGTTACGTTGGATGATACTCTTGTGTTGAGCATTGTGACATTTTATGGTTTTTTATATAATGTTCTTTGTGTGTTTTAAATATTTTGAACCAATTTCTCTACCTTATGTTTCAGGCATTTATTAATACAGCAAAAGAAATTTATGAAAAAATCCAAGAAGGAGTCTTTGACATTAATAATGAGGTATATACATATAAATATTATTGGCTAATGTTCACTTAGAATTGAATTTCAATTACTTGGATTCATGATTTTATATTTAAAATTTCTAAACTGGGTCTCTGATGTCAGTTAACACATTGCTTTATAATTATCTAATTGAAAACTGTTGTATGTTGTATAATAGTTAAATGTTTATGTTCCATTGGAGAATCACCTTAGGAAAATGGGTTAGAGTAAGTGACCCTGTCCATTTACTGCAAGCAATGCGAAATCATACAAGTCCTCCAGAGAGAGAGGGAAATCCGCTGTCATGCACACGTCCATATGGTGCCTTCCGCTTTGGGGAATAATTTTCTAGCGTGTGAATGCATGTGCGCTGCTACTGATGCAGGATGCTCTCTCTGGTCTGATGGGGAAGGGGAAATGCCCACTTCGGAAGCTGCTTCCAGGACAGCACAGCATGTTTTCTGGAGACTGAATGAATGTATGTAACTGGCACTTAGCACTAGTTTGTTTTTGTGGTTTTGTTTTTTTGCTTTTTTTGTAAAATTAAGCTAGTTTTGCTCAGCATGACTAAGACAGAATGTGACCCTCTGAAGCATGTAACTCAGAAGGTCTGCCAAAGGCCGTCCTCTTGGCCTGCCGTGCGTCTGTCCTTATTTATTGCAGAATCGTCATGTGGATAGAGTGTACTTACTTTATGTACATACATGTTTGTGCCATTAGACTTTTTGCTTCAAAGGGGAACCTTCCTTCCATCCCAGGTGCCGTGGGGGCGACATACATTGAGTTAGGAGGATGTCGCCAGTGTCTCTGGCCGGTACAAAGGGGGCGCCTGTCACCTGCCTCAGTATTCTTTGCTGAAACAGACAGCAGTTTGCCTAAGGTTTCCCTGAAGTACTTTGATTTTCTCATTTCTTTTAATTTGTAGTAATACAGTTTCTAACCCCTATTTTCTAGGTTTATATGGCAGTAGATCTTGAGTTAATTTAAAGGCGACACCATTCAGAGACTAAGGCCACATAAATTGAAGAGTAATTGGGCCTGTGTGTAGAAGGGCGCGCTCATTGTTTCTGTCTGGTTTCATGTAGTAGCTGACTGCTTTACTGGGCCTGGTGCAGCTCTGATTGTAACGTGCTGTCAGGAGCCAACAGGCCGTGCGATTTATTTGGCCTCGTGCCAGCTCTGACTCCTTGATTCCTCAAGAAGTTGCTACCAGCCCGGAGGGGGCAAAACCAATGAGCCATAGGGCATGCTTTTTATTAAAGAGGAGTCAAAAGAGCAAAAAGAAACCGCATCAGCTGCTGTCAATACGGAGCTAGTGCCAGAAACCCCAAGGCTACTACTGTTGCAGAACAACTGCCAAGCACTATAAATCTGAGATTTACTGTGACGTAAAGTTTCCTTAAGAGCTTAATTTCTGAAGCTACTGTATTACTTTTCTCAAAGTGTTGTATTTTTAGGTAAAATCCACTTGAGGGAGTGAGGGTTAAGACAGAAGTGTGAGTTTGATGAATGAAAGAACTACTCTGTGTGTGGGTTCTTGGCAAGCTGCCATGTCTTTGGGGATCATAGAAATTATTGATGACACAGAACACTCATATGCCCTTAGCCTGTACAGCTGATTCAACATGGAACAGAAGCGCTGTCTAGGGGAAAGAGTGCATGTTGCATTAGAGCAGCACAGGCTTCGCATAGTTTTCTCTTTTAAAGATTGCATTTGAAACAGTCTCTCCATTGTGAGAACGCCCATACAAACAGCATTCCAGTTAATGTAGTACCTGGTATGATAGGGAATTATTTTCAGGAATATTTATTTCCACAGTATTAATTTAAAAGGAAAGAATATCCCCTTAGAGATATTGTTTTAATTCTTGCAGAAATTGGCTTAATACGTGTTTTTTGTTTTTTGTTACTTGCCAAAATTGTGCCATTAAGAAACAAGGATTTCTTAAATTGAAGCTGTACTGTCTGGTTGGTTCCACTTCCATTTATTATATTAGCCCCTTCTCTTTTCTTTCAGGCAAATGGCATTAAGATTGGCCCCCAGCACGCTGCTACTAACGCCACCCACGCAGGCAGTCAGGGAGGACAGCAGGCCGGGGGAGGCTGCTGTTGAGTCTGTTTGTACGTCTCGCTGCCCGAACGGGCCACTCGCCTATTCTTCACCCTCTCCTCCTGCTCAGCTGAGACATGAAACTATTCAAAATGGCTTTATGTCACAGAAGACTTTAATCCTTCAAATTCTTGTATAACTTTGAATAAATGGTCAATGTTCACTTAAAAAGACAGATTTTGGAGATTGTATTCATATCTATTTGCATTTGATTTCTAGGTCAATTGATGTGATTATTTTTGTTAAATGTTGTCTTGTGCCCTTACCTACAAACTGAATTGTATCAAACACTACAAAGTCATCTTGAGTATTTTAACTCGGTTTGTGTAGTTAGGTTTCCCCACACCTGTGGTTACCTAATGTTTAATATTACAGGACTGTCCTCAAAAGTTTGTCGATTTTCAAGGCTATAAGGAAAACAGATGGACTCTTTTAAGTCTGTATTTATCACTTACTTTCTGTATATATAGTTTAATATCCTGCTTGGGTGTCATTTGCCAAGCTTGAATTCTTTAATGCATTTGCATAAATTCTATACTGTTTAGAGCTTAAAGCTACAGAAGCATTGTTAGGAATTGCTTGGACACTGAATTTTAAACTTTTTGACATTGGTAACAAGCATGTTCATCTTTTCTTGTCACTAGTCCAAGAAAAATATGCTTAATTAATGTACATTACTAAAGGCTATGTATGTGTTAACCTGTTTTAATGCCAAAAGTTTGCTATTTGTCCACAGTTTCTTTAAGACCTCTTCAGAAAAGGAATTGTTTGCCTTAATGAATACTGTTGGGTAAAAACGCAGTGCGAAGAGTGAGACGGGAGGAAGCAAGGACTCCTTCCACCTGAGCGGCTCCAGGAGGCGGGAGCGTCCACTTCTAGGTGGCGCATTATGAGGACTTTACTCTTTCCTTCAACACAATAATGTTTTCTTTTTCTTTTAGTCACATGATTTCTAAGTATATTTTTCACGCAGGACAGTTTTTCAACCTTGATGTACAGTGACTGTGTAAAATTTTTCTTTCAGTGGCAACCTGTAATCTTTAAAATACGGTGAGCATCTTGTCTGTTTCGAAGGGGATATGACAATAAATCTGCCAGATGGAAAATCCTGTTAAAAGTAGAAAAGCTTTAGTATTTTACTCAGTGTGGTGGTTTTATCCTTCTTTTTCTTTTTCTCCCTTGGTCTATAATGAATTGTTATAGCAGTGCAAAATAAAATCCTATGTATAAAAGTGTTCTTTTTTTATTATGACCACATCATTTTTTTTAAGAACATAATTTTTTGGTCCATCCACAGCTTTTACATGTATTCAAGCATATTTTTTAAAAGGGTCAGAATGTTTAACACTACCCTTTTAAATTTTGCTAGAGTGTGATAAAATCTTTACAGTATTGAAGTTCTTTTTGTTACTGATGATGTAAGCAAGTACTTTTTCCTTCTCAACCAGCGCTAAAGTGCAGTTATGCTGTTGTAAGGCCTTATGAAGAAGTCCTAATACGAAACTAACTCCCTCACTGACCCCGGCTTTCTACTGTCTCTCCTGAAGATACAGCGCTGCTCTCCCAGAGCTCTGACGTCACTCATGGGAAAACACCTAGTGCTGACTTAGGTCTGGTTTTAACTGAGTCCTAGAGGGCGGAAGGAGACCTGAGAGGAAGTGGAGAGCCGAGCCGCTGCTTTGCTTGAGGTGGTCCCGCCGCACTCGCTGATCCTACCGTTCACTCTTGGCGGTGGTGAGTAGGAGAAGACAAGCAGGACTTGCTCTGCTCTGCGCCAGGAAACAGAGAATTCTTTGGGAACTGTTCATTTTTAAACTTCTGTTAATTTTTCCAGAAACTTAATGTGTTTCTTTTTTATGCTGTCTCCTCTAATTCCTTTTTAAATGAAGTATAAGAAGAGAAAGTGGAGTTCCCATTGTGGCTTAGCAAGTTAAGAACCCAAAATAGTGTCCACGAGGCTGCAGGTTCGATCCCTGGCCTCATTCATTGGGTTAAGCATCCCGCCTGGTTGCTGTGAGCTGTGGTGTAGGTCACAGACGCGGCTTGGATCTGGCATGGCTGTGGCTGTGGTGTAGGCCAGCAGCTACAGCTCTGATTGGACCCCTAGCCTGGGAACTTCCATATGCAGCAGGTGTGGTCCTGAAAAAGAAAAAAAAAGAGCAAGAGAGAGAGGAAGTAATGGTAAAAACAAGAGCCAAGCAGCACTTGTGTTTTAACACCCTAGGAGAAGCTGGATCTCTCAAGCACAGCTCCCAAGCTCTCCTTAGGCCGCACCTCAGGCAGCAGGCGAGTGGTGTACCTCTCTGGGCTTCCCGCCACATCCTCCGGAATCTCACCTGCCACCAGGGGCCATAAGTGGTTAGTCCTTTACATCGGAGGACAGAGCAGTGTTTCTGGTTTCTGCTCTGCCATCTTGTTATCTTTACCACAAATAAAATAATAGTGGCACCTGTTTCTGAACCAGAAATGTATAGTTGAGGCTTGGATCAATTTTTGTAGCACCTTGGGACACATTTTAAGAGCTTAAAAATCGGCCACTAAAAAAAATACAGCTTTTAATGTCTCAACACGTAACATTCCAAAGTGGCAATCTTCGTGAAAGGCAGTGTTAAGAGTTTGCCTTCCGAATTTAACTGGACTGAGACCAGATTTTTAAGAGTAACATGTAATTAGAGGTAGTACAATCACAATCCAAACAGTATGTGAAGATAGAACTAGATCTTCATACATGGTTTTTAATTTTTTCTGAAGTATAGTCGACTTACAGTGTTTAAGGTGTAGAGCAAAGTGATCCAGTTGTGTGTATATGTATGTGGATTTTTTATTCTTTTCCTTTATAGGTTATGTTTTAATTTTAAAATAGCCCATTAAGGAGTTCTCTTATGGAACAGCGGAGGTAAGGATCCTGCGCTGTCACCACAGCAGCTTGAGTCTCTGCAATGGCACAGGTTTGATCCCTGGCCCAGGAACACCCATATGCTTCAGGCATAGCCAATAAATAAGCCTGTTAACAAGAAAATAGTCCCTATTTATCTCCTAATAATCAAGAGGGTAGGAGTGTAAATGATACAAAAATATGTCTAATCACTCTAAATGTGAGTTCTGCCTGGCTGTGGAACACATTATTCTCCTAGGCAGTGAAGCCCCATCTAATCTCGGTACTAAGGTTGGCAGCATAGGATTTGACTTTGTGAGCTGGAAAATAATACAAAAATAAAACCCTGCTCCAAAGTGAACAGTGGGCTCTACAAACAAACCATTGTATCTGTCAGTGTTTCTTAGAGTTCAGGGAGTTCCTGCTGTGGGGGCCGTGGAAACCAACCCGACTAGCATCCGTGAGGGCTCAGGTTCGATCCCTGACCTTGCTCAGTGGGTTAAGGATCCGGCGTTGCCGTGAGCTGTGGCGTAGGTCTCAGATGCAGCTCAGATCCCGCGTTGCCGTGGCTGTGGCAGAGGCCGGCGGCTGTAGCTCCGATTCACCGCCCTAGTCTGGGCTTCCATATGCCTCAGGTGCAGCCCTTAAAAAAAAAGTGGGGGGGGGGAGATAAAACAGTCACAGATTGGAGCAGACACATGACAACTAAAGGCGACATGGGTGCTGGGTGGATCCTGGAGGAGGGTTTTGATGGGGGTGGGGGGCACGTGGGGAGCTTCTCCGGTGAGCGGTGTCCTGTTTCTTGGCCTGAATGAGGAAACGTGGGTACCCGCTTTATAATTCCTTACACTGTGCCTATGTGATTTATGTACTTTCTTAACTGTAACATTTTTGTCTCCATCAAACAAAAATGCTGCCTTATGAGTTGTCCTCAAAACCTAAATGTGGGAAGTTTACTTATCCCCTTGTTATGGGTCGAATCGTGCTTCTCCCACCAAAAAATATAGGTCGGAATGGTCTTTACTTAAAAACAGGATGGTGGAGTTCCCATCGTGGCTCAGGGGAAACGAATCTGACTAGTATCCACGAGGTCGCAGGTTCGATCCCTGGTCTCGCTCAGTGGGTTAAGGATCTGGTGTTGCCATGAGCTGTGGTGTAGGTTGCAGACATGGCTTGGATCTGGCGTTGCTGTGAGCTGTGGTGTAGGCCGACAGCTGTAGCTCCGATTGGATCTCTAGCCTGAGAACCTCCATAAAAGTAAAAAAAGAAAAAGATAGGATAGTTGCAGATGTAATTGAGTCCTAAATTAAGATGAAGTTATACTGGAGTTCCCTTGTGGCAGAGCAGGTAAAGGATCCCATGTTGTCATGGTCTTGGCTTGGGTGAGTGCTGTGGTGCAGGTTCATTCCCTGGCCCAGGAACTTCCACATGCCTCGAGCAAAGCCAAAAGAAAAAAAAAGTCATACTGGAGCAGGACAGCCATGTGAAGACACACACGGGCTGAAGGCCGTGTATACTCATGGATACTAGTTGGGTTCCTTTTCACTGAGCCACAAAGGGGACTGCAACACAGGACTTGCTTGATGTGACATTAAAGATAAAATTCTCCCTCTTTCCTTCCTTCTTTTCTTTCTCCCTTTCTTCCTTCTTTTCTTTCTCCCTTTCTTCTTTTTAGGGCCTCACCCATGGCATATGGTGGTTCCTAGGCTAGGCGTTGCATCAGAGATGTAGCTGCCAGCCTACACCGCAGCCACAGCCATGCAGGATCCGAACTGTGTCTGCGACCTACATGCAGCTCACGGCAGCACCAGCTTCTTAACCCACTGATCAAGGCCAGGGATCCCACGTCCTCATGGATAGTAGTGTGGTCCGATTTTAAGCCCAGAATTCAGACTGAAGCAGATGTCAAACGTGTACAAGTGGGATTTTGTGGTAATTACGATGCTAACAGTGACAGTGGAGAGACAACCCAGGGTCAGCAGTGACGTCTTTCCTGTTGTGGAAACAAGCGAGGAAGAATAAAAAGTTGGGGCAAGCTGACAAGAGGGGTGTGTTGTGAGTCTGAGACACTGGAATCAGCGTGGTCGTTGGAATATTGCTAAGGAGGAGGCGGGCGGCGGGAGGGGGGGTCGCTCGGGGGAGGCCGGCACGGTCTCACATCTGACAGTTAATTTGGCATTAAAGTCCCCACATTCCAGTCGCGGGGAGCTGCTACACAGAATTCCCATTTACAGGATCGTGGAAACTGGCCGCAGACTCGGCCTCCGGCTGCCTGTGCCTGAGTCGGGAGCGGCCGGGTTCAAGTTATCCATCCTTCATTTTGTATCTTTCCCTCAAGCAGGTCATGATTTTCATTAAAGCCCTGAAATTCAGCGTCCTCTTTGCAATTAGTACGATAGCTTTTGTTAAGGACCGTATTTGTGGGTGGTCTGTCAGGGGCTGGGGCCTGGCCTGTGGAAACACCGTCTCAAAGGACCGTGACTCTATTCCGTGGGACCAGCCAGTGCGCCATGGGTGAAGCATTTATGCAACCGCATGTGCCTTTTCAGGGTGAAAAGCACGGGTTATTATACAGCGTGGTGTGAGCGTGCCGGGACTGCCCCAACGAAGTGTTGTCTGCTGAGTGGCTTCAACAACAAAAATGTATGGTCTCGGTTTTGGAGTCGAAAAGTCCAAGATCGGGGTGTTGACCGGGCTGGTGTCTTCTGAGGGCTGTGAGGGACGCCCGTGCTAGGCTGCTCTCGCTGCCTTGGAGGCGGCTGCCTTTTCCCTCTTCACGCCTGCACGCGCCCGCGCACACACACACACACACACACACGCCTCCTTTCCAAATTTCCTCTTCGTCTAAGGACATCAGTCACGTGGGTCACACCTCCCTGTAAGCCCTGTAAAGCATGGCTTCTGCCAAGGTCACATTCTTCAGCACCGGGCTTTATTTAAGATTCAGGAGGGGACAATTCAGCCTGTAACAACTGTGTGTGTAGGTTACGGATTTTAGCGATAAAGGGGGACACTTGGCTCTTGAACCAGTCTAGTATTTGTTTATGATGAAGCTGGGATTTAGGGGGACACCACGAACGTGAACACATTAGGGGTAGAGATTTTGAATAAGGCTCCCTCCACGTTCCTCGTCTCGGTCTGTGTCCCCTAAATCTAGAGAAAAGCTCAACCGTGGAATAAACCCCTTCCTAATGTTGAATGTCTCGGGACGTGCCCCTGCACCCGGGCCCTTTGCCACTGGGGCCTCCAGGACGTTTCGGGGCTGACATGCGTGGGTCTGCACTGTGCCGCCCGGCGAGGGCCACCTGTCATCCTTTCACCGTCTGTGTGACGAAATTCCTGAGCACGACACGTGCAGTGGTACTGAATTCCTCATTCTTCTGGTCTTCGCACTGCTTTCTCACCTGGAATACTTTTTGTTTTCCCACTCCCTTCGTTACCCCCTTCCTTCCTTCCTTTCTTTCCTTTTATGGCCACACCTGCAGCATGTGGAGGTTCCCAGGCTAGGGGTCTAATCGGAGCTACAGCTGCCAGCCTATGCCACAGCCACAGCAACGCCAGATCTGAGCCACGACTGCGACCTACACCACAGCTCATGGCAACGCCGGATCCTTAACCCACTGAGCGAGGCCAGAGATCAAACCAGAGTTCTCATGGATGCTAGTTGGGTTCATTACTGCTGAGCCACAAGGGGAAATCCTTTTCTTTCTCTTAAGCTGAGATGACATTCACATAATATAAAATTAAGCATCCCAAAAGTGAACAATTCGATAGTGTCTAGTGCCCTCGCGATCTGGGCAACCACCCTGTCTATCTAATTCCAAAAGCTGCATCAGTGCCCTGTAGGAGACCCCAAACCTAGTCAGCAGGTACTAGCCGTGACCCCTCTACCCAGCCCCTGGTGACCAGGCATCTGTGTTCTGTCCCTGTGGGTCCACCGCTCTGGACATGTCGTGTCAGCAGAATCCTGCAACGTGTGGCCGTCTGTGTCTGAGCATCATGTTTTTGAGGTTCACCCACGTTGTAATATGTATCCGCACTTCATTCCTTTTTATAGCGGCGTAATAGTCCATCGCGTGGATAAACCCCAGTGTGCTTCTCTGTTCAGTCAGATGGGCATGTGGCCTGTTTCCATCTCTCGGCCGTTGTGACTGCGCAGCAGTGGCCAAGCACGTGTGGGGGGGTGTGAGTCAGTCTGATAGCAGTTGTCAGCCCGGTTCTGCTTTTTCCATATTTAGATAACAAGAATATTGCTTCAGCGCTTTATAAAAATATTAAAATTAGTTATGCACATAGTTCTTAGAAAGACGGATAGTATTGGAAGGCTTACAACAAAAACGACCGTCCCTTATCCTCGCGGGTGAATTCTCCGTTGTCACAGAATCTTCTCGGTTGTGCTGAGCAGGACCGTGAGCTCGGGAGCCCCTGCCTCCTTCAGAGAAATTCCTGGCCTCTGACCAGCAAGGGACTGGGCCGCCTTGTTCAGGTTCCTCATCTCTGAAGCCCAAGGAGTAATGACCCTACCCCTTAGGGCGGCGGGGAGTGTAAAATACCGCGTTACAAGGAACGTTCTTACAAATTTTAAATTATGCCTTTGGCAAATTGTTGAGGGCCCCCCCCCCAAGATTTTTAGTTTCAGTGTCATTTAGTAAGTAGTCCATTTTTTCTCATTATAATTAAATGCTTTAATTTCAGGCAAAAACTTTTTACATACCTGTTTGCACCCATTTCTGACATGTTTATTAAAGTGTTGCAGCTTCCTGCATTTCTATGTTAGCACCACTTCTCAACACCCCCCTCCAATTCTGCTGGGATTTTTTTTTTAATTTTTAATGTATAGTTTAATTTTGGGGAAAGTTGACATTATTACTATATTAAATACTCTCATCCAGGAAAAAAGATATATCTACCTGTGCCTCAAGGACTTTTAAGATAATGACATTCATTCCAGAAACAGTTTTAAGGCGCTCAGCTTGTTTTAAAAATCTAAAATTAATCCTACTGCATTTTCAAATTCAGTGCATTTTAGGGGGAAAACTTCTGCCCATTTTCCTTTTTGCTGGAGCAAATCTAAGGCATTTTACAACATCTACTCATTTTTATCATTTCTCATCTGTTTTTAACACCTTGTTTTCTCTTTTATACTTCTTAGCTCATTATCCTAAATAACAGCCTTCCTCTTTTTTAGTTATAAAAATGTCATCCAAAACTAAACAGCAGATATTCACTCAGTATACATTTGGTTCAATTCAATATAAATGAACATTCAGCAAATACTGGGTATTTGCCAAGTAAATATAATAAATCATGTGAATGTGCTACTTGATAATATAATGAGATATGCCTTCATATTTAGCATCCAAATCATTGAAAAATAATGACCATCAGAGTGCTTGCTTGTGACCTAATGGAGTTTTCCACATGGTATCCTGCCCAAGAGGCGGGTCTTACAGCCTTGCAGCCAAGGCAGATTGCCCTGACTGGCTTCAGGGTCCATCCTTCTACTTTAGAGACGCCATAAAGGCTATTCTCTCTGCACATGGCCTCGGCCCCTGGCCCATTATGGTGCAGCTGCGGCAACACCAGACCCTTAACCACTGTGCAAGGCTGGGGATCGAACCCGCATCTCGGAGCTCCAGAGATGCTTCCAATCCCACTGAGCCACAGTGGGAACTCTTTTTTTTTTTTTTTTAATTTTAAAAAAATTTTGGGAGTTCCCATCATGGCTCAGCGGTTAATGAACCTGACGCATCCGTGAGGACTCAGGTTCAATCCCTGGCCTCGATCAGTGGGCTAAGGATCCGGCGTTGCCGTGAGCTGTGGTGTAGGTCACAGATGCCACTCGGATCCCGCACTGCTTAGCTCTGGCTTAGGCTCGCAGCTGTAGCTCCGATTCAACCCCCAGCCTGGGAACCTCCATATACCACGGGTGTGGCCCTAAAAAGACAAAAATATATATATATTTTGGCCATGTCCATGGCATGCAGAAATTCCCAGGTCAGGGATGGAAAGCACACCACAGCAGCAATCTGAGCCACAGCAGTGACAATGCCAGATCCTTAACCTGCTGGGCCACCAGGGAACTCCTTAGAATAAATTTGACAATAAAATTTTAATCTATCCTGCAACTGACTAGCACTATGATCTTGAGCCAGTTACTTTTTGTGCCCCTGTTTCCTTGCTAAAATAGGAATATGAGTAATAATTATTCCATGGGCCTGTTATGATGATGAAATCGACTAATAATTATAAAACACTATAAGAGTACTTTATGCCCAGTAAGCCGTATATACATGCTGATCCAATAGAAAGAAGAAAAGGAAAAAGAAAAAACTCATGTACTATAGAACAGTGGTTAAAAAAAAAACAGGATTCAATATACATGACATATTATTAAGTAAAGTGGTTTATATAATATATAAATCTGTATGTATAAGACATTGTTAAGTAAAAAAGCATAATGCAGAATAATACATATATTGTGATCCTATATATATATACATGTACGTGTTATATGTTTGCACACATAAAAAGTTATATAGAAGAAAACATCCCAAACTTTGGCCTTTAATAACTAATTTCTGGATGGAGAAGTCATATTTAATTCTGACTATGCTGATGTCTATGTGTTTGGATCTTTTAATAATATTAAATTAATATATTACTTCTATAAATGAAAAAGTATTTTTCAAGAAAAAACAGACAAAAGACATGGACAATTCACAAAAGAAGAAATATGAATAACTTCCAAACATATGAAAAGATGATCAATATCCATAAAATATAAGTTGAAGCAAAGAGATACCAACCTTTGTCTATCAAACTGGCAAAAAGTAAAAATGCTTAATAAAATCCAGGATTAAAGATTTGCTTGTTGGAGTTCCCATCGCGGCTCAGTGGTTAACGAATCTGACTAGGAACCATTAGGTTGCGGGTTCGATCCCTGGCCTGGCTCAGCGGGTTAAGGATCCAGCGTTGCTGTGAGCTGTGGTGTAGGTGGCAGACACGGCTCGGATCCCACGTTGCTGTGGCCGTGGTGTAGGCCGGCGGCTACAGCTCCTGTTAGACCCCTAGCCTGGGAACCTCCACATGCTGCGTGTGCGGCCCTGGAAAAGGCAAAAAGGCAAAAAAAAAAAATTTGCTTGTTCATAAAATGTTGATGGACGAGGGGAACTCTGTTTCCAGTTTAGTGTTGCAATGTCTAATCACTTTCCCTGAAATGGCAAACTCATATAAAGAAAGTAATTGCAAGAAAAAAAAGTAATTGCATGCAGTGTAACATTTTAGATAAGGTGATATATACTACTTTTTCCCCCTCTGTTTGAAATTTTACATAAAGGGAAATTTTCCTTTGTTTTGCTTCATTAGGGCTGCACCCACAGCATATGGAAGTTCCCTCGTTAGGGGTTGAATCAGAGTTACAAGCTGCCGGCCTACACCACAGCCACAGCAACTCGGGATCCAAGCTGCGTCTGAGACCTACACCACAGCTCACAGCAACGCTGGATCCTTAACCCACTGAGCAAGACCAGGGATTGAAGCTTCATCCTCATGGATCCTAGTCAGGATCAACAACCACTGAGCCACAAAGAGAACCATAAAGGAAACATTTCTTGAAGGAAAAAGCATAAAGATCAAACATTCACTTGTCATATGATCTGACGATACTTCCCCTTAGTATTTACCTATATAAGTTGAAAACAGGTTCAAACGAAAACCTGCACCCAAGCATATAATTGCCAAAACTTAGAAGCCTCTAAGATGTTCTTTTTTTGTTGTTGTTGGCTTTTTGCCTTATCTAGGGCCGCACCCGCGGCACATGGAGGTTCCCAGGCTAGGAGTCCAACAGGAGCTGTAGCCGCCAGCCTTCGCCACAACCACAGCAATGCGGGACCCGAGCCATTTCTGCGACCTACACCACAGCTCACGGCAACGCTGGATCCTCAACCCACTGAGCCAGGCCAGGGATCGAACCCGCAACCTCATGGTTCTCAGTCGGAATTGTTAACCACTGAGCCATGACGGGAACTCCTCTAAGATGTTCTTTAATAGATGAATGGAAATACAGACTGTGGCATATCCCAGACAGCGGAATAGTATTCAGTGCTGAAAAGAAATGAGCTGTTAAGTGTGAGCAGACTCTGGAAGAACTCGAAATGTGTACCGCTAAGTGAAAAAAGACCATCTGCAAAGCCACATCCTGGATGGGTTCATCTCGGACATTCTGGAAAAGGCAAAAACTATGGAGTCAGTAAAAAGATCACTGATGGCAGGGACTGGGGGAGGAAGGACGAATAATGGGTGGCGCCTAGGGGGGCTTTAGGCCGGGGGAGTTATTCCCAATGACACGACCCTGGGGGAGGGTGCATGTCATTATACACTCGCCCAAACCCACAGAACACACAACACGATGAACGACCCTGCTGTGAGCTACAGACTGGAGCTCATAGTATCAATACACAGTCATCAACTGTAACGAGTCGCCAAGCTAAAGCAAGGTGGGAAGAGAGGAGGCGCGTGCATTAAACAGCAGCACAGCATTGTGAATCGACTACGCTTTAATTTAGAATAAATAAAAATTTTTTAAAAGAGAGAGGAGATGGGAATGGCTGAGGAGGTACATGGAAATTTTTCTATAAACCTGCTGTTAAAAAATATGTATATATTGGAGTTCCCGGTGCGGCGCAGTTGTTTAAGAACCTGACCACAAGAGTTCCCATTGTGGCCCAGTGGGTTAAGAACCTGACTAGTATCCATGAGGATGCGGGTTTGCTCCCTGGCCTCGCTCAGTGGTAAGGCTCTGGCGTTACTGCAAGCTCCGGCATGGGTCTCAGATGCGGCTCGGATCTGGCGTTCCTGTCACTGTGGCGTAGGCCGGCAGCTGCAGCTCCGATTTGAGCCCTGGTCTTGGAACTTCCATACACCAAGGGTGTGGCCCGAAAAAAAAATAACTAGATAAAAGAATCTGACTGCAGTGCCTCAGGTTGCTGCAGAGATGTGGGTTCCATCCCTGGCCCAGCAAAGTAGGTTAAAGGATCTGGTGTTGCCACAGGTCAGATTTAATCCCTGGCCCGGAACTTCCATGTACTGTGGTTGTAGCCATTCAAAAAAAAAACGCAAAACATTAATCTTTTAAAAGCATAAAGTCTGAGATCTCTGATGGGACAGCCTCCAGCACAGCCTAGCAACCTCTCACAGCTCAGCTGCCCCTCGGGCTGGGGGCACACCCGGGGACTTGAAGAGGGAAGAAAGAAGCATGCAAATGGCAGACCAATTTAGCTGGTTTCTTTGCATGAACAGAAACCCCATCGAAAGATTAAAAATCTCTCTCCTCTCTGCCCTCTAAGACGCCTCCTCGCCCCACCTCAACCCTTGGCATTCTTGCACACACCCGGGCCAGCTTCTGCTGTCACGTTCTCTTTCTCAGGTCTCTTCAGAGCCACACGTGAAGACCCCCAAGGCGCTCCCGCCTGGCCTCTGCCGGCCCAGACCAGGCAGGGCTGCCACGCACATCTGGCTGCCTTTGTGCCCCGTGTACCTAGAGGACACGGTGAGGCTCTCGGCCACCGGTCGCCTCCTCCTTCAGCTTCATCTCCCGGGACTGCTGTGTCCCAATTTCAGACTCACTTTTCACCAAAATGTAAAATCCAAGAGAGCAGGGAGTGCTTTGTCACTGCTTTGGTCTCTGACGTGTCTCGGCACCCAAAGCAGCGCGTCATTCACAGGAGGGTGTCAACCACACCCGTGAACTACATCTAATCACTTGTGATGGAGGATGATGTGAAAAAGAGAATGTATGTAAATGTGTGACTGGGTCACTTGGCGGTACAGCAGAAATTGACAGAACAGTGTAAATCAACTATAATTTCAAAAATTAACGTACCCACGAAAAATAAATGGCTGCATAAAGAAAGGAAAAATACAGACTTTTTTCTCCAATGGTTCCTTTTTTGGAAAATGCTGTCTTTTTCCTCTAAGATTCCTTGGTGTTAAAGTGGCTTTTCTCAAGAAATAGCAAATGGCTCTGGAAGAGGGCCGTTTACTTTTCGCTGTCGTCCTTCATCCTTGCTGGTATTACCTATTCAAAATAAACACATACTTAAAACAGAAAAGAAAAGAATGTAAGTCCTTGCTTCTGTGATGGCAGTTTTAAGTGTCCGTAACTGGCAAAATAAAAAATTTCAGTTGCGGTCTTGCAACTTAAAACTTCCTAAATTTAATTTTGATTGTTTGTTTCAAAGAGCAACCCCCCCAAACCCTGCAGCACTGAGTACAGGGTCTTGCACCGACTCAGCACTCAGATATTTAATGACTGAATGGACGGTCTCTAGTTCAAAATGCCTGAGGTCGTGTGTAGACCTCACAATAAAATACCTGCCGTGTCCCTGTTAAGGGTCCTTGTCACTGTCACTGTACTCTAATGACAAACTCATAATTGCTTTCCCTGGATAAGACTCTCCTTCTGGCTTCATCTGCAAGCTCCCCACATCGGTCTGCAGGTCCACAGCACTCTTGGAGTCACCCCGGCGGGGTGCGGTGCGGGCCAGGATGCTGGAGCCCTGTGGTCCTGGGTTGCAAGTGGAGCTGTGGTTGTGTCAGTGTGACTTGAGGGCTTGTTACAAATACAGGTTTTAGGAGTTCCCTGGTGGTTCAGTGGGTTAAGGACCTGGCAGTTGTCACTGCTGTGGCTCAGGCTGCTGCCGTCGTGGGAGTTTGAACCCTGACCCAGCCACAAAAATTCAGGTTCCAGGGCCATGGCATGGAAACGGGACTGGGAGGTGTCCTGGAGCCCGGTCGGAAAGACACCCTGCGAGACTTTCACGCCGCTGGGGCCTCCCCTGCTCAGAGGAGGCCTTCTGCATCCCCGAAGCCAGCAGTGTGTACTTATTTGAAAATAACGTGACACTGGATTTGGGAGAGAAGGGACTTTATCCAACATAACCGGTTTGCCCGGGAGAAGAGAACACCCTGTGAAGAAGCAGACACCCGGGAGAGGCCACGTGCCGCCCAGGCGGAGGGGGGAGTGCTGTGGCCGCAGCCAAGGACCACGGGGCACCACGGAGGCTGGACCAGGCCGAGTACAGTCCCCGATTCTGGGAGGAGCAGGGCTCTCCCTGCTTGCATGGCTACTTCTAGAAAGAGGCGAGTCTTGCCGAGTCCCCCAGTCCGGGGTTCTACCCTGCAATGGCCCTAAGCAATGAGTGCAGATTTCAAATATAAGATTCCTCCATTGCATGACCACCGCGTTTTTGTTTGGTTTCTGCCTTGCAGGTGAGAACATAATTTGAAGTCCATGTACTGATGGAGCCCTGTGAGGCAGGTATTCCTTTTTTTCCTGTCCCCACCAATTCCCCACTCCCTGGAAACATGCTGAAGATGACACCCCTACTATCCAAGGGGGTTCCCACTTCATCTGCTCTGGACAGTCTTTCTTGCTCCTCAGCTGGGGAAGCCTCAGCTCCCACCGTCGGTGCCCACGGACCTCGCAGGCCCTCATTCAGATGCACAGTCAGGAGTTCCCTTCGTGGCTCAGTGGTTAATGAATCCGACTAGGAACCATGAGGTTGCGGGTTCGACCACTGGCCTTGCTCAGTGGGCTAAGGATCCGGCGTTGCCGTGAGCTGTGGTGTAGGTTGCAGACGCGGCTCGGATCCCGCTTTGCTGTGGCTGCGGCGAAGGCCGGCGGCTACAGCTCCTGTTAGACCCCTAGCCTGGGAACCTCCATATGCCGCGAGTGCGGCTCTACATAAAGGCAAAAAGACAAAAAAAAAAGCAGATGCACAGTCAGATTCTGCAGGTCAGGATGCAGTCTGAGCTTCCACGTTTCCCACAGTCTCTGGTCACCCCCAACAGTCTCGGAGCCCTGAAGCTGTAGTTCACGGCCCGTCTGGGTCCGATGGAAAACTGAGGGCCCTGGGAAAGTCCAAAACGGGCTCCAAACGCAGGGATGGCACAGGGGATAAAATCCTGCTGGCCCTGGGACATTTGCCCTGACTGTGACAGGGGACAGCGTCCTTTCTCCAGGGTTATTTATTTTTATTGTCAAATTTTTATCTTTTGAACTCCGATTTACTGATGAAGAAACGGTGAAAATGCCTTGCGGGAAATCATGGTGATTTGGTCACGGGCCCTCAGCTCCCGACTGGTCAGCGCCTCTGATTTCTCTCTGATTTCAAAGCTCTTCCTAAGTCTAGATGCCCTGGACGCTGAAAGATGCTTTAATGATAATCAATCTAGTAAAGATAATATTTAGACTGAGTAATAATTGAAAAAGAAGTCTACATTTTTTTTCCACTTGTCAAACATCTGATTGTTAAAGCAGAGAAATTTATTGTTGAGAGACTGAACCATCTTGGTGGAGTGAAGGCGGAGTGGGATAAAGTTCGAGCTAGTGTTGCTTTTTATGTTAACATTTGACAATGTAAGACACGGACCTTCTCAGATTGACAACAGCCTTACTGATACATCAGAACTGTGCACCTCGAATAAGTTTTTGTTCCTTCTGAGGACACAGCATTCAATGGAACCATAACCCCCACTTCGCCACTACCGCAAAGTATGGGACACTGGGAGGGCCACGCTGTCCCGTGGCAGCCTCTGTGCTGACAATGGTCTCCTTTGGCACAGTCACTGACCACGTGTCTTTACGGGGTTTTATTACCGTGCAGAAAATTTTTTTTATTTCTACCCCATGACTTGATGCTAAAAATTATTAGAAAGAACTTAACAAAGCCAAAGCCACGACAGAAAAAAAAAAAAAAAGCCAGTGTGTTGTGTATGTATCATTTTTATGTTCGGGATTGGCTTTGCTGTTTTTGGAACTCTTACAAGACTTCTGTTAAACATGTTGAATGTTAAGAGGAAACAGACTCTTGGCAAACGTGGAAAACCAATCACAGAAAACGTCTCTGCTCGAGCTGGCGAAACACAGAGAGGGACAGGGCACAGGAGCCCCGGGCCCCCCGCAACGCTGAAAACACACAGCGCGCTGCCGTGAGGGAAAATACAACTGTCACATCATAGTCTTTACTTTTATATTTACAGGCAAAAGACAGGAAAATGACACTTCTCTGTTAAATTTACTAGTTATGGAGTAGAATGCAGCGTAAGATTACTTAAGCAAAGTCTGATGCAAGGGAAGTAATATTTCCAAAATAAGGAAACCAGAGTATGATTATTTGCTCTACAAAGGTGTGGGGGGGGTCACCACTAATAAAGAAATCAAATTACCTTAAATTTTAAACATTTGAATTAGAAGTACTAATTTAACCAGCTTTTGAGAGCTATCTGTTGCAGTGTGGTAAGAGCATACTATCATCACAAGGGCTTTCTTTTTGGGTTGCACCCATGGCCACAGCCACAGCACTGCAGGATCCGAGCCGCGTCTGCAGCCTACACCACAGCTCACAGCAACGCCGGATCCTCAACTCACTGCTCGAGGCCGGGGATCGAATCTCCATCCTCGTGGATATTAGTCAAGTTTGTTCACTGCTAAGCCATGACGGGAACTCCCATGTGAATTTTTTTTTTCCTTTTCTCTTTTCTTTACTTCCTCCCTCCCTCTTTTTCTTCCTTGCTTCTTTCTTTCTTTCTTTCCTTCTTTCTTTCTTTCTCTTTCTTTCTCCCTCCCTCTCTTCTTTCTTTCCTTCTTTCTTTCTCCCTCCCTCTCTTCTTTCTTTCCTTCTTTCTTTCTTTCTGTCTTTCTCTCTCTCTCTCCCCCCTTCCTTCCTTCCTTCCTTCTTTCCTTCCTTCCTTCCTTCCTTCCTTCCTTCCTTCCTTCCTTCCTTCCTTCCTTCCTTCTTTCAGCTGCCTGTTGTATATGGAAGTTCCCA
Organism: Catagonus wagneri; assembly: GCA_004024745.2. Lineage (NCBI taxonomy): Eukaryota > Metazoa > Chordata > Mammalia > Artiodactyla > Tayassuidae > Catagonus > Catagonus wagneri. The sequence goes on from PVHT021183584.1 coordinate 5,835,526, forward strand.
GACCAGGGATCAGATCTGAGCCACATTTGCGAGCTACACCAGAGCTGCGGGAGCACCGGACACTCACCCACTGTGCCAAGCCGGGGGTTGAACGTGCATCCCACAGCTCCGGAAACGCCACTGACCCCACTGCATCACAGCGAGAACTCCTATCATGTGGATATTAATTACAAGATACACTTTTTTTTTTTTTTTTTGGCTGTGCTTGCAGCATGATGAAGTTCCCAGGCCAGGGGCTGAACCTGCCCCACAGCTGTAACCAGAGCCACAGTTACAACTTTGGATCCTTAACTCTTAAGCCATTGGGGAACTCCCATGATATACTTTTATCTATGTAAATACTGACAAGAGTGAAATAAATGAAATTTCAATTTTGAATTGGTTAAAATCTGAAAAACTAGAAAGCTTGTCTAGAAAAAAAATCAACAGAGGAGGGAGTTCCCAGTGTGGCTCAACAGTAATGAATGAATCCCCAACCCCAAGAGGACTGGGGTTTGATTCCTGGCCTCATTCAGTGGGTTAAGGATTGATGTTGCCGTGAGTTGTGGTATATGTTGCAGATGTGGCTTGGATCCCGTGTTGCTGTGGCTGTGGTGTAGGCCGGCAGCTGCAGCTCCAATTCAGCCCCTACCCTGGGAACCTCCATATGCCGCGGGTGCGGCCCTAAAAAGCAAAAACAAAAACGAGATGGGACTTAATGCAGGAGACTGTTACAGTAGACAAAGTAAAAGTAGAGAAATGACAGTGGGTGTGTGTTCTTAGATTTAAAATATTTTTACACATGCATAAGTTGTCTTAATATTTGGATTTGAGAAATATCAGATGAGATGAGCATAATTATGGAACTTCTTTGAAAAAATAAAAATAAATAAAAAGACAACCACTAGCTAATAAGAGGCCAGACGGTTCTCTCTGTCAGGCCTGCAGAGGTGTCTTCCCTGCCCTTCTGGGCACCTGGGCTGTTGAGACATTGATGGCGACTGTGCCGTCACCCACAGGTGGCAGTGAGACTCGGTGGGTGGGGCTTGCCAGGTGCTATGGCTCCTCCGAGCTGCTCTGTGGGCTTCTCCGCCGGTGACCCACCCGGGATGGAGGACAGCCTGTTGGCCAAGGACAAAGAGAGCGGAGTGCTGCTGTGGGTGCTGACGGGAGCAGAGGCCAGCTGAACACAATCCTTTTATCCCTCTCAGACCCCAGCACATCAAATCCTAACGCTGATCCTTCATCACAAAAGTTAAACAGACTTAGCCAACTCAATTTCCAGTGATAATGAGCATCCAAAATCACAGGGATTAATGAGTCACAAATGAGCCCCTTCAGAATAATTTTATTTCTGATTTCTTGGCCCTCCTGCTGCAGGCACTTGGAACCAGCGACATCGGGGACTGAGAGGGACTGCCCTCCTTCCGCATCTTTGGCAGAGCTACAGATGAACGCCATCATGGCTACCAGCTACGGAGCAGCCCCTAAACAGAGCGAGGTGAATGGGAGAGACAGCAAACCTGTACCCTGAATTGTCACTAAGGATGTGCCATTTCTCAGCCAAAGGTGCAAACGGAAGAGGAAAGGCCAAAAAAAAAAAAAAAGGAGTCTTAAAGGCACAGCCCTTTGCCTCAGCTTTATGCTCCTGAACCCCCCAAATTCCTGTCTTGCCTTCTTGGGTCCTTCTCCCTTCTCTCTTCTCTGAAGGCCTGGCTGATTCCTAAGCATTCGGCCAAGGAATGAATGATTGAGTGTGCTGGCACCTCTGCCAGGACTGACACCAATTAGTTGCAGCCAGCGCATATCACTGGGCTCCTGAGAAGCAAGGCATCCAAAAGAAGAAAAAGAGGGGAAGGAAAAAGACAAAAGACAGAAAAGCAGAGAGTGAGGGGACTTGCTCCTGTGCTCTGGTCCATGGGCATGTCTGTTTACATGAGAACAGAAGATGCAAATTCGAGGGGGTGGTTTCTCTTTAAAAATGATATGGATGCTTGACTTTCTGGAGCAAAATAAACAACAGGTGGCAGTCTCATATCTACATGGTCACCGGAAAGATAAATGCATGAAAGGGCTAATGCAAAATTATTTAAACGCGTAATTGCTGAACCGATAAATAAAAAAAGATTGGTAATCATATCCATAGAAATAATTGTCTGTCTAGTGAGTGATGGAAAGCACAGCGCCAACGGCTTTGAGCAGAGTCAGATAGGATTTTAGGCCAGCTCTAAATCCACCAACTGTGTGACCTTGGACAAGCTACCTGACCTCTAGCACTTTAGTTTCTGAATTTTTAAAATGGGGATAATTGTACCTGCTCCCAAAAGCTTTGTAAAGATCAAAGAAGATACTTAAGAACAGGGTTTGGGAGTTGCCTTCGTGGCTCAGTGGTTAATGAATCCGACTAAGAACCATGAGGTTGTGGGTTCGATCCCTGGCCTTGCTCAGTGGGTTAAGGATCCGGCGTTGCCGTGAGCTGTGGTGTAGGTTGCAGACGCGGCTCGGATCCCGCGTTGCTGTGGCTGTGGCGAAGGCCGCCAGCTACAGCTCCTGTTAGACTCCTAGCCTGGGAAGCTCCATATGCCTCAGGTGCGGCTCTAGATAAAGGCAAAAAGGCAAAAAAAAAAAAAAAAAAGAACAGGGTTTGGCATATACCCAGTGCTCCATAAATATTAGCACTCTATACAGACTAACCTATGGTTATTTACCAAATACTAAAGCAAAAATCTTAAGAAAAAAACTTGCTGGAGAAACCTCAGTCTTATTTGGTAAGACATTTCATGCCTTACAGACCATATCATATTAACTGCTGATTGTGTTTATTATAAACAACTTATTATTTCACTCAGCTTGACCTCCATTCGAATGACTTTTAAGTAAATCTGTTTCATTAGGAAAATCCACAGTTTAAATACTAGAAGTTTGAACTTCCTTGGTGGCTCACAGCGTAACTATTTGGCATTGCTTCTATAGCGGCTGTGGCTTGACCTCTGGCTGGGAACTTCCGTGGACCGCAGGTGCGGCCACAGGTTAAAAATAAACAAACAAACAAACAAACAAATAAATACTAGAAGTTTAAATAATCAAAACTAAATTTGCTTTCAAGTTCCCTTATGACTCAGCGAGGGGTAAGGACCTGGCGTTTTCACTGCTGTGGCTCTGTTTAGAGCTGTGACTCTGGTTTGATCCCTGGCCTGGGAACTTTTGCATCCCTCCGGCTCGCGCGTGCACGTGCGCGCGTACGCACGCACACGCACACGCACGCACACCTAAATTTCCTTCTCTCACAGACATCCACACAACTATTCATGTTTCACTTCTGGAGATAGCGAGACTCTTCATGTTGGTGAGTTCTACTTTTTCATTCCTTTATTACGACGGGTGAGGGTAAGGAGCCCGGAACAACTGTCATTTGAGGAAGCTGCAACAATGTTTAAAATTTTTTCTTGCATTTCTTCCCTTTTCCAAAAAAAAAAAAAAGAGGCATATCAAATTAGTATAATTCTGAGGAGAGTCTGTAAAATAAATTTATCTAACATCAAATCTAGTTTAGTGGAAACCCCTCTATTAAGGAATGAGGTCATGTCTTTTGCAATGAATCATGTTAAATTTACCCATTAAATTTATCTTCTTTTCTGGATACCTTCCTTCCTTCATTTGTTTGTCATTTCCAAGCCTCTAATTCTTGTTGATTGCTCAATTAAATAAAATCACTGATTTTTTTTTTTAATTTTGAAAGGGCATGAGACCAAAGCTACAAAGTATTATCTTTATTAACACACACGCTTTTAACTCTACGATAATTTTTTTCTAAACTGTGTTTTTAGAAAGCAAATACCAACTTAATTTTATTCAAAACTCTCCACACATTTTCCATTTTTGTATCTCTTATCTCATGTGTGTCTCCTGTGCTTTGCCATCTTCCTACTCCTTTGATACTGGGAAGGAAATAGAAAAGATGGTTATTCCTTATTAAAACCGTTCCATTACCTAGAAAACTTCTTTAGGAGGAAGGAAAACCCTGCTCATCACATTGATAACTGATTGATCTCCATACATTTCTCTACAGCTCATTTTCCTTTACTCCAAAATTACACACTAAAAGATTGCAACTCCACTTAAATAACCTCCCCTATTTTCAAAGACAATCTGAGGAGAATCATCATCTCAAGGGTCCTTTCAAAGGTCTCATCTATTCCAAGGCCTTGAGATACGATCCACACTACATGGGCTATAGCAAGATTTTAAGATAATCAGAGTTATTCGAACAATGGAAACAAACTTAGGAAGCTAAGGGTCCCCCGCCCTCCTTTTACAAGTAAGGAAACTAAGACCCAGAGAAGTTGTACTTAAGAAGGTTATTTCATATGTATTATGTGTGAATATATAACATATGTATTGCTTAAATTTTTATAAAGAATATTCAGATGTATTATAGATCCCAACTAAAGGAATCTTGAAGACAAAACTAAACCGTTTTTATAACAGTTGGCCCTTTGCAATCAACATTTTTCATCTTAAAGGAAACCTTTATCTCAAACACAAATAATTTTATTTCCGAGTTGAGAATGATTTCGTATTCTGAAACAGCAGCTTTATTCCACTCTCAGATTCCATGATCTCGTAAAAGTTAGGTTTTCCCTCTCCGGGTTCCCGCCGCTGCAGGGGGCTCCGGCCGGAGGGGACCGGGAGGTCGGGGGCCCACGCTCCGCACCCATGTTGCTCGGAGGAAGGGCGGCGGGCAGGGACAGAGACGGCCGCGACCAGACAATGTCCTGCATTCACGGCGGCCTCGGCCAATCACAGGCCGGCGCCTCCCGGCCCCTCGCGGCGCCACCGGCCCCGACTCGGGCCGGAGGAAAACCTGGCCTCCGGGCGGCCATCTGCGGCCATCCCCGGGCAGGAGGCCGCGCCCCAACCGCGCCCCGCCCCGGGGCTGGGGGCTCGGGACGGAGGGCGCCGCGGCGTCCCCCCGGGCAGGGATCGCGCACGGAGAGCGGGACGCGCCGCCCCTCCGGCTCGAGCGCGGCGCTGTCCCTTTAAGGCGAGCCTCCTCCCGGGCTGAGGAGCGCGTCGGCGGCCCCGCCGCGGGGGGCAGCGACATCCGGGCTACCGGGCTGGCGACGATGACGGCCCCTGGGGCAGGTCCCAGTCCCTGCGGGACGCCGGGCTGGCCGCGGCTGGGGGGCGCCGCCGGGGCGTGAGGGGCCCTCGGGCGCCATGTGAGCCCTCAGCGCCGGTGCGCTCCGCCACCGCCCGCCCCCACCCCGAGGTCGCCGGGGCCCGGACGCCCGAGCCGGCACGCGGGTCACGGACGCTTCGTCCTCGGGGCCGCGCCGCGCGCGTCCACGCCGGGCCCGCCCCACCTCCTGCGCGTGCACTGGGGCGGGGCGCCGAGGAGGCGGCCAATCAGCGCCGACCGTCCGGGGACCGCCTCCGAAGTCCTCGCGGGGGGCGGCACGGGAGGCAGAACTTCGTGGGGGGCGCGGCGCCGGGAGGCGGGCGGGGGGGAGCGGGAGTGCAGAGCGGCAGGGAAGCCGGGCGGGGACCCGGGCGGCTGCGACTCGGAAGCTCCGCGGAAGTGAAAGGGCGGGAGCGGCGGGGAGGGGCGCGGGCCCCGCGTGAGAACCGGCGCGGGCGGGCAGGCGGGAGGAGGGGGAGGCGCCGGGAGCAGGTGGTGCGGCCGGAGGGGGGCGGGGGCGGGCAGGCACGTCCTGGAGATAGGAAAACCGGGGATGGACGTGCCGAGTTAATGAGCGTAAAGCCAGAATCTGTCAAGGCTTATTTATGCAACACAGAGAACTTAAAGAAGTTGTGGCCTTACTGGTGAGATATGTTCTCGGATTTTTCTCTGTCCAAGTTTTTCTAAAGACAAGTGGGCACATATTTTTAATGGCTGGTAGTATTTATTAACATTGAGAGTTGATCACAGTATTTTTGCCTGGGAGTTAGGTAAAAAGGAACAAGAAGCATTTTTAAAATATTTTCATTTCTGTGGTCTCTTCTACCGAAAATTTAAGAAAGAATTAGTTTCGGCAGCCTGGTATATTGACTTAATTTGGGGGGCAGAGTAGGGAGTGTTCTGGCTGGGAGATGGGACGTCTAGACTTACTGACTGCGGGTGATCGTGAACAAACTGGTGTCCCAAAGTCTCATTTTCCTCACCTGCAAAACGAGAGCAATGAACTCTGCCTATCTCGCAGCATATTTTGTGATTCAGTGTATATTTGAAGAAAAGTGGGATGTAAGCATTGTCCAGTCGCACGAGAAGGATTCCCTGGGGAGTTGCCCTGGGCCACTTTCTTCTCCGACCGAAATCGTCCACTCGGTCCTGCTTCCAGACCACCCTGTCCTGAGGTGTAGGCTTATTGAGCTTGGGTGCCGCAGAAGTCTCATAAACTGTGGGTCCTACACGGGGCTCCGCACGTCCCTTGCAGGCTTCCCAGGTCTCCCACCTCAGCAACTGCAATGCTATGGGCTTGGTCATCAGCCCCTCACCCCATCCTCCAGTCATTAAGCCCCAGGATCCGATTTACTTCTTGTAGTCACTCCTGCCCTGCTCTGGCTTCCCCGTGGCAGGCCACCGGCGTCGTCCCCCTGGACTACGGTCCTTACCTCCTCACTGGTCTCCCGGTCTCTCGTTTTGCCCCACCCCCACCTCGGCATTGCAACCAGATAGGTACTCTGTTGTCAAGTAAATCCGATCGTGTGGCTCCCCCTCCGCCCCCGTTTAAACTCTTTTAGGGGATGTCTGTTGCCCTCAGGATAAAGTCCAATCTCCTTAAATTCTCTTTTTACTTAAAAAAAAATATATATATATATATATAGGGCTTCCTAATCCTGTGTGCGGCTGGATCTTTCAGCGTCCACCGCTCCCACCCTTCCCCAGCCCCAGCCCCAGCCCCAGCCCACCTGAACTGCTTTCAGTTCTGCAAACGCGCCCAGTCGTCTCTAGTTTCTGCAGCACTTCCCCGGTCTCCTCATTTCCTGAGAGGTGGCTTCCTTCCCTTCCCTCATCTCCTTCCCCAAAGAGAGAATTGGGGCGCCCTTTGCGTCCCCACCTCTGCCCCAAACCATAGCCCTGCACCAGGGTCGCTTGTCGTCCTGCCCTTCAGAACAGAGGCTGCGTCCTGCTCAACATTGTTTCCAGTTCCTGGGAAGAACCTGGCAGTACCGGTTGGAGGCCAGGGCCCCCTTTAGTACACGCAGTGATGGGCGCAGGAAACCGGGAGCATTAGCTGTCTACTGATAGATTCATTTTATAGTGCTGTCTTTTTCGGTTTTCAATTCCTCTTCTCTTAGTCACGGTTTCTCTATAACAATCACCTGTTTTTAAAAAAACGAGAAATTTAAACAATTAACTATAAATCTTTTTTAGCAGAAATAGTGTATGCAGGTTGTGTAGTGAAATTCTGGACCAATGGCTGCTGTTCAATGCAAATGGGCAGAAATGTTCATTTTAAGCTCAGACTCTGAAACAGTAACACTGAGCTGAAGATAATGCCCCTTTAATGATTGCAGGAAGGTGTTGGAAAGAAAGAGTATGAAGCTGGGAGTCTTGGTTTCTTGTTTATTATTACTATTAATTTTTAGGGTAGCATTATCCCTGTGTTGAGAAGTTTCTCTGATGCTGTTTTTTTTTTTCAACTCCCGATACACTTAATATTTTTCTTTTGCTTCCGTGGGATATCAATGAAACAAACTGAAATTCTCATTTTCCTTGTGCCTAGTTGGAACAAGCAATGCTAACATATGTACGTGTAGATCTGTAGTTTTTTTCCAAACACCACCCTGCTACACATTTTTCAATAAAGTTAAACAAGAATTCTTTGTTGAGACATGTAATATTTGGAGGGGAGGATAGGGGAATAAATCTTTACTACTGCAAATTGTTTCCCTTCAGCTTTACTCTGAAGGAGATCCTTGTTGGTTTTCTCATTACTGTACAGCTAGTCTGTTGACTTTGTTACACTTTGGTGGAAGAGAGCAGGATTGAGAACAAAATAAAACTTCTTTAAAGAAGGGGGGAGGTATGTTTCTTTAGTAAAATAAGCAAAAAATAAATGAGATTATATAAAAGTAAAAGCAAGCAGTGTACTTAAAGCATTTAAAGCATGAAAATATGGGTTATAATTCATTACTGTTTCTATAGAAGAGTATTCTCTCAGCATGTGTCATATCTGTTTATAAGACATGCCAGATGATTATTATAAACACATGATAAGGGAAAAAGAAATGCTGGAGAAATGACTTCTCTTGTGTATGTAGGCTTGGATAAATTTGAGTTTAGAAAACATTTTAGACACTGTGGTTTGGTTAAAATCCTATAGATGTACTTACATTTTAGCTACTGGTGTTTTTTAACTTTTAAACCTTTCTAAAAATCTTATTTCCAAACTCTGGAGTGGTAAAGAATTTTTTTTAAAATGTTTATTGTGAAACATTTTTTTAAAGTAGCTACTTTTGGAGTTCCCTGGTAGCTCAGTGAGTTAAGGACCTGGAGTTGTCACTGCTGTGGCTTAGGTCGCTGCCGTGATATGGGTTTGATCCCACAGGCATGCCAACCAACAACAACAGCAAAAGCTACAATGACGTGTATTTCAGCCTTATTTAACCATGTTATACCTGATTAGGTGACCATGTGAGAGAAGCACACATTGAAGGTGAGATCTCAGATGGCCATTTGCTACATTTGTTGGCTTTAGCAGAGATTTCCAGTTAACTGGGTGTTGAAAATAAACCATCAGCCTAGTAGAGACAGGCAGATAGTGATGGCTGGCACACAGTATGGAGGAAAGCGAGTGGGATTTGGAATTAAAAGACTCAGGTCTAAGTCAGATAGCTTTACACCTTCGGTGAGTTGTCTGAGACTTAAGTTTCCATGTTTATAAACTAGACAACTGCTTACCACCTTGACCACCACCCAGTGCAGATGTGAGGATCACAGAAGATAATCCTGGCAGCCCTGAAACTCTGGGCAAGCGGTAGTTCCTGGTCCTGGCCTCCACCTTCTGCTGCGGACTTGGAGACGTCTGGTTTTCGTGGCGCTGAAAATCTATCCATTATCTATCTATCTAGCTAGCTAGCTAGCTAGCTATCATCTATCTGTATCTTTCTATATATAAATCTAAGAAGGAAATAAGTTACTTTTTCATAAACTCTGACTCCCCAAGGAAAATTCATATACACTTGCATTTGTTCATGGGTAGTAGCTGATATTAGAGACAATTGGAGCACTTTATATAAAAAATAATCATTGCAGTAAGTGAACAGAGGATTCCATAACGGACTGGATTTTGTTATGCTCTGTGTGGACCAAGGGCAAGGTGATGTATGTGTGTGTGAAATTAATAAAAGTAGATAAAGAAGTTCCCATCATGGCTCAGCAGTTAAGGAACCTGACTAGCATCCATGAGGACATGGGTTCTATCCCTGACCTCCCTCAGTGGGTTAAGGATCCAGCATTGCTGTGAGCTGTGGTGTAGGTTGCAGACGCGGCTCAGATCCAGCGTTGCTATAGCTCTGGTATGCCAATTCGACCCCTAGCCTGGGAACCTCCATATGCCGTGGGTGTAGCCCTAAAAGACAAATAAATAAATACATAAATAAAATAAAAGTGGATAAAGAAAAATAAGGCAAATATTTAATGAAGTCTATATCTTGTTCAGGGCTCAACAGTCAAAGGCTAAAAAAGGAACATATTTGTCAATGAGAATATTTATTTGTTGTTATTGACCCATAATAAATCTGGAGAATAAAGTCACAAAGTGACAACAAAAGCACTTCTGTTATCCTCGACTCCTTCACCCAAGTTTGAAATATTTGGCCAGTGGTTAATCATCCTCCTGGGTTTGAGTGGGAACTCGTTTCGTGCGGAAAGCTCCAGTGCGTGCGGTACGGATGGTAAAATAAATACATTCTGCATTTTCCCTCAAGGGAGTGTTCTGAAAAAGAAAAGAAACCAAGCCCTAAAATGGCTGTGAGTGAGCCTACATCCTTTTGGAGGGATGGAGGCTGGGCAGGCAACCCCGCAGTTGCCTCTGCCTGCAGCTCCTAACCCACCCACCCCCAGCCCGAGTACAGCTCTCACCCTCTGCTGTTCTACTCGCAGAATCTCAGTCTCTAAAATGTTCCACTCTCTAGAGTTGCTAATTAAACTCTCAATCTCCCTGGCAGGGGTGTAGCTGGCATTAGATGTCAACACTGAAATAATCTTTTACCTGCTCAGCCGAGATCGTTATTATCCTGCTGAGACCAAGAAAGCGGACAAATAGGAAGAGAGCATGTGAACCGCAGAGGTGGGAAGAAAGGACTGGTGACCCATGGAGGTGGGACCCAAACGCATGTTGACAGTCTCCCTGGGCAGTCCCCCAGCTCCGTTTCTGTGCAGGTGCAGCACCAGCTCCTGCCATCCCATCCTGTGTTCTCAGCCTCCCTAGGTCTCTGTGTCTGGCCTCAGCCGTAGTCCTTGACTGTCGTGGGGTTCAGCTGGATTCAGACTAGCTTTGTAGTAACCATGGTACTAGATTAAAAAAAAAAAAAAGAAATGGTCCAGAAGTTCCCTTGGGGCACAGCAGGTTAAGGATCCAGTGTTGTCTCTGTAGCTGCTCAGGTCACTGCTGTCGCCTGTATTCAATCCCTTTTGAGCCATTCAGACTGTCTGTGGACCTCAGTTTCCATATTTGTGAAAGGAGAGAGTGGGTTACATTCCTATTCTGCTCTGAGTTTCTCCCTTTCCCAGCTAACTTCTCTGCCAACTCTTTTTTTTTTTTTCTTTTTAGGGCCGCATCCATGGCATATGGAGGTTCCCAGGCCAGGGTCAAATAGGAGCTGCAGCTGCAGGCCTACACCACAGCCACAGCAACGCCAGATCCAAGCCACGTCTGCAACGTACAACACAGCCCACAGCAATGACAGGTCCTTAACCCACTGAGCAAGGCTAGGGATCGAACCTGCATCCTCATGGATACTAGTCAGATTCGTTTCTGCTGAGCGGCAACAGGAACTCCCTGCCAACTCTTTTTACTGTAAGTAAACGTCTACCACAGGTGGTTAAAAAAAAAAAAAAAGCCTGGCAGCTCCTAAAAAGTGGAAAGAACGCAAAGGTCCATGGATGAATGGATAAACAAAATGTGGTCTATATATACAATGGAATATTATTCATCCTTAAAAAAGGAAGGAAGGAAATTCTGGCCCATGCCACAGCATGGATGAACCCTGAAGACGTCATGCTGGGTGAGATAAGCCAGACATAAAAGAACAAATACAGTATGATCCCACTGGTGTCAGACACCGCGACTACCCAGATTCCTCTAGGTGCAGAGGAGAACAGAGGTTCCAGGAGTGGGAGGGGAGAGGGCTTGGAACTACTGCTTAATGGCTACAGGGTTTCAGCCTGGGAAGATGAAAAAGCCCTGGAGATGGACAGTGGCGATAGTTGCAAAGCAATGTGAATACAGTTAATGTCAGTGTACACTTAAAAATGGTCAAAATGGGGAAGTTCCCTTTGTGGTGCAGTGGAAACGAATCCGACTAGTTTCCATGACGGTGCAGGTTTGATCCCTGACCTCACTCAGTGGGTTGAGGATCCAGCATTGCTGAGAGCTGTGGTGTAGTTTGTAGACGTGGCTGGGACATGGCATTGCTGTGGCTGTGCTGCAGGCCGGCAGCTACAGCTCTGGTTTGACCGCCTAGCCTGGGAACCTCCGTATACCAGACTTTTTTTAGGTACAGCCCTAAAAAGAAAAAAAAATCAAAATATTACATTTTATATTATGTATATTTTACTACAAAAATACTTTATTATTATTTTTTTTTTTTTGGTCTTTTTGCCTTTATGTAGAGCCGTACCCGCGGCATATGGAGGTTCCCAGGCTAGGGGTCTAACAGGAGCTGTAGCCGCTGGCTTTCGCCACAGCCACAGCATCCGAGCTGCGTCTGCAACCTACACCACAGCTTACAGCAACACCGGATCCTTAACCCACTGAGCAAGGCCAGGGATCGAACCCACAACCTTACAGTTCTTAGTCGGATTTGTTAACCACTGAGCCACTAAGGGAACTCCTACAAAAATATTTTAAACAAACAAATCTAAATGTGCGAAGTGGGAAGCTGGCTAAGGGCCTCTTTGTGTGTCTGCCTGGTCCCTCACACCTGTCTTTTCCGTGTGGCTCTTTGAGTTTTGTTTTGTTTTGCTTTTAATTAAAGGATAATTGATTTTCAGTGTTGTGCTTGTCTCTGCTATACAGAACAGTGACCCGGTCATATGTACATATATGTGTGCGTTCCTTTTTCTAGACTATCTTCCATCATGTTCTATCACAAGTGATCGGATAGAGCTCCCTGTGCTGCACAGGAGGACCTCACTGCTTATCCGTTCTAAATGTCGTAGTTTGCACCTACTAACTCCAGACTTCCAGTCCCTCCCAGTCCTTCTTCCTCCCCCTTGGCAACCACAAATCTGTTCTCTATGCCTGTGAGTCTGTTTCTGTTTGGTATATAGGTTCATTCGTGCCATATTTTAGATTCCACATATAAGTGATATCATACAGTATTTGTCTTTCTGACTTATTGCACTTAGTGTGAGAATCTTTCTAGTTGCATCCACGTTGCTGCAGATGGCATTATCTTGTTCTTCTTATGGCTGAGTAGTATTCCATTGTATCTTTGTACCACACCTTAATCCATTCATCTGTTGATGGACATTTAGGTTCTATCCATGTCTTGGCTATTGTGAATCGTGCTGCTTTGAACACTGGGGTACGTGAAATTTTTTTTTTGGTCTTTTTGCCTTTTCTAGGGCCGCACCTGTGGCATATGGAGGTTCCCAGGCTATAGGTCTAATCGGAGCTGTAGCCACCAGCCCACACCACAGCCACAGCAATGTGGGATCTGAGCCGCGTCTGCTACCTACACCACAGATCACGGCAACGCCAGATCCTTAACCCAATGAGAGAGGCCAGGGATTGAACCCGCAACCTCATGGTTCCTAGTCGGATTCGTTAACCACTGAGCCATGATGGGAGCTCCACATGTATCTTTTTGAATTGTAGTTTTGTCTGGCTATATGCCCAGGAGTGGGATTGCTGGGTCATATGGTAGTTCTGTATTTAGTTTTCTGAGGCACCTCCACACTGTCTTCCGTAGTGGTTGTACCAGTTTACATTCCCACCAACAGTGTAGGAGGGTTCCCTTTTCTCCACACCCTCTCCAGCATTTGTTATTTTTCAACCTATTAATGTTGGCTATTCTGACAGTGTGAGGTAGTACCTCATTGTAGTTTTGATTTGCATTTCTCTGATAATTAGTAATTTGGGGCATTTTTTCTTGTGCCTATTAGCCATCCATATGTCTTCTTTGAGAAATTTTTCTTTAGGTCTTCGATCCATTTTTCTATTGAGTTTCGACCCAGTTTCCCCACATGACAGGACCACCCCTGTAGCTGCTCACTCTCCATCACGTACCAGGTCTCTCTCAGGCCTGATCTGGTATCTGGCTCCCCCATTCCCCCAGCTCTTCCCAAGCAGAGTTCTGGGCTGCGGCCCCACCCCCACACCAACCCTGTGCATGGCTCTCCCGTGTTTGCTGGAGATGTTGCCTGGAACCATTGGCTTCTCAAGTTCATCCATGTGTAGCCTGTATCCACAGCCTCCATCCTTTCCCAGGACTTCGACTTAATACACCTGCTCTTCAAGCTTACCGATACCCTGCTTCTCAGCTGCTCCCCCAGCACCCACTCTGCCTTTCTGGGGTGTCACACAGTTGTGTGCACTGGGACATCAGCTCATTGTCTGCAACCCCAACTGAGCTCAAATTGAGGGACTTTCCCGCAAGTCTGTTGGTGATTTCCACTTACACTCTTTAAAACTGCCCTCTCTTTGAGTTCCCTGGCGGCTCAGCAGGTTAAGGATCACTGCTGCGGCTCAGGTCCCTGCAGTGCTTCGGCTTCAGTCCCTGACCTGGGAACTTCCACATGCTGCAGGCATGGCCAAAAACAAAAGCAAAACAAACAAAACCTCTGCCCTCTCTTTAAGTGTCATTCCATTTCATTTTCTGCCTCTGCGAATGCAGGTAATGGGGTGTGTTTTGCCATGTTCCAGCCTAATTCTGCATGAACAAACCTCAAACTGCTCTTTTTTGCAGCCCTCAGAGTTTCTGCACCAGCAGATCCTGCCTCCCAGCACGCTGCGCCCTCCTGCCTCCTTGCCTAACAAGCTCCCGTGTGTTCCTCAGGGCTCTGCTCGGCCTGGCCTCTGAGAAAGCCGGTGCAGGAGGAGCGTGTGCCCACAGCCTCTGCTAATTCCTCCCATCGTAGTTGAATTTGACAAGGGCAGCGGCTGCGGTTTATTCTTGGGGACATCCTCTCAGTGTGATACAGGGCCTGATACAGTAAAATCCTTGAATCAGTCACTGAATATACTTTTTTTCTTTCTCACCATGGCATACACAGGCTAGTGTGGGATCTCGGTTCCCAGACCAGGGATCGAACCCAGGCCATAGCAGTAAAATCACGAATCCTAACCTCTATACACTAGGGTACTCCCTGGATGTACTTTTAACAACACATTGTTTTTTTTGTGTGTGTTGCTTTGTTTTTCCTTTTTTTCTTTCTTTTCTTTTTAAGGGCTGCACCTGTGGCATATATAAGTTCCCGGGCCAGGGGTTGAATCAGATCTATAGCTGCTGGCCTACACCACAGCTATGGCAACACTGGATCCAGAACACACTGAGAAAGGCTAGGGATCAAACCCGTATCCTCTTGGAGACTATGTCGGGTTCCTAACCCACTGAGCCACAATGGGAACTCCATGAACATATTGTTATAGCTTTGGTCTAATCAATGATAATTTGATTATCAATTATCAGTGATAATCAGTGATAATTTGACTTACAATTTTATTTCTATAATTTTATTATACTCTTATAAACATCATTATCTTATATGCTATCTTCTTGTAAACCAATAACTAGTTAATTTTAATACTTGGTATATCGATTAGAGTTAGGATCTGGCGTTGTCACTGCTGTGGCTTGGGTCACTGCTGTGGTGCAGGTTTGATCTCTGGCCCAGAAACTTCCACATGCCACAGGCAAGGCCAAAAAGAAAAAAAAAGAAATTGAAGTTTCTTCCTAATTCTACACAAGTTCAAATACAGGTCGTGCTGGGCTGATACGTGTCTTGCTCCAAATCTTCAGGGATCAATTCTCTTTCAGCTCTGCTTGGCCATCCTGTGGCTGAACACTGTCTCCGTGCTCCGAGAAGGAGGCTGGGCTGGAATCCTGGTGGCAGCATGGAGAAGGGAATCAAGAAAGGAGGTAGGGTGCACCCCAACTGTCTTTCTGGAAGCTCCTCAGGAGCTCACATGCAACTTTCTCGCTAATGTACCGCTGGGCCGGCCTCCTCGCAGGGAGCTGCCAGGGCAGCTGGGAGACACAGCCTTTACCTTGAGCAGCCCTGTGCCCAGCTAAACACTCCACTGGCATATGGGAGAAGTGGCATACGGGCCACGAATACTGGGGGACGAAAAGGAGGGTAGGCCACACTTGAGGTTAAAAAAGTGTAAATACGTCAGCGCCCTAGTCCAGATGATTCTAGATGTCAGATGTATTCTTCCCAGCTCTTCATTGTCTTTGCCGAAACGTCATGACATTTATTTATTTATTTAGACCACACCCAAGGCATGCGGAAGTTCCCAGGCCAGGGACTGAACCTGCGCCACAGCAGTGACCCAAGCCACCGCGGTGACCTTGGATCCTTAAGCTGCTGTGCCACCAGGGAACCCCGTTCATGACAGATTCAGCAGTTCTCACACTAAGCAAATCCCTAAATTTCCAGGTTTTCCCTAAAACCAGTAATGAAAGAAACAAGCGCTATGACCTTGTCATTAGGGTGAGGCTCAGAGAAGGGCTGGGGCAAGTGGAGGTGAGGGGTGTAAGCAGAGGAAGGGCCTAGAAGTAACAAAGGCAGGAATTCATGTTTTAACACGTCTAGTCTGACCCCGAGCCTCACTGGCACGCAGGATCACAGGATCTGTGCTTTCCCCTCGCTGGGCTTCCTGGGGCCTGTTCCTAGCCCTCCCTTCATGGGCACCTGCAGTTCCACCCCGGGAAGCTGGAGGTCTCTGTTCCACCACGTGCCACTGTGGACGCCCTTCCCCAGTCACCCAAGAGGAGGTGTCACCCGAGGCCACGATCTCTGCCACAGGACAGCTGCAGATGTGGCTGCCGGGGACCCCTGCCCTTGCCTGGGACCGGCCTTGCCTCGGCTTCAGCCACCAGGCCGGTTGCCAAGCCGTCCGCTCGCTCTTCTTTCACTCGCGTTCCAAGCTCATCCCTTCTCCATCTGACCTTTTCTCCTTCCATCCTTTTGCCTCCCTCCGGGGACACACTGATTCCTCTCACGGCATCGGTGGGCCTGCTTTCGTTCTCCAAACCAGCCCCCTGTACACCACCACCGGTCTCTGACCTCACGGCAGGGCGGGCCCTCGGTCTCTCTTCCGTAGCTGAGCGCCCGCTCCAGGCCCAGTTCTCCGCCACCCCCCTCCGACCCGTGGGCTTCTTCCTCTCCTCCAGCAGACCCGCAAGAGCTCCCTGACTTGGAGGAAGGACTTCCTGGTCTCTGCGGCTCTATATTTTTCCTTTCTTTCATCACCAAATAAGGAAATACACAGTACCCACTGCTCCCAGGGTTTCATCACCGCTCCTGGCTGGACTCCTTGTCACTGAGTGGCACACACCACGTCTTTGACATCATTAGTGACCTCCAAATGACCTCGGCCAATGAAGGCACCAGATTCCTCGATCATAACACAACGCTATTGTCACTGCCCTTTCATTAGAATTTCCTCTTGACTTCCATCATGCTGCGTACTCTGGTTCTTTTCTTACCTTTTACGACCACTCTGGCCAGTAATAAAACAACAATGCTAACAGTTAATGTTTAATGAGCGCGTATTTTGTGTCAGCCGGAATATAAGGTGCTTTATAGGCATCGTTTCCTTTAACCCTTGAGTTAACGCTGTGAGGGAGATGTTATCATCCCCACTTTACGGATAAGAAAACCGAGGCTTGGAGGTGTGCAAGCGGCTCGTGATGTGCTCGAGGTGACCAAGCTAGGGAGTTAGGACCAACCTCAAACCCAGGTTTGCTGAATTGCAAACCAGCAGGGCACGCTACTTCACGCCACACACTGTTCCTCTTTTCCTGATTTCACCTTAAACGTGAGACTTCCCCTGGACTTTCAGTTCAGAGCTACCTGCTCCCTTGTCTATAGACACTTTTTACAGGAACGTGTTTTGCTCTCATGGGGTCAACGCTCTCCTCTATTCATTTATTTTTAACCTATTGCTCAGCACCCCCCCCTCCACCGCAGGCACCATCGCCCAAGCCCAGCGACCGGCCCGTTTCATCGCTGCCCCACTGATCCTCATGCCCACCCCCCACCAGCTTATTTTGAAGCAAATCTCAGAAATCTTATCAGTTCATCTGTAACTATTCCTGTATATTTTTTAAAATGTAAGGATCCATTTAAAAAAATGTTTTAGCCACAAAAAAAAATTAATATGGCTAAAAATGAAACAGAATCCCTTATATCAGCAAATGCCCAATCAGAAGGTATTTCCTCAATTGCCTCATACATTTTTATTATTTGTTTTTATTTTTTAGTCATGCCCGTGGCATGTGGAAGTTCCAGGGCCAGGGATCGACCCCATGTCACAGCAGCGATCAGAGCTGCCCTAGTGACCATGTCAGATCCTTAAACCACTGTGCCACCAGGGAACTCCCTCATACATTTTTAAAGACTTGGTTTGTTCAGATCAGGATCCAAAGAGGATCCAGACATTGCCCTCTTTAAATCTCCCTTCATCGTCTGATTCCTCTTTTCTCTTTTCCTCCTCTGCAGTTTATTTGTAGGAAGCACCAGCTCATTTGTGCTCAAAATCCACAATCTGGATTCTGCTGATCACATCCTCACGGTGTTGTTTAAACACGTTCGTCCCTCCACCCACCCACATTTCCAGCTGTCAGATCTAGAGCTGTGAGCTGATGCAAGTTCAATTTTTGGCAAAACAATTTCTAGGTGAAATAAGGTATCTTTCCATCAGGGAATCTTATTGCTTAGATGGCTTCCAAGTCTGTGTCCAGCTTCCTTTCTTTAACTTCAGCTGTTAGATCATTTCCCTTGGATATTTGACTATCATCTCAAAATCAACATGTCTAAAAATAAATCTGTCTTCTCCCACACAAGCTTTCCCTTTTATTTTTTGTTTTTGATTTTTTTTTTTTGTCTTTTTAGGACCTGCAGCATATGGAAGTTTCCAAGCTAGGGGCTGACTCGGAGCTGCAGCTGCCAGCCTACACCACAGCCACGGCAATGTGAGATCCCAGCCTCGGATCCTTAACCCACGGAGCAAGGCCTCACGGACACTATGTCGGGTTCTTAGCCCTCTGAGCCACAGCGGGAGTTCCCAAGCTTCTACTCTTGACAGCGTCTCGTTTCTGCCATTTCTACCCTCCTTTCAAGTGACTTGGGCTCCTGTCATCTCAAGGCCCTCCTCCTCTTCCCTCAGCTCCCAAAGACCTGCCTCTTCTCCCTCTAGGCTGTTAGCACCCTTTCGCTTCTTCCAGTCTCACACCCGTTGCCCTCAGGCTTTTAAAGGACCCCTCCCGTCCCAGGTCTCTTTCTCTCAGTTCCGCTCTACAAACTGCACTGACTGGATTAAGCACCTCCTGGGATCGTGTTTATGTGTTTCCTACTCACAACCCTTCAGTGGCGACCCACTACTCGCCGAAGGGTCTAAACCACTGAGCCCAGACCGACGGGTCCCCGTCCCCACTTCCAGCTGACCCAGCACAGTTCAGCTCGCTCTGCCTTGGACGCTCTCCCACAGCTGGGAAAACCAACTGACTTGAAAATGTTCAGACCAAGGTCACACCTGACATCCTCTTTTTGTGTTGCCTCTTGGAGAGTCAAATGAATAATTACACCAGCGCCGGAGTAAGGCAAAGCTTCTCTCTGAGGATAATCCTGGATTTGTCTCAGAGGACACCCGTGGCCTCCCACCGCGGGGTGGGGGCATGGAGGCGAAGTTGCCTGTCCCTTAGCACAACCCTGCCTGCTAGCTTTCTCGACTTTCCTGGAAGGATGGTCACACTTGTGTTTGTTTGTTCTGGTCCTGAAACATGTACTTGGCCATTGACCAGTAAGACCAGAATGCCAGCCACCTAGGCTCTGCCCTCATGTCACCTGCTCCCTGGCTCTAATTACAAGCCAAGCACACAAACACCCAACAACACAAAGAAATGCCGCTTGAGAGGGGGCGACCCAGGGCAAACCCTCTAACGTGACGTCTAGCCACTCTTCCAAGAACTTCATCCAGATGGACCAGTGACCCTCTGCATGCCGGATCACCTTTAGCCGAGACGCCCTTGAACCTTATCATGCCTCCACGAATCCTGCCCCGGAATACAACTTTCTGTCTCCCGTGAGAGTTCCCACGTGACGCCTCCCTGTAAAATTCACAGAAGGAGCTGGGCTGCTCTCTTTCCATACAGAAAGCTACAGGTGTATTGGTTTCCTTTCTACCGCAGCCATCAGGAGACTCAGATACAACTGCAAAAACCCAAAACCTGGGTAATCCTTTCAATTAGAAATTTTATACTTTTTCTGAGGTCCTGATTTCAGTTTCTATTTCTACTTTAATACATTCGTGCTGTTTATTATCTTACAAGCTTCCTAGAATGAGTTTAGAATGAGCCCATGTGAGCACTGAGTAAATAAAACACGACGATATTCACCCACCCCAGCAAAGGTCCATTGATATAGTTCATAGGACTGCAAACCTGCTTATCCTGGGCCTTCTAATCGGAATGCTGTCCCGCCCCGCTGTCCCGCCAGCTCCCCGATGCCTACCCACCCTGGATACCTCAGTTCAGCTGTCCCTCCTTCTCCACAGCAGCCCCAGCCTAGAACAAGCCTTCCTTCCTCTGAGAGCCTTTTGTGTTTTTTATGCACTGTTCAGTTACCACTTCCCAGGCACTGTCTTTCAGTGCGAGTTGTATAAACATTTTTTTTTTCTAATTTCAAAGTGATGTGTGTGCACAGTATAAAATTCAAACAGCACAAGAGAAGTTGCACAGGAAAAAGCTATCTCGCCCTCTGCAATTGCCTCGGGGCAACCACGACGGCCAGTTCTCGGCATCACTGCAGACATACCTATGCGTTTACATGCATATGAATGTACATACATTGCACACGTGTGTGTGTGTGTGCGCTTATAAATACTTCCATTTTTTTTTCACAACTGTGAACATACCATATATGTTCTTCTGCACTAGATTTTTTTTTCACACCACTGTAGGGCTTGGAGATGACAGAACATCAGTCCATAAATATCTACCTTATTCTTTCTAATACCTGTGCAGCTTCCATTATAAAGATAAACCCTAATTTATTTGATTAGTTACACCGTCATGGTCTATATCTCTCTGATTAAATGTACTCTTCCTGGGCAATGGAAGGACTGTAACTATGTTTAGTATAGTCCTCCAAAAAAATCAGAGTATGGAACTTTCCACGTAGGAAAAGCTTAATAAATGACTGATTGTCAACTTTTATCAGTAGATAGTCAAGTAAGAAGTAATCCTATGCCATGCAAATGTTTTGGGAGTAACTTAAGAAAGTCCTAGGGCGTTATCCTGTCAACTCTTTCACTGACATTTTCCGTGGTCTAATGTGCCTGTGTCATTACCAGCAGCAAGTTTTGGAAAGGCCTGAAGGTCTGCTGTGTCCCAACTCATGAGGCGGGGTCTAGGGGTCGTGACCCTGAAGTGGGGCTCTCAGGGAAGGCCCTGGGTCCCGTCAAGCCCCCACGGCCAGGTTCAGGAGCTGGAATCTGCAGGACTGAGCATTCCTCCAAGGAGAGAGCACAGCGCTGCACGAGGCAGCCTCTGAGGCCTTCTGCAGGAAAGGAGGAATTGAAAAATGCCAGGACCGGAGTTCCCTTGGTGGCTCAGTGGTAATGAACCCGACTAGCATCCATGAGGTTATGGGTTCCATCCCGGCCTCACCCAGTGGGTTAAGGATCCGGCATTGCTGTGAGCTGTGGTGTAGGCCGCAGACATGGCTCAGATCTGGCGTTGCTGTGGCTGTGGTGTAGGCCGCAGACATGGCTCAGATCTGGCGTTGCTGTGGCTGTGGTGTAGGCCGGCAGCTGTAGCTCTGATTAGACTGCTAGCCTGGAAACTTCCATATGCCGTGGGTGCGGCCCTAAAAAGCAAAAAACAAAACAAAACACAAAATGTTAAGGCCTTGGCTGGAGGGGTCCTAGTTTTTTTTTTTTTTTTGGATGTGCCCACAGCGTGTGGAAGTTCCAGGGCCAGGGAAACTGCAGAGAGGCGGAGAGGCCTTAGGAGACGGTTAATCCAAAGCCTTGCTAGCTTTCTAAATGAAAAGCCCCAGTCTATCCGCTCCATCACATTAGAAACACATTAGAAACATATTAAGAAGTAATTACTTTGGAGGAAGTTAACTATGCTGATTTACAAATTAAGCTAAAATTAAGGATGTTTCTCCTTTCGGATTCAAGTACACAGAATATTTTTGAAAACCGATTCCTGCCTTTCTGTACGCAGCCATCCCGCGCCAGGCGCTGGTCCTGAAGCAGCCCTCACAGATCTGAGCCGTGTCCCGAGGAGGCGGGCTCCGTGACTGCCCCATCTCATAGCGGAGCCCGCAGCTCACAGCAGTTCGTGTTTCCGCCCAGGAGAAGGCATTTGTCAGAAGTGGTTGCATAATTCTCCAGTCCGTCTTATCCAGGGCTACAGATCTTATGAAAATCAGGTTGTAGACCCGTCTGTCAAATGTGCCTTTTTCCACTTTAGAGCAGAGACGTGCTTACACAATGCGATATAAAGGCCTTCAGTTCACCACGGATCGTGAGAAAGGCAAGGAATCTTTTCAGAGCTCTCGGGTTTCTATTTAGGGTGTAGAAGACCTGGGTTTGAATCCCACCTTTGTCATTCACAGCAGGGCAACCTCTCAAGCCTCAGATTCCTCATCTGTAACCGAGAGTTGTATTACATGATCTGCAAAAACCAAATCAAATAGTCTTTCTTTTTCCCTTTTTTTTTTCTTTTGGGCCACACCTGCAGCACATGGAGGTTCCCAAGCTAAGGGTGGAGTCAGAGCTGCAGCTGCCGGCATGCACCACAGCCACAGCAACATGGGATCCGAGTCGCGTCTGCAAACTATACCACAGCTCACGGCAACGCCGGATCCTTAACCCACTGAGCGAGGCCAGGGATTGAACTGTCAAACTCATGCATACTAGTCGGATTCACTTCTGCTGCACCATAATGGAAACTCCCCAAATCAAAGAGTCTTTCTACTGTGAATATTTTGACCACGGAGGAAGAGGGCTAGCAATAGCCATTGGCAAATACCTTAAGCAGAATTAAGTGTGGGAGTATCATGAGGTCTGATACATGAGATATTGAATTAGGCAACCTTGAATTATGACCTGTTCTCATTTTACATATCAAAGCACAGCTTTGAGTTTGACATAGTTTAGCCTAGAATTGTCCAAGAACTTGCAATGGTAATCTCGGGCCCTCCTGTGTAACGCGGACACCGCCGAGATCACCAGAACGGAAACGGCGCCCGAGGCCTTGGCCTGCTTAACTCTGGAATCCAACCAAACGAGCCAACCGGCCACCCAGGGACTTCAGGGAATAGAAGGAAAAGGAGACGTACTTGGTTACTTCTTTGCTGCTGTTGACATATTTCCCCAAAGAGGATTTGCGATGCTCAGAAATCTCTACATAGCTTATTGTAATCACGTACAACACATGTCCTGTGTTTAAACAAAGGACCTGTGATTGGGGCTACTGGTGACAATGCAAACTGATGTCGCCTGGTTCCTGGGAGCCCTGCTCTGGCTCTGTGCTCAACCATCCTCCTGGGTCTCTGCAGAAGACAATGACCCCCCTGCGTGAACCTGGCAATTCACCGTTGGTCCTCCTTTCCTCGGGGTCGAGCGTCACTTAAGAGAGTCAGATAATGACTTGGTGCTTCTACATTTCAGC
Source organism: Catagonus wagneri (assembly GCA_004024745.2). NCBI lineage: Eukaryota > Metazoa > Chordata > Mammalia > Artiodactyla > Tayassuidae > Catagonus > Catagonus wagneri. Next base: position 5,858,590 of record PVHT021183584.1, read on the forward strand.
TCAGGACTCAAGGAGCCTCAGGACTCAATGAGAGTCCTTTTGCTTTCTTTTTTCAGCTCCTTTCTTGCCCATGGAGTCTATCTCAAAACTCGAAAACTTGTCTCAAATCTCTTGCCCACTCATGAACATTTCGATTTCAGTAGATGATTACTGAATTAATAAGACAAACAGAAGCTGTTAAAAATGAATTTGCTTATGTGGTGTAGGCCAGCAGCTGTAACTCCAGCTCGACCCCTAGCCTGGGAACCTCCATATGCCTCAGGCCTTAAAAAGCCAAAAGAAAAAAAAAGAAAAGAATTTGCCTAACTTTGTCATCGCTCTCTACCCCATCCTATAGACTAATTGCTGTTTTCACCAGCCTTTCTTTGGTTTCAAAAAACAGGCATCACTCTTCTCATCAGCCCTCAGCTCAATGCTTTTCCATCCCAGTTGGCATCAGCCTCCTGTGCTGTTCTCCCTCCCGCTCTGAGCTCCCGTCTCTTTCTCTAAAGTAATGCACATCCCTCTCATCCGCTACAACAAAGAACTGCTACTCTCCCTTCCCTGTGGGTTCTCCTCTAGAGACCCACTCCATCCCTCTTCATTTCATAATCAAATTTCTCAGTCTGAAATCCATATCCTCTGCCTACACTTCCTCAGCACCCGCTGACTTTCCCTCCCCTCTGCGATCTAGCTTTTACCCTCAGCTCCTGAAACTGGAAAGGTTAACGAAGATCAAGTGCAATGAAAGCTTTTTACTCCATTGCTACCAGTTCTGTCAGTGACACTTGGCACTGTCGCCCCTTCCTTTCTAGAAACTCTTCTCCCTTGATTTTTACTTTTTCTTTCAGACAAATCTTTGTGTGTTTTCTCCAATGGCTTCTCTTTTGCTACCTCCTTTTCTTATTTTTAAACATGTTAGTCCCTTAACATGTGTTTTACGTGGATAAGGGATATTTCCAAAGAATCAGTCCTCTGGGTTCCTCTCCCTGTGCGGCTGGCCTGGACCACGTGACCTGCTTAGGCCCGGGCAGCATCAGCAAACACCGGGTCAGCAGAGGCTTGATAAGGGCTTGTATCTTGGGGCTTTGCCTTCTTGAGACACTGCTCAGAAACTTCCGTGTCTTTTGGGTGATTAAGATGAAGGACCAAGTGGAGAGAAAAGAGATAGAGATAAAGATAGACACACACACACACACACACACAGACATCAACACGGACACAGAGATAATGTTAACTAGCCCGACTCCAGCTAACCCACCAGAGGAATAACACATTTTAGTTTTAAGCTACTAAGTTCCGGGTTGTGTTGATATACCTAAGAAATAACTGAGAAAAACCTGGTATTTTAAAGATTCCTTTGGCCAGCCTACTTTCCTCTCATGTTGCCTGTTTTTCCAAGCATCCATTTCAGTGGATTTAAGTACACCATTCTCACACCTACGTTTCTAGGCCAGATCAGTCTTACCTCCCATCCCTTACTCGCTGGACATTCCCGTTTGAATGCGCCTCAGACCGCTTCTCTCTCGTTCCCACACCGAAGCACCTGGTTCGTCCACAAGCTTCTCCCGACTTGGTCCTTACCTTGCGCTCGATATGCAAGTCACTCCAGGAGGGAACTTAAAGTGAAGCTTCGCTCCTTCCCTTTCATTCTCTCATGGACAATCACTCATTTACCAAATCTTGTCAAATACGCTGTCTCAGTCTCTCTCACATTCATTCTTTATCTCCAGCACTTTGAATGCTGCCCTCAAGGACTTCATTTTACTGAGCTTTTTTAAAAAAAAATCCACGGCATATGGAAGTTCCTGGCTCAGGGACTGAACCACAGCTGGAGCGGCAGCCTGACCTGCAGCCGTGCCGAAGCCAGGGCCTTTAACCCACGGTGCCGGTGGGATTGGACCCGGGCCTCTGCAGCAACCGGAGCCACTGCTGATGGATTCTTAGTCCACTCTGCCGCAGGGGACCTCGCTTGTTGTGTTTTGACTGTCGCCGATGTCCACGCACGCTCTCCCTGCTCTGAGGTCTGGCCCGCACAGCCAGCACACCCATATTTGCCCTGATCGCTGTCCTGCTGACAGTCCTGTTGTGGCTCATCTCCTATGGAATAAGTCAAAGATTTTTTAATACACTTCCAAACCCCTTCTGACCTGGCCCTGCTTACATTGCCGTGCTCATTTCCCGCCCTTTCCCTCTGTCTGCTGTGCCCTGAGCCAGATCACTTGCAGGGCGACACCAGCCATCTGCCCCCTGGACACCTCAGATGGCTTTCCTGCCTGGCGCACCTCCCCAGCGTGCCATCTGCAGAGCCCTTGAACACGCAGATGAAATGTCGCATCCTCTGTGAAGCCTCCCCTGCCTATCCAGGCACGGGCAAGATTAGGCGTCTCTTCCGGCAGTCACATCCCCGGCGCTGCCACTGTTATACATATGCATTTCTGTTGCAGCGCCATGCTTAAATGTCTGCCACCCCAGTGCACACGGAGATCTCCTCCAGGGCCAGGGTTGTTTCGTTTTCGTTTTCACGGCACCCAACACGGTGTGTGCCACAGCAAGTGCTCAGTCACTACTGAATGAATAAGACACTGTATTTTCCCACTTTTATTTTTTTTTTCCTGCACCCATGGCAGGTGAAAGTCTCCGAACCCATGCCCCAGCTGTAACCAGAGCCACAGCAGTGACAATGCCAGGTCCTTAACTTGCTGAGCCACGAGGGAACCCCACTTTTCATCTTTTCTAAAAGTGTCATATTATAATTGGCTAAATTAGCACCATGGGTTTTCCTTTATTAGTCTAGAAATGGAGATGATAGGAGACTTTAGGCATTGCTGAACAAAACTTAGGATAAGTCGGTGACAAGTCACGGACGTTGGAGCTGGTAACTGAGGTGAGAAGAGGCAAAAGCCTCGCTCCAGGTTGGTGGCCGGGCTGTGCTGGAAGCACGGCCTCCACGACCCCCATCAGTGCTCCTTCCAGAAAGAACACTGCCTTCTCTGCTGTGGGGAGGCAGGGTCCCACAGTGCTGCTTTGTCTTCCCTGTGGGACCATAGCCTATGGGACAAGCATTTAGGACAGTCTTGAGTCTGAACAATACAAGATATTAGTGATGGCTTTTCAAAACATTTTCCCTTAGGTAAGTTCATTAAAAATCTTTTTATTAAAGTATAGTTGATTTACAACATTCTTTCAGTTTCTGCTGTACAGCAAAGTGACCCAGCCACACATATACAGTAATTGCTTTTATTTCTTCCCTTTTCTGCCTTGTAAGGGTCTCCTGTCTTCTTTCCCTGCTTCTGGTCTCACCTGCACTTCCTCACAGACATCTTTCAAAGTAAGGATCTGACTTGTGACTCTGGCCGAGCTCTTCAAGAGCCGCCAAGGCCTTTGTGGTGCAGCCGAGAGCTTTCCTTGCGCCTCTCCCCCTGGCCCATCTAATACGCTACCTCCGCGCCCTGCCACTTCTCTGTCTGCGTGAGCGTTTACTCAGCACCTTTGTGTAAAGGCTCTGTGCCAACTGGGGATGCCACGGGACCCGGTACAGCCGCCGGCCCCAAGCAGCTCACAGTGAGAAGGCAGGACAGGAATGCATTATAATTACATGTAAACCAGTATTGATGGAAATGGGCACCTTTGCGAGAAAAACAAGGGGACGGCCAGCCCATCCTGGGGGGTCAGAGAAGATTCAGGACAGGCCACCCTTCCCGTTCCACTCAGTATGGAACCACCTGTGATGACTCGTGCTCACCAGGCTCTGAAACCACAGGACCTCGTTGTTGTCTGTCCTGTTCTCCTTGTTCCGAGGAAATCCTCACGCTTGCTTCCCTTCTTCTAGGAAGTCTGCTCCACTATCCTGGGAGCAGGAAACCCTCCCTCCACCTCCTCCTCCTCCTCCTCCCCCTCTTCCTCCTCCTCCTCCTTCTTTTTTTTTTGGCTGTACCTGCAGCCTTCTGAAGTTCCCGGGCCAGGGATCAAACCTGTGCCACAGTATTGATGATGCCAGATCCTTAACCCACTGTGTCACCAGGGAACTCCACCCCTCCCTCCTTTGTACTGCCACCAGCTGTAAGCCCCATGTGGACAGGGAGATAACCACATCTTCCAGGGCTAAGAGTCTGCCACAGAGTAGGCATTCAGTCCATGTTAGCTAAAATTGAGCTAATCATGCTAACTTTGGGAGCCAGCAGTGGACTGTTTGCAGCCCTAGTGGCTTTCTTTTCACCTGATACTGTCAACTTAGCAGTCTGCACAGTTGGCAGCAAAAGCAGGAGCAACTGTCTGCATTATGGATGATGAACTGCCAGATCCAGTGGGGTTCTCTCCGCTATGAAAACCTAACAGAGGAAGGCAAGGCTGTCACTCCAGTGATGCAGGAAATGCTTTTTACAATTTTTGGTTCTTTCTTCAACATTTATAGCTCTCTAAATAGCTATGGCTTCATTTTCCTGTTTTCTTTGTTTGCTTGTTTGTTATTTGTTTGTTTTTTTGGCCACACCCGAGGCATGTGGAGGTTCCCGGGCCAGGGATCAAACACGAGCCACAGCAGTGACAATGCCAGATATTTTTCTATATCTTTTTTAATTTAATGGATTAAAAATATTTTAGGTCAGAATTTATTACAAGTCAAAATTTAAAAACTTTGTGAACAGCCATCATATGCACTATTTAAATTCTCTATATTTTCAAGGACGATATATCTTCATCACCGAAAGGCAAAATACGCTGTCTGGAGCTCATCAGAATAATTTGGACACAAGTTTGGTAAGTGATGAAGTAGAATAATTCAGTTTTGGAGGTCCTGTCGGGGCTCAGTGGTTAACGAACCCAAGTATCCATGAGGACTCGGGTTCCATCCTGGCCTTGCTCAGTGGGTTAAGGATCCGGTGAGCTGTGAGGTATGTCGCAGACATGCCTCGGATCCCTCGGTGTTTCTGTGGCTATGGCATAGGCTGGCAGCTACAGCTCCAATTTGACCTCTAGTGTGGGAACTTCCATATGCTGTGGGTGTGGCCCTAAAAAGACAAAAGACCCCCCCCAAATAATAATAATAATAATAATAATGCAGGAGTTCCCGTTGTGGCTCAGTGGTTAACGAATCCAACTAGGAACCATGAGGTTGCGGGTTCGATCCCTGGCATCACTAAGTGGGTTAAGGATCCTATGTTGCCATGAGCTGTAGTGTAGGTGGCAGATGCGGCTCGGATCCAGCGTTGCTGTGGCTGTGGCATAGGCCGGCAGCTACAGCTCCTGTTAGACCCCTAGCCTGGGAACCTCCATATAACGCGGGTGTGGCCCTAGGAAAGGCAAAAAGACAAAATGATAATAATAATGATAATAATAATAATACAGTTTTTAGTGGAAAAAAGAAATTAATCACTAAAGAGGGTTATTTTCTGTGACTTGCAAATTGGTTCTGAAGAGGGTTTCAAAAGATGAGTTCCAAAAATGCATCAAAGTAGGTCCTCAACACTGGATGGAGTTAGTGTACCTGACGTCCTATTGTGAAGTTTATAACATTTGGAAGAACAGAGAGGGAAAAGCAGAGAGTTTTAAATGGGAGGTATTCTAAAAGTTTGGGTCATTTTCAATTACTTCCGGTGTGCAAATTATCCTGCCCTCCCCCCCACCCCCAAAGGTTGATACATTATGGGTACCGCCCCAGACAGACACACATATGTCTGAGCAGTAATGAAGCAGAACTGTAGGTCAGTTGGTGTTAGTTTAAGTTTTCGGAAGTGACTGTTTCCATTTATTTCGTGGGACCTAGAAAACATTTACGTTAGACTTTCTCTGGAATTTTTCTCAACAGCTTTCTGGGAGCACCCACTCCATCCTTTAATGCCCACCTCCAGGCCCCTGTACCTTTCTGCTGCCCTCTGGCTAGAGTGAACTCAGGCCTGGCCTATTCCCTAAGAGCTTGGACTTCAAAATTACCATTTTCTTTTAGCACTAAATCCAAACCACCAACTCATTAGCTTGTGCACCCCGAGGTCAGGGACATTGGTCCCGTTCAGGGCTGTATCTCCAGTACCTCGAATGAGGCCTGGAGCCTCTTAGACACTCAATGTTGAATGAATGAATAAATCTCTAAATTTGTTAGTCCCAGCTAGGAGGTGGGAGGAAAGCCACCCATTGAACTAATTTACACTCATCTGTGAAGGACCGGGAGTTCCTTATCTCTCCTGAAGGTATTTGCATACTTAAAGGGAAAGCTTGTGAATTCAAATTATCCTCAATGGGAAAACTTCAATAGTGAAGCAAATGGAGAGAAAACATTGGAGGCTAGAGGGCAGTGGGGTGGTGGTGGTTATGATCTAAGCAGGCCAGAGCGGCCCAGCAGTTTGCCCCTGAGGCCTTCCCAAGGCCCCTCCAGCTCTGCCCAGGACAGCTTCTGAAAGCTTGGGGACTTGTCCATCCTGGTTGTCAGAACCTCGGTGGGACAAGGAGGGAGATTAAACCAGAGAGGGGCTGTAGGGCTATTTGTTTCCACCTTGAGCTTTGGCTGAACTCTTTCACCATTTCTCACGTTTCAAAGGGAAGTGTCCTCACTTTCTAGTTAAATATACAGGAACACAGGGGGACTTCCTCATAGTCAATACTGTTTGTTAATTAAAGGTTAACTAATATGCTTTCACTATATGTAGATTTTTTTCAAGCTTGTAAATTGACTCGAAATACACACACATCTGACAATGAGCTGGGCATATTATAAAAGATAAGAGATAATCCTTTCTAGGCCACTTTTATGTCCTCTAATATGGCCGGGCACTAGTGATTTCTTTGCAGATTATGTCTTTAACCTCCACACCCTGCCCCCAACACACCCCAAAGCATCCCCCATAAGCTTTCATTGAGAGATGTAAACTTAAGGGAAACATAAGCCTAACCCTCAGAATTCTGATTCTTGGTTTATGAAATGGACTGTAAAAAAAGGCAGAAGTTTTTAGTGTTTTCTAATTTTTTAAGAATTTTCTCTTGTGCCAACCTTCTTTCTGCTGTTTATGTGTAAATCCCTGGACTAAAACATTTACTTACCTCCTTCAAAAGACCGTTCAAATATATGATGGAAACAAGCCCAAACCAAGGCATTTCAACAAATGATGGTATAATATAACAAATCTTTAGGAAATCATTACTATAAATGTTGTAGTGATTAAGTCTAGGATAATCAAACTTGTCGGGGTAATAATTTTGATTAATCTTTGGCTCAAGCAGAAATACTTGACAGTCATAGCATTACAGATGCTGAAAGAGGAGAAGTTATATTTTGCACACTTTTACAATTTTCTGTGTTTATTTCGGAGTCCAGTAACAGCGAGTCGCTTTACTCTGTATCTATTCCACGGGACCATGTTTGCTTCATATGTTTCTTCCTTGATGTAAAACCAAATGTAATCTTTTACCTTACAAAATCATCTTAGAGTGTACCACAGTTGACAGTTTAAAAGAATTATAATTGCTTGGTATTTTGCACATAAAAGGTGCTTGATAAATGTTTGCAGATCCATCTCCTAAAGGGAAAATTAGTAAAAGAAAAATTTCTCCGGGTGTAATACTCATTTTGTATCGGAAAGAGAAACAAGAATAAGAGACTTGAATATTTAAGGCTAGGAGATCACACAAAAGTGCCATTTTGGCCAAAGAATGACGAAAACACTCCAGTCCTGACACGTTTAATAATGGGCACAACCTATTTCTTTGTTTCATAACCATTGCGCTCTCTCTCCCTTTTTTTGGCATGGTAACAAATGCAACAAAATCCCCGCCATCTAGTTAAACTTTTTGATTTAGTAGTGGATCCGGCTGTCCTGTCAACGAGGAGGTAGGGCTGGGTTAGCAGGCAAAGTGGAGAGGCAGGAGAAACCTCCTGGAAATGGAGCGTGCCCATTCTAAATCATTTCATGTGGGAAAATCATTTCAAGTTGAAGGATAATTACAGAAGAGGCGTCCCAAGCCCGCGAGCCGCTGCCGTCCGCGGAGCGTCGGAAGCCCCTCGCCGCGGCCGGGAGGACCGCCGCCGGCCCCGCCGCCGCTTCCTGCCCGCGGGCGGCGCACCCGGCCTCCGGGAAGGTGCCGCGCGGGGAAACGTGGCACCCTCTCCAGCCCGCGCCCCCGGCGCTGCCGCGCGGCGGCCGAGCGCTCGGAAGAGCCGGGCCAGGAAGGCGGCGCGGCGGCCGCGCACCGGCCCGCGGGGAGAATCGCCCGCAGCGCCGGCGCCCGCCCGGGGACGGGAAGTGGCTCCCGGCCCGCCCTCCGCAGCCCGCGGCCCCGCAGCCCCGCGCCGCCCCCTTTCCCTCGGCCTCTCCCTCGGCCTCCGCCACCCCGGCCGAATTCTTGCATAAATTATGCCAGGCGCGCCTGACGTCAGGTGGCGGCGCGCGGGCGCGGGCGCGGGCGCGACGCGGAGGGAGCCGGCGGCGGCCGCGCGCGGCCCCGCGGCCGCGGCCGCGCGCGGCGTGCCGGGCGCGCGCAGGCGCTGGCGTGCTGGGGCCGCGGCGGCGGCGGCGGCGGCGGCGGCGGCGGTGGTGGCGGCGGCGGCGGCGGCGGCGGCGGCGGCGCGGGGGTTGAGCCGTGGTAGTGCGGACGCGCTCGTGCTCGGGAACTATCGGATTAAACTTGAATCGAGTGAAATTACACAAAGGAACGCCGCAGAGGAGGCGGCCTGGGGACCCCGAGACCCTGAAACTCGCCAGAGCCCCCTTCGCCCCCGGCCAACTCCGCGCCCGTGTATTCAGCCCCTGGCCGCGGCCGCCGAGCCAACTCCGGAGCCCGCTCTGCGTTTTGTTTTCTCCTCGGCACAGGGCAGCGGAGGAGCCCGACCGACCGGGTAAGCGCGAGAGTTCGCCGGGCGCCTCCGGGAGGGGCGGCGGCGGCAGGAAATCGCTCCGGGCCGGGGCCGCGCGAGGAGTTGGGAGCGAGGAGTTGGGCGTGTGCGGGGCGAGGGGCGAGGGCGGGCGGGGGCCGGGGCCGGCTCAGGAGCGCAGCGCCGCCCGAGCCGTGTTGCCGGCGTCGCCGCCCGCGGGGCCCGAACCCGCGCCCGGAGCGCCACCCGGCGCCCCAACTTTTGCCTGCGTCCGCAGGGCCGGCGGCGGCGGCGGGGGCGCGCGGTCCGGCCGAGGGTCACTTCCTCGCATGTAAATGGCTTTTTGTTGTGCTGCCGGCGTGGGGGGGGACGGGGGACAGGAGGGAGCGTGTCTGCGCGCGGGGGAGCGCGAGCGCGTTTCCTCCCGCCGGCGCCGAGCACGAGTTGCCGGCTCCATTCGAAAGAAAAAGGAAGGAGGAAAAGTTGGGCTGCAACTCAAGTGCGAGTGGGCGATGGGCGCGCGGGCGCGGGGCGGCTGAGCCGCGGCGGCGGCGGCTCGGGGACGGCGGCGACCCCCGCCTCCCGCCCCCGCCCCCCGCTCCGGACCGACCACGCCGCGCTCGCCGGGAGCGGCGGCCGCACCGGCGCGAACAAAGTGCGTCCCTCCTGGCGCGGCGGCGCCGGCCCGCGCGGGGACGGCCACCGGGCGAGGTGGGTCGGCGGCGAGGAAAGTGCGCGGGGCGCCGCGTGGGGCGAGGGCGGCGCGAACACGCGGTGCTGGGGGCGTCCCGAGCCCGGCCCGTGCCGGCCGCGGGCGCTGAGTTGCGAGCCCGGAGCCGGGGTTCCCCGGGCTCCCCGGCGACTCCCAAGTGCTCGAGGAGGAGAAGAAAGGGAGCGGGGCCGGGGCGAGCGCGGGGAGGCGCGGCGAGGAGGGGACCCCACCTTGCCGAGCTGGCCGGGCCAGCGGCGGCGGCGCCTGCATAATAGCGACTTTAAGCCCCCGGAGGCACCTCGGCTTCCCCACCCCCGAGCCCTTCGGGGGTCAGCGCCGGGGGGGAGGTCAGCGGGTGGCCCCCAAGGTGGCCCGGGTGCGCTCTGCCCCCGCAGAGATCCGTGGTTCGGAGCGTGATCGGCCGAGGTGGCTGGAGGCCAAGCGGTCAGCGGGGAGAGGAAGGAGGGCGGCGGGGACGTGTTGTTTGTTTGGCTCGCACCGGGGACTGGGCTCGCCGGGGGTGCGGGGGTCGCGGGCACCCGGTGGGCTGCGGTGCGGGGCGGCGGCGTCGGCGCGAGGCGAGCGCTGCACGGGGGAGGGGGGAGGGCGGCGGATCCCGGGCGCGCGGGGGGGCGGGTTCGGGAGGCTCCGGGGAAGGAGCCGCCGGCCCCGAGCAGCCATCATTACCGAGCCGCCTTTCTCCGGATGGCTCAGCCTCGAGGAGCCCCGCGCCGTGGGAGCGCACCCCAAACTCCCGGCCGGCCGCCCGCTTTGTGAGCGCCCCCGTAGAGCGGACGGGCGGGGAGTGCTCCTGCTACGGGGCGGACGGTTTTCCCGGAGGTCACTTTTAGAGACTGTTCACGCCTCGATTTTAAACTAGTTTTTTTCCCCCTCTTCTGAACAGACAATGGACAAAAGAAAAGTAGCAACCCACATGGAGAGTTTCCTTTTGAATTGCTAGAATTAGATACACTATCCAGCTCTCCACTTGCTAAGTACACTTTTTAGTTTCCCATTGTATGTTACCTAGCCATCGATTTAAAGAACTTATCTTGAAATATGCCCATCCTCTGGGCTCGATTTCTGGCTATATTAAATAATTTATTTCTAGAGGATTATGTGAAGGCCTTGATTTTTATTTTGCGAAAATCCTAATTTAAACCGTCTTTGCAGTGGGCACTACCTTTCAAAGAGGTTGAGTGTGTTTCTCCCCCAATTCTGGCCAAATAAGGGGATGGAGGAGTACTCACTAAACATAATAATCAAATAAAAAAAAGTCCTTATTTCCTGACAGATGTATTCTAACGATAGCTAATAATAATAATAAAAAATAAAGAAAAATAAAAGTCTTAGTGACTATGACCTTATCAGAATGGGGACCTGATTTATCCCAGTTATAATTCCATTTAGTTTGTGGCGATGTATGTGAACGAGGTAATCCTATTTCAGAAATAACTTGAGTAGTGATTCTACGAAGTTGAATCTGCCTCCCAGCCCCCAGAGTACATCTGTCGCAGAGTGTTTTTGTCTTGCTGTTGCACAACAGAAGCCCTCCAGTCTTTACCCTAAAATGGCAGCTTTCATTTGACTGGGGCCCATTCATTGACAATGATAATAAAGAGGCTGAAAGCTAGATGCTTGGGGCACAGAGCAGGACTGGGTTTGCCTTTCTAGGTGATAGTAAGTAGGAGACATTTTATGTTTTTCAGATTTGCTCCTGAAAAGTTTGTTTTCCCTGAAAAATCTGTACTGGAGCTAAAAGTTACAAAGTAAACAGAATTTGGGAGTTGAGAGAGACTTTCAGCAAATTTTAGAAACTAAATTTTCTTGTTTTGGTAAACACTGAAATTATGGCATTCCCTCGCTTTGGTAACCAGATAAAGGGGCATAGTTGGTTTTTGTGAGGCTTGTAACAGGTGAATTTCATCACCATGGTACTCAAGAACTGTTTTCTAGCATTATGGATTTTATTATTCACAGTCTTGTTTTTTTCTTTTTTTTCCTCACTCTATGCAAGCCAGTAATTGAAACTTGGTGAATTCTCTTCTAGGGTTTTCAAGGTTCAAATGATAAGAAATGGGTGATAATAATAATAATAATAATAATAATAATAATAATGATAATAATAATAATAGGACTACTATGTGAATTCCAAACTTTAATCATATCGATTTAACCAAAGGAATTATTTTTAAGTCAATTTAAAAAATGCTTCCTTTTCTATGTCTTAATGCAAAAGTCAGGCTAGAGAAATGATATACGTCAGTTATAGGCGATGGTTTAAAACCCAAACATGATTTTCCTCTTTTGAGGAAAAAAAATAACACTTTTTTCCAAGTTGAAAAATGTGTAAGTCAGGTTTTAAGTAATGGGCGCAGTAACTTAGTTTTAAAAATAGCACTTTTCATAGATTCTTCTGTGCTTGGTCTAACTGTTAATTAGTTCGACTTACAGGACTATTTCCAAAACTTTCCACGGGTTTTATGTTATTGAGTTAAAACGAATACCATGGGAAGTACCTTTATAAAACTGTTTCACAGACATGTTACAACTTTTCTTGATGCAGATACAGTCTATAGTGTGTTACCTATAGCATGGTTTTTAAGCATTTAAAGGAAAAGGATACTTTCGTCTGTGAGAATACTTTTGTGTACCTGATGTGTAACCCCTAAGTGCAACCTCAGTGCTAAGTTTAGAGTAGTTACTCTTCTTACTCCTCGTGCTTATGAAAGTTTGCTTGTCACGCAGCAAACGACATCCATTTGGTTCCTTTGGATTCAGCAGTCACTGGCCAGCTTTCAGGGTGTGAAACAACAGCCAAGAGGCAGTGCTTTCCCTCAGAGAGTTTACCTTCTTGTGGGAGAGAATGTTCTATAGGTAACCAAATACTCCCAGTTAACTTCTAAGATTAGCTTTGGAGGTAGTAGTTACCTTTCATCTTTTATTTTCCATACGTGGCCTTTCAGGTTTGATAGCAGTCACCATGGCTGTCTTATAAACATCTACTATAAATAAGGCATTGCAAGAATAAAAATGCTTAGTCAGGGCTGAGTAAAGTGTGCGGCTGCAAAAAGTGACCCTTAAAATTTCAGCTTTGTAATAAAGTGATTTGCTTCCAGTATTTAAATAGTTTCTAGATGTAAACAAACAAGCACTTAGAAATAGGTCACTAAGATAGGTGGAGAAGGATCATTTTGGGCGATGTTGAGATGGTGTCAGGAATGCGTGGGCCTTGTGTGACTCCTTAATTGTCTTGTTCATTCACACCAACATATTTGTCTGTCTTGAAAAGGGTATTCTTTTTATGCCACCAGAAATTCAGACTTTTGTATTATTACATCGTATCACAGGTTTTTGAAGCCATTACAGCTTTATCAGTTTGGGAGATAAAATTTGCTCTAGAAAACTTTATTATTTTGTCATAGTTTTTTTTTAAAAGAAAACTTTGACATTCAAAGATGACAGATGATGTTAACATACAAGAGAAAGTGGGAGTAAACGATCATTTAATTTTTCTGTAGAAAGTATGAAGACGTAATGATTTATTTTAATTTGGGTATTACTCAGGTTGGGTTGCAAAATTACGGCAGAAGTCCGTAGCTGATTGTGGTGGTAGCCATGAGCCGGAAGGTTAATTAAAAACACTACCACCACTCTTTTATAGTTTACTTTTATCAGTATGTTAAAATTCCAAAACCACACCTGTGTGATAAAAATCATAAGTAGAAATGGAAAATCATAATGATGCTGTCTAGTAGAAATTCATCTTATAGCCTTCAGTGAATCTTTGGATCTTTAGAGCAGGCGGACCTGGGAGAGCTAGTCTAACTTTCTCATTTTACAGATTAAGAAACTAAAGCCCCGAGAGGCTAATTAAAGGAGCCGTCTTGGTCACAGGGGTCTCGCCGGTGCCTAGCTGTGTGCCGGTGCTGGGGGGCTTGCGTGGCGGTCCTTGTTGGAACGGATCTGGAAGGGTCTGGCTCTCCCTCTTAGGTTCTGACTCAGAGCGCCTTTTGCCTTAAGAATCCTACAGCCGGCGCTAACACAGGTCTTAGAGGTTCTTAAGCCAACAATACCGTGCTTGCCTCTGCTTTGCGATCCTTTGGAGGGGGATATGATTATCCATCTAGAAAAATGCTGAGGAAATTATTCCAAGATTCGATTGCTGTTTTCATTTTAGAAGCGTGTACTTATTAGCATAACTAGATTTCTATACTCCTTAACTCACGTTAGGTGACTGCAAATGTGAGATTATTATTTTTTTTTTTGGTGGGTTCCATTTTGTTCTTACTTTGAAAATTAAGAACTGTGTTTTTAAAAATAAAGATACCGTAGATTAGTAATGAAGAAGCATTGCTGGGTAGCATGAGGTTGACTGGTCCCTGGGCTTATTTGCTTCTGGCAGCAGGGCATCAGAGACAGCGTCTTCATCCGTCCTCTGAGCCTCTCTGCTGCTCTAGGACAGCGTCTTCATCCGTCCTCTGAGCCTCTCTGCTGCTCTAGGTGTCAGGCTTGTCTCTAGAGCAAGTGACTCTGGGCTGCAGCCCGTTTTCCTGTTTCATCTGTTTTCTCATTCATCAACCCAAGTGTTTATTGCGTACCTGCTACTTAAAAGGCGCTGTGCGCTGCCCGAGTTCGGAACACAGTAGAGCCATGAGAAGGTACTCTAGACCCGCGCGGTAAATAGAGCTACTGCAGTGTCGTGGGTGCTGCATGGTGGGTACCAGGGGGAGCAAGTCACTTGTCACTTCTCAGGAAGTGGCTTTAGCTGTGCCATCCAAGTGATGGTCGAAGACGGGGGCAGTGCTGGTCAGCCCAGACGGAGACAGTGCGTCTGCCATGCGCAGAGAGCAGCTAGATGAGACTTCAGAGGGCCAGTTTGGGTGGGGCTCCCAGGATATGGAATTTGAGATTTTTAAAAAAAAGCAGCAGAGGAGTTCCCCGGTGGTATAGTGGCTTAAGGATCTGGCGTTGTCACTGTCCTGGTGTGGGTTCCATCCCTGGCCCAGGAACTTCCGCATGCTGTGGGTGTGGCAAAAAAAAAAAAAAGAAGGCAGCAGAGCCACTGATGAGTGTTGAGCAGTGCTTGACATGAGCGGGCTTGTGATTTGAAGGCTGAATTGGTGGGTGGGGCGGAGGAGGGAGAATAGGTTGGGACAGCATCTGCCTGTTGTTGTGGTCCACGGGGTGGGGGAGTGACAGCGGTCTGGACTAGATGGGGGCCGAGGGGATGGAGAAGAGTGGGCATGCTGGATAAATACTTAGGACGCTCGAGCAGTAGGACTCGAGGATAGATTTGTTTTCAGGAAGAGGAACGTGTCAGGGAATGCACACTTGTAGTGAATTCCTCCCCTGGCTGGCTGGCTGGCTGGCTGCCGATGATGCTGTTCTCTGAGGCTGGGAGCACCTGATGAGGACCAGGTTCGAGGAGGAAGTTCATGAGTTCTCGTAGCATGTGACGGAGGAAGCCGACCAGGGACCATGAAACCATGATTTCAGCCTTCTTTCCATTGTAAGTGGCATTCTAAAACTTTCCAAAATAGTCTGCTCACTTCTCCCCAAAGAGGCGGTGTACCAAGGATTGTGGGAGGGGTGGGGCTGCGGTATCAATGAAACGGGAGAGAGGAGGGAAATTTGTTACTCACTTAATAGGGGTTTGCTTGCTCGTAAAAAAGAAGAGAGTCCTGTGGTGAGCAGACTTTGCCACGTTTTGTTCTTCTATATCTCCACGCTCTGGAGGCTGCTTTCTGTTTTCAGTTATGTATTAGCACAAGGTCTGTGGACTCCCTTGATAGAGAACTGGGGGGCCCCTTTGTGCTCCCAGTGGAGGGAACTGGTTGTATTTTAGAAGCTGGTTGCAGCCATCCTTGGGTGTGGTAGAAATGTACACATTACTTAGATAATTGTGGAGGAAAATACCAGCCTCCGTCAGAACTATTTTGGGGGGAACGATGTATAAACTGGTTTAATGTATCTTAAAAGTCACTTTGCTCAATTACTGTAAAAGTGGATGACAGTACGGTGGGCAGCAAGTGAGATGCTGAGTGACAAAGCCAGAGGATCTTCGAAGTTGCTGACTTTAATGAGATAGAAGTCTGAAAACTCTGAACATTTATCTTGAAACAGCTTTTTGAGGGAAGTGTTTGTATTTTTGTTTGGGCCCAGTTTAGTTCTGTTATAGGTCAGACTTTGACCTTGGTGCAGAGGGCGCTCCTTTCTGGGGCTGGCTGTCTTTGGTTAGGGTTCTCTTCCAAAGGTACTTTTCTTGCCATCGCTCCTCATAGATTTTGGTGCCCTTGTAACTCGATCAAGCCCACCGGGACCCTTCCTGGGTCCCCCAGGTTGGGTGTGATTGTGTGGCTTTGAGGTTCCGGGGACTTACACAAGTGATAGGACGTGCTTCATCTGAAGCTTCACTCTCACTTCTGGTGGTTTCAAGGGGTTATTTGGATACGTTTGAAGTTCAGGGGCAGTGATATGTTCCGTGTGGTAGACTAGTGGAAAAGCTCGGGGTGCAGACCTCACAGGGCCTCGTGCCCACTGCTCTGCGGCAGTTTTTACTTCTGTTTCTTCAACTTGTTAAAGTTTTCCAACAACCTCTAAAATTTCATGCTCTTGTTTGGTCCCATCGACAGTGTATTCCCACGGTTTAAGAAACAGTTGCCTTGGAGTTCCCATTGTGGCTCAGTGGTTAACGAATCCGACTAAGAACCATGAGGTTGCGGGTTCGATCCCTGGCCTTTCTCAGTGGGTTAAGGATCCGGCGTTGCTGTGAGCTGTGGTGTAGGTTGCAGATGCGGCTCGGATCCCGCGTTGCTGTGGCTGTGGCGAAGGCCGGCGGCTACAGCTCCTGTTAGACCCCTAGCCTGGGAACCTCCATATGCCGCAGGTGCGGCTCTACATAAAGGCAAAAAGACAAAAAAGAAAGGAAGAAAGAAAGAAACAGTTGCCTCCTTAGAGGTGTGGATGCCAAATTGAATTCTGCATGCAGGTTCCTGTGATGTGGGTTCTAGTGGAAGAATAAAGAGGATGTTTATGTCCCCTCCCCCCCACCCCGCAGCCCAGCAGTGGCCCATGAGGCAGCAGATTTGAGTTGCCACCCTGTGTCTCATCAGCATAGGGCGAGCAGGGCTGTAGGCAGAGAGCAGGGGCACACAGCCGGGCAGCCACCCCCAGGCCTTTGTGCAGGAAAAGTGGCTTAGGCGGGTGCAGTTCTGACAAGTCACGTAGCTGCCCTCCTAGCCTCCACTTAAAAGTCAAGATTTCTACCCTGTGTTTGCGGATCATTCAATAAAAGGTACATGGCACCTCAGTAATTAATTTTCCTCTAGTTCTGCAGTGAGTTGGAGGCCACTTTAACTTTGTGAAAAGAGTTCACTTCATTCTCTTTTGTCCTTGTGAAAGAAATCGCAAGCACTGTAGAATCTCTTCTGCTGATATTTAAAACATAATTAACAGATGCACCTATTATTTTAACACACATAAAAAAAGATAATCTTTGTGGCTACCAAGCAGACAGAGAGTGAGAAGACCCTTGTAGAATTATGAGCATGCCTTTAGTTCCCAGGCGGGGCCTGCCATGCCGCCAGTGACTAGTAACATCAGTTTGAGTGCAGGTGCACAACAAAATTAGCCTTGTTGGTGATGTCTTTTAAAGTTTTAGATCTTGAAATTACTTATCAATAGGACTAATAGCATATTATTGTATATAATTGTAAAAAGGCCCCTGTTTTTTTTTTTCTTTTTTAACATTTCTCTTGCAGTATTTTATGTTCTTATGTACCCTACTTTGTGCTTGAAATTTTGCTTTGGCCAGGTGAAGGTGCATTGATCTTGTCAGAAAAATCATGCAGACTCATCTTGAGAATTTAAAAGTCTTGATTAAACTAGGAAACTGTTTTTCTGTAAGGTATTCGTTCAACTAAAATAGTGCAGAAATAACATTAGCAGTAGCAGTAAGTGGTGTAGGCCGGCAGCTGCAGCTCTGATTGGACCCCTGGCTTGGGAACTTCCATGTGCTGTGGGTATGGCCCTAAAAAAAAAAGCAAATAGTGGTAATAACCGTAGCAAGCACCTAAGGCTTAGTTAATGTGCAATTCCAGTCTGGCGGGCATTAGACTGCGGGTTTTAGTGGATTGTTTCATATACTCGTCAGTACAACTCAAAGGAAATAGGTGGGCCTTTTGTTCCCATTTTATAGATCTGGATACTTGGACCAAGAAGTTAACTTGTGCAGTATATTGGGTTCCAGATATAAGTCATATCGTATGGTATTTGTCTTTCTCTTTCTAACTTACTTCACTCAGTATGAGGGTCTCTAATTCCATCTATGTTGCTGGAAATGGCATTATTTTATTCTTTTTTTTATGGCTGAGTAGTATTCCATTGTGTACATACTGCACAAATGAACCTTTCTACAGAAAAGAAAATCACGGACTTGGAGAACAGACTTGCAGTTGCCAAGAGGGTGGGGGAGGGAGTGGGATGGTCTGGGAGTCTGGGGTTAACAGTTGTAGACTGTTGCCTTTGGGATGGAAAAGCAAGGAGATCCTGCTGTAGAGCACCAGGGACTGTGTCTAATCACTTGTGATGAATCTGCATATGTATGTGTAACCGGGTCACCACGCTGTACAGTTGAAAAATTACAGAAAACTGTAAACCAGCTATAATGGAAAAAAATCTCTTTTAAAAATAGGTAAATGGTATGTTTAGAAATAAATTTTATCATTTAAGATTAAAAAAAAAGTTAACTTGCCCACAGCCACACGGCTGCGGCCGGGGGCTGGGGGCGAAATTTGAATCCAGGTTGGCGGGTCTCCAGAATCTCTCTCTGTGACTGTGGCCCGTCACCTAGTGCAGCTCCAAGGCTTGTGTTGCTGCTGTCTCAGTAGATTGAGGTCCGTTGGAAACACCAGCCACACCCCGTAATCCTCCCCTGTCAGCCCGGCTGTTTCTGTCCACACAGCCTCCTTCTGTCTTGGGTTGTCCTGACGATTCGGTGCCTTTCACCCGAGTGCCCTTCCTTCCTCGTGGAGCTGAAGGGAGCGGTTGTTTGGGTGGAGGTGAGGTTTGGCTCTGTGGTGGCCGAGAACTTGAGTTGGGACATCACCCAGATCGGCTAGTGAATCATAAAAGTGGGAACAGTAATACAGCTACGCAGGGTTATCGTGGGAGGTAAACGAGATACCCCACCCCGAGGCACTTAGTACAGCGTAGGGCATATTTATTGAGTAGTTAACCGTTATTATTAGCTCACTCTGAATCATGGAACTTATCAAACCGTGTGTCTTGATTTTATTCTTAATTTAGAAAGTCCCCACAGTCCTCGATTTTGGCAAAGAACAAGGGGTCTGCAGTGGAGACTAGCTGCGCAATTTTCACTTTTCCTCAGGAGTTGACGTCAGAATTACTGTCTGTGTGCCTCTGTCCTTGCGTGTAGCTCGATCTTATTTACCAGCTCTCTTGCTGGCTGCACAGAGGTGACAGTTCCCTCTGTGCTTCCGCCCTTACTGCAGGGTTGAACACTTGGAGAAGTTTCCTGAATAACACCGACTCTAAGGGCTCTATCCCAGTAACTACTGTGTACGGAGAGTGGGCTTCCTGTGAATTTCTCCTTGGAACTGTTTTCACTGATCACCGAAGTAGGCTTTCTCACAACACTGAGGAAGGAAAAACAACTGCCATTTGATAGGTAGGGAATTGAGTTTTAGGAAATTTGCCCAAGAACCTAGCTGTTATTGGCGGGGTTGGGACTCTAATCAGGACAGGCTCACTTACTAGCCTGCGGCGTTAACCTCACTGCAGAAATTGCTTTGTGTGGTGGCCTTGGAGTGACCACGGCCTCGAAAGGGGAGGAAGAGGACCTGTCAGGGTTACGCGGCCGTGCCTTCGAGGCCTGGCCCAGGGAGAGACACTGCGAGGCCCAGAGCTGCCTGTTAACGGATTAGAGTCTGAGAGGCTTCTTTTCCTCACAGGTCCTGTCTTATCAGTTGAAAACACTTTCCACCTAGAAGACACATGCTTATTGTAAGACGGACTGGGTCCCCCCTGTTTTTGTCCGTGAGTCTGAGACTGGCCAGCATCAGCGTCGGCTCTCCTCAGTGTCTGTCCGGTATTTATCCAAGATGTATTGATTCGCTGAGGGCCTGAGTTGCTCAGGAAAGAAGGCAGGATGCTACCTAAGGTCTCAGTCTCAGTGCTCGTTCTTCACAGGTGGTAATATGCATGAACACCCAGCCTCCAAGAGGTACCTGCGAACTGCTGCACCCCCCCCCACCCCGCAGCAGGTCACTTTCAGTGGGCTTCAGATCCAGATGTGTAAAGCGGTGGGCTTGTGTGTTATGGGCTTGGGGTGTGTTCCTATTCCAAGGGATTTTGAAAAATGATAATATCCCAAATCCTCACACTGCTTTGCCTCGTTGAACTATGCAGTGGTGCTGTATTTAGACTTTGCGAATGTGTATAGTTTTTATTCCTTCACAGTTGAACAAACTGTTGGTAAGTTTGAGTACGGTGAGCCTCTCATTAAAAGTTGAAGTTTTGCTCTTTTTGGTACACTTAATATTTTATTTTGTTTATTCATTTTTGCTGCACCTGTGGCATATGGAATTTCCTGGGCCTTGGATCAAATCCAAGCCATAGCTGCAACCTGTGCCACAGCAATGCCAGATCCTTAACCCATTTTGCCAGAGTAGGAACTCCTGCGTTTACTATTTTAAGCTTTTTTGCTTGTGTTACATCTCAGAGCTAGGTGTAGCACCAGAATTAGCATTTTAAGCTTTCCGTTTTCCCTGCTCATTAAAAAACAACAATAAAAATCTGGGCTGGTGTTTGAAAGAAACTTCAGGCAGCT
This sequence comes from Catagonus wagneri, assembly GCA_004024745.2. Lineage (NCBI taxonomy): Eukaryota > Metazoa > Chordata > Mammalia > Artiodactyla > Tayassuidae > Catagonus > Catagonus wagneri. The sequence continues at coordinate 5,878,933 of PVHT021183584.1, forward strand.
TTGCGGCTGCTGAGAGCTGTTCTGTTTTGCTGCAAGGGTCCGGCAGGGCAGGGAGAACTGTCTCCCGTGTTGTCAGCTGCTTCGTGGGGACACAGCACAGTGACGCAGTCAGGTAACTCCCACACAGCTGAGCCCGTGGCTGGTGACACTGCTGTCACTGAGTTGCAGGCAGGCAGGCAAGGCCACCACAGGATAGCTGGGGAACGTGGCGTTTGACTGCCTCGGCGTGAACGAAGGGCGACGCACTGCCCGCGGAGCCACCCAGATGCCGGGCTTTTGCTGGGGAACGGTGGCTGCCAGATGCCCACTGTAGCACAGGCTTTTCAGAACTTCAGTGCCCACATCTTTGGCATTATCCTTTCTGGATCCCTGCCACTGTAATAGTAACTTTAAAAATAATAGTATCTTCCTTTGGCAAACCTGAAAATGACTCTGGGCTACCTACACCTTCTCTAAAAAAGGCAGCTCGAGCCAGCTGTTGAATTTATTACGCGATACGATTTGTTTCACCTGCCAACTCCAGGCTGGAGCTGAGGCAGTGGGTCTTTTTATTCAGATCATTACAGCATTAATTCACATCCATCTGAAATTTCCTCATCTCTCGTATTCGTCCAGTATCCTGTTTTGTGAAAGGAGTGCCAGCTTCTCCCTTTTCCCTCCACTGTTTTGAGACAGTTACATAGAAAATGCTTGTCTGTCGTCCCTGGGCAGAAAAGCTGAGGACGCAGTTGCTGCTGGTAGTTTTCGGGTGAGGAGGGAGCAGCCGCCGTGAGCCTGGCGTCTACCAGCTTCTCATCAGTGTCCTCCCCTCCCCTCCCCTCTGCCGGGATTCCCAGCAGACAAGGTGGTTATGCGGAAATAATGCACTCGTTGGAGGAGTAGAGTGGTGAGCTGGGCTCGGGTAGCCTTTTCATCTGTTTTCTCTAAGGGACCTATAAAATGGATCTGTTTAGATGACTTTGAGGATCTTATATCATTATTTTAAAAGTTCATCCGGTACAATTAGAATGAGTAAGAAAATAGATATATATTGGGCCTTAGAATTAGCAGTCACTTGAGGTGCTTGTCCAAAAATGAGTTCCCGTTGTGGTTCAGCGGAAATGAATCTGACTAGGAACCATGAGGTTGCAGGCTCCATCCCTGGCCTCGCTCAGTGGGTTAAGGATTCAGTGTTGCCGTGAGCTGTGGTGTAGGTTGCAGACGCGGCTCGGATCCTGTGTTGCTGTGGCTGTGGTGTAGGCTGGCAGCTGTAGCTCTAATTAGACCCCTAGCCTGGGAACCTCCACGTGCTGCGGGTGCAGCCCTGAAAAGCAAAAAACAACAACAACAAGCAAACAAAACCCCCCACAAAAATGCAGATTATTCAATCCTATGCTAGTTTTACTGAATTAAAATCTCTGTGGGCCATCTAGAATCTGAATTTTTACCCAAGTGCTTCTGATGTATTCTAAAAGGGCACACACTCAGATCAATATGTTAATTATGCAGTGCAGGTACCATGGAAGTATAAAACATTAGAAAAAATTGTTATTCATGTATTTTACAGTAATTTTTGGAATTTTGCAAGTGATGTTATTCTTTTACATGTCAATGAGTAGAATGTAGTTGCCCTTTGGGACACCAGTTAATATCAGAGGTAAAGCAGGGCTTGTGGCTAAGAGCTTAGAAACACAGTCACTTTAAGGCGACATTAAAAGGAAAGGGGTGGAGAAGAGCATGGTTTGTATTTATTTGTTAAATTTTATTTTCATTTCTGCCACAGAATTGAAAACTTGTTTTATGTGTCGTTTTAGTTTACATGGTATGAAAAGCAAATGGATTTTTTTTCTTTTTTCCTTTTTTTTGTCTTTTTGCCTTATCTAGGTCTTCCATAACCTGCGGCATATGGAGGTTCCCAGGCTAGGGGTCTAATCAGAGCTGTAGCTGCCGGCCTACGCCACAGCCACAGCAATGCGGGATCCGAGCTGTGTCTGCAGCCTACACCACAGCTCACGGCAACACCGGATCCTTAACCCACTGAGCAAGGCCAGGGATCGAACCCGCAACCTCATGGTTCCTGGTTGGATTCGTTAACCACTGAGCCATGACAGGAACTCCAAAAATGGATTTTTTTTTTGGTCTTTTTAGGGCCGCACCCGCGGCATATGGAGGTTCCCAGGCTCGGGGTCCAATCGGAGCTGTAGCCATCGGCCTCCACCACAGCCACAGCCACAGCCACAGCCACGCGGGACCCGAGCCGCATCTGCAACCTATAGCACAGCTCACGGCGATGCCTGAGGATAATTTAACCCACTGAGCGAGGCCGGGGATCGAAGCTGAGTCCTCACGGATACTAGTCAGGTTTGTTACTGCTGAGCCACGCTGGGAACTCCGAAAGTGAATAGATTAACTGTTGCAGGCAGCGGGTTCCAAGCCAGTGTTCCTTCAAGGTCACGTGCTGTGTGTGGAGTGAGCGTGGGGTGGCTGTGACTCAGCGGGTCGGTCGGGGCTGTGTTGGAGGACGCGGCGTCATGCTCCCTGAGCACAGGGTGCTGCCGCGGGGTGTGGCTCCCCGGGCCCTTTATCCCCTCTCCTGCTTTCCTTTCTGATGATTCATCCCTCACGAGCTGCCCCATCGCCTCCCTGGACCGTGGCCAGGAGGCGTCCTTTGGGTCCTGGGCCTTCCCCGAGATGTGCCCTGGGCTCCGGGTTCGTCCCCTGCTCCCTAAACACCACCTCACCTGCACCTAGGTGTCCGTCTCAGCTTTTCGAGGGCACAGCTTCTCTAGGAGCTCCAGCTCCTGTTTCAGGGTGATTAGCTCCTAAACCTGTACTTTTGTTTCCAGTATCTCCTCCCCCCGACATCCGTCCTCGGCCTTCCCAACCTGTCTGAAAGCAAAGTCTTCCCAACAGCCCTCCCTCCTGCCTGAGGGGCTGACAGAGGCCCGGCAGCCGCAGCCTGCCCCGCATCCCCGCATCCCCGCATCCCAGCCTGCACCCGTGCTCTTGTCCACCCACATCCTGCCTGTGTCCCACCTGGGGGGGCAGGCGCCACGTCCTCAGGTCCTGGCCTCCTGCCCCTTCCAGGGCCACACCCCCCCCCAACACTGGCTGCCCGTGGGAGCTCAGTCCCAGGCCTGCTGAGCCTCTTGCTGCAGAGGCCACCTGCTCCGGAGGAGAGTGGGCAGTGACTGTGCCCGGGGACTCCCACCTTGTGCCCCTCCCTGGCCCTGGCATCCTCCTGGGTGCTGGCCGGGCTCCTCCCTGCCTTGGGGGCAGTGGGGCTGTCAGCTCAAAGACGAGGCGCTGTCTCAGGTGGGGTGAGGTTGCCCTGTGCCTGCGGCCTGTCTCCTCCCTGCTCTCCGCAGTGACAGCCTCCGACCCCCCTGGCCTCCTCGCAGTGCGAGCAGAATGTGGGTGGGGAAGAGGGGGTGAGGCCATTTCCGAGCTCCGGGCGCTGGTTGGCAGGTGCTTTCCGCCGGCGGTGTTCTGATTAGGTCGTAGGATGCGCTGTGGTGGGTCCGGTGATTTGCAGGTTAGCACAGTAATGTCCGTATTATAACCTTGTGCTGCGGAGGAGACTGTTACACGAGCAGCTGTAGTGAGCATGGTGAGGACCTGTGCTCGCGCAGGTGCCCTTTGCATCGAGACACCATTTGGTGACACTGGAGGGGGGCGGGTATGGCAGGCATTCAGGAAGAGGTTTCTGAGACACGCCTCTCCAAGTTCATGACAGAGTGAGCCTTGACGGAGAGGCCGTACCCAGGTCAGCCGTGGGAGGGACTTCGGGGGTTGCAGAGACATGGCCAGTAATGGCCAGGGCCAGTTCAACAGCGTTTGCCGGCTTCTCTCTAAAGGGTAAATGGTGGTTTCCATGTGAAGCTGACAATGAAATCTTTTAGGGTTTTGGAAACACTCACGTGTCTGGTGAAAGCTGTTATTTTATTAATATCTTTGAAAGATAAGAATTATGAATGCGCAGAACTCTAGAATATCCTTGCTGACTTTTTGGTGTGACTTTAACAATTGTGGAGGGGTGCCTGTGTAAAATGATGACCGTGCTAATAAGTTCTGTGGGAAACACTAAAGGTGCTATAACTGTAGCCAGGAAGTACAGCTGAGCACGCCCGTGAGCATGTGAACAGACAGACGGTATGGAGTTAAGTGCTGAAATGGTGTGACGCTTGGAGCGCTTAGTATAAGCAGGGGAAGAAATCAGCAAGTATGACCCATGCTGTCTTTTGATCATTGGAAGAACTGAGAAATAACAGGAGCAGAATCACAGAGATGCTGTGAGGCCGGGGTCCCCAGAGTGGCCTGCAGAGCCGGGGTGGGGACCACGCACCCCGGGAGGGACGGGAGCCCTGCCACACACCCGCCTTCCTCTCGGCCTCCCTGGGCAGCCACCAGGAGCCCTGTTCCCCAGGCCCAGGGAGGGTCGCAGTTGCTTGGAGGAAAGGGGCAGGGGTTGGACAGACCGGGCTGAGGGTGGGCTTTTGGGGAAATGGGAAGTTCAGACCGAGTGAGATCCTGACTTGCATTAAGTGATGGAAATGGAGTTGAAAGGTTAGCTTGGCAACGTGTGTGATGGATTGCAGTTGAAGAGCGGCTAGAGGCAGAAAGTCAGAGGCTGTTGAAATAGCCTCGCCAGCAGGCAGGGGAGCAGCCCCAGGGCAGGGAGGATGGGAGTGGGGGGCGGGGGGCTGGGGGAGAGCGGGAGCCCGGGAGCAGCTGGTCCTTCCAGGCTCTGGCATGGAGCTGAGAACGGCGGTGGAGGCTTCTTTTCAGGAGAACCAAGTTTTGATGTTTTGGGCTTAGATTGGATCCAAAAATAGGAAACATTTGAGGAGGGCGAGATATATGAAAAGATAAAAAGGTCACTTTAAAAAGCCTTCAAAATAAAGCTACATCACTGATGAAACTGCAACCTGCATGCCAAAAAAAAAAAAAAAAGAAAAGACATTAAACCTCTTTTAAAAGTCCGTGTCTTATAAAAATGATTTTGAAGCTATTTCTACATGTAGTTTGACATTATTTTTTAAAATGTCCTTATAACATGGGCCCAGTCAGGATAATATGAAAAGAATTCTGTAGAATTGTTCCCGTTGCTCTTTCAGCATCAGAATGGGCACGATGGTAGTTCGGGAGTTTGTAAGAGGGCGACACAGTTACTACAGGCGGAAGCGGGTCCCTTCACCATAGCTCAGCTTGCTTTTGAACGTGTGTGTGTGTGTGTGACAAGGGGAAGCCCTGTCCCACGTTTTCTACTTCACCTGCTCTAATATGTGCGTGTGAATCTATTGCAAAGACACATCAGCACGTTCTATGAGCAAATGAATGCAGTAGAGAAACAGCTGCAGCCCAATAGAAAAGCAGTAAAAGATATAGACGGGTAGTTCATAGAAGGAAAATTTAATTGCCCAAAACATGAAAATTTCCAAATTAGAGAGTAGTAAAAATGCAAATGAAAATGAGGTAAGTTTTCCTATCAAATTAGCAAAGATTTGGCATTCCCCTGTGGCTCAGTGGGTTAAAGACCTGGTGTTGACGCTGCTGTGGCTTGGGTTGCTGCCGTGGCACAGGTTCGATCCCTGGCCCAGGAACTTCCACATGCCATGGGTGCAGCCAAAAAGGAAAACAAAAACAAATTAGCAAACATTTTGAAAGTATTCCTGATTCTGACAGAATATGGTGAGACTTGCACCTCGCCTCTGACTGAGGCTGAGCAAGTGCAAACATTTGGGAAAGTCATGGGAGAGCGTGTGTGTCCAGACCTTTATGAACGGCCAGTGCCGTTGTATCAGGCTCTCGTCCTCAGGAAAAATCTGAAACCCAATCAGCTGTTACGAAGTAGAGGTCACGGCATTTTTTTTTTGTTGTTGACAGTGAAAAATTGAGAATGGTTAAATCTATGTCGTGTTCAGATGTTAAAATGTGATGCGGGCATTATAGATTGTGTTTTTGAAAAATATAAAGATTTAAAGAGATGAGCACAAAACAGTATACTAACTATGGCCCCAATTTTGTACAAATTAAATCGTAAGCCTAGGGAAAGCACCCCAATTTAAAAAATGAGTAGTGGAATTCCCACTGTGGTGCAGTGGAAACAAATCCGACTAGTGTCCATGAGGGCGTGGGTTCGATCCCTGGCCTTGCTTGCTCGGTGGGTTGACAGTCTGGCATAGCCGTGAGCTGTGGTGTAGGTCACAGACATGGCTCGGTCCCGCGTTGCTGGGGCTGTGGTGTAGGCCAGCAGCTGTATCGCCGGATCTACCCCTAGCCTGGGAACCTCCATATGCCGCGGGTACGGCCCTAAATGGCAAAATGAATGAATGAATAAAAACACCTCACGGTGCTCATTCCATTGTTAGCACTCCATAAATATTAATTATTTGGATTAACGGGTTGTTTTTATTTTAATCTTTACATCTTAACATATTTTAATTTTTATACTGAAAGATATAATCAAGAAAAACAACCATCATGACCTCAAGGAGCTGTCTTGTACCGTATATGGAAAAAAGACCTCTGATGGTTTTTCAGTATTTTGTGGTATAGACAGGGAAATCTTTATAATCTCGACTAGTTGTATTTCTGAAATGAATATCCTATTATTTGCCTGTTGGGGTTTTCCTTTTTTCTAGATCACTTAGTCGTATTTGGCTTATGTTTCTATCTCAAAGTACTTTTGTTCTGCAGTGATTTAAACTTGAGACCCCTCCCCCCTTTTTTAAAAGTTTTCTGAAATCAAAGAAAACAAGAATCATCCTTTTAAAAACTTTTATAGATGAGACCTGAATTTGATTACTATTTACTGCACACAGAGCACTCAGATTTCAGTGCTAGCTCCTGTACCTCTCATCTGATTGTTTAAATATCTGAGCATGATTTTGATATGGGGGAGGGGGTAGAAGAGAAACCCCTTGAGGTTTTTGAGCTTGAGGTAAAAGGCTTATTGTGTTTTGGTGTGAGCTGGTAGGAAGACTTTACAACTAGAACCCATCCGTCTTGGAGTTGGGTCTTTCTCATAGAAGAAACACATCTGGGCTGCCTGCAGCCTGGAAAAGCTTTCAGGTTGTATTTTCTTCATAAGAGGGTAACAGCTTTGCACATATAATGAAATAGCTTCAAAGCTTTTGTCTCCTTGAAATTATGTTACCTTTCGTTGGGGCAAACCTGCTTTATTGTATCTTCTATGGCAAACAAAGGAGGGTAAGAAAAGGAAACATAAGAGACAAATCCTTAACAGTGTCTCCTAAATTAATTATGAATAAGTGAGTTGATGGTAACAAAGCTTAAACCATAGATCCAGAATATACCCAAGTGCTTTTTGTTATTGTAGCTCATCAAATCTAAGGTGGCATCAATTATAAGATTGATCCTACTTCTGATCTGTGGGAATGTGAAAAAAAAAGCATGTCTTAGAATCAGTGAAATACAGTAATGAGTAAAAAAACTTTAAAAAACCTTCAGTTTGCCGTCACTTGTATTTTTCAGTTTCCTAAACAACTGGGAAAATCACCTGAATGCATCTGAGATTGGAACTTAAGCCTCTAATCCTTAGCAAAAAGATTTCACAGCTGCCTATCACTGTAATCACACCTGGTGCCAGCTCAAACACACCTTGCTGCACCCGTGTGTGTAGCACGGAGAGCACAGCATAGAGGGGCTCGTGAATTAGGCGTTTCAACATAACCCTGCTTGGCTACTGGACCTAATGTAAGCAGGCAGTGGGCTACTTTTTATAGCATTAATCTGCCAGACTGCTGTCAACACGTTGGGTACCATAAAACAGTGTCACCAAGACTATTCCACAAGTGTGATGCCAAAATCTATTAAAATTCACAGTAAAACAAGAAAGGTACTGCTCACCACTAAAAGCCGGACAACTTGACAAACAGTCATGTTCGTGAGTATGGTTTCCAGGCTTAGCACTAGTCTGGCACCCACCTTACACACAGGCCAAAGTCATAAAGCGAATGGTTCTTGTTTATAAGTTTAAAATCTGATTATTCAGTGATACAAAGCAAGGAAAGGCCCTTTGTCTTTTTTTTTTTTTTTTTTTTTTTTTTTTTTTTTGTACTTGGGTAATTTGAGAGGATTTTGTGGCAGATAGTGTGAAGCTGGAATGGAAAGAGCGCGGGGCAGGCGGACCTGCTGTGAGGATGCCAGAGCCCTCCTCCACTGGCCGTAGGAAGAAGCATTTCCGATGAAGTGGTGGCCACTTAAAGATTCCTTAAATGTCTACTTGGAGATCAGATAGGTAGCACAACATGAAGGTTAAGGCCAAGAGCTCTAGCGTCAGACGGCCAGGGTTTAAAGCTTGGCTGCAGCATTCAACTACCTGTGGAACCTTGGGCAAGCTAATTAACCTCCTCGTCTCAGTTTCCTCACTTATAAAATGGAGGTAACAGTAGTCCCTTCTCCAGTGCCTGTCGTATACCAACCATTCATTAAAACGAGCAGTTGTTGGAGTTCCTGCTGTGCCACAGTGGGTTGAGAATCTGACTGCAGCGGCTTGGGTCACTGCAGAAGTGTGGGTTCGATTCCCAGCCCGGAGTTGCTGCAGCCATGGCTCAGATTCAGTCCCTGGCCTGGGAACTTCCATATGCTGTGGGTGCGGCCATGAAAAACAACAACAAAAAAAGGAGAGCAAGCAAGCGGTTATTACCAGTGTTCTGCCTTGCTTTGTTTCTTAGTGAAGAGAATATGAAAGTGAGAGGTGGAGATTTGAGAGGCTCGGTGTCTTTTAGTATGACTGCGGAGGTTTCAAGTAGAGATTGTAGATAAGCCTCTCTGGCGTTGCCATGAGCGTGAGGCAGCCCGAGTGCCTTTGGTTATTAACATCTTTAAAAGGAAAGATTGAAAGTATGATTGTGGCAACTCCCTGCAGAGCATTTTGCCGTGATACCTAGGTCAGGGTTTTCTGGGTTTCCCCCTGTCTTGTGGTTGATTGAGGAGGGGTTTTAAGGTGGCAGTGTGGATTGGGTTATCACCGAGTGTGGGAGCTGCACTTTGTGCAGCAGGACAGGGCCGTCTCTGTTTTATCCATAGATCCTTCTATCTTAGGTGATAGGACCAAATACTTTAACGTCAGCAAAAAAATTATATGACCAAGAAGAACTGAGATGATTTCAAAACTGCCAAATGTTGGTGTTTTAACTGTTCTGTTTCTGGTCACCCAGAGTAGGCCAGGGCTATGTGATAGGTCCTGTTTTATGTTTTATTACATTTTACTTTTTTTTCATTTTTTTAAGAGCCCAAGATAACCTGTTTTGCCATAGCCAACCCTGCATCTCCCCCATTGCTATGAAATGTAGTCCCACTCCTCTTTTTCCTTTCCATAGGATGGGGTGGGGGAGGGTGGAGAAAGCTAGAATAAGAAATAAGGGGCCTTTTTTTTTCTCCAAAGAAATTAATTAATTTTTGGCTGTACCTATGGCATGTCGATCGAACCTATGCCTCTGCAGTGCCCTGAGCTGCTGCAATTGGATCCTTAACCTGCTGTGCCACAGTGGGAACTCCCTGGAGGAGCTTAGATTTGCATTTATTTTCACCTCCTCTTCAACCCATGGGCTTCTAGGGTCTTCCCTCACTTCTGCTCTCAGCTGCATCGTGGATTAGATGAACTGGTTTTTGTGCATCTTGTTTGTTGTTAGTATTGTTTCATAGCCAGAGATTGTTTCTATGGAAATACTTTAGATTCCAAGGAGCCACATTTTAAAAGGTCATTAGGCACAAAAGCAAAGACGAGACTGATCCTTGGCGATTGTCGGCCTTAGACTGTTTCCAGCCATACCAGCAGCCTTCAGCTCCACACTTTGTGTCCAGGATGTTTCTAGAAGCTTACCACCTGACAGTCATTGCAGCAGGTGATGGCCGTGCTGCAGGAGGTGTGTGGACCTTGTCCGTTGATGCTACACAGAGGCTGGGCATTGACCCGATGAAAACCAAGGTTCGTCTGTATCTCAGCCCAAACTGGATGAAAGCAGATGAAACCCAAAGATACCAGGACCACCGAATCAGGAGGTCACTGTGGCTGACCCGACACGCTGAGGTGATGCCACATCGGCTGGCGGAGGCAGCTGCAGCGACCTGGAGATACCGCTGCGGCCGCTGAGCAGGTCCCGGCGGGCCGGCCAGGGGGCCCCTGAGGGGGAGGCTGCGGCCGCCGGGCCTGCGCCGGGAGCCGGGAGCCGGGAGCCGTCGGAGGCGGTGCAGCCTCCCGGTCGGGAGCCTGCCTTCTGGAGTCGGAAGCTGGTTCTGATTTGAGGCCCCGACGCGCGGCGTGGGCCCGGGGGGCGGCCGGCTTCCCAGCAGAGGTGGGGGCCCCGCAGGTCCGAACGTGTTCGTTTGGACCTCGAGTGGAGTCAGGTTCGCGAATACGGCTCTTCGGGCCGGAACGCGAGCCGGTGGGAAGCGACACCCGCGCGCGGAGGCCTCCCCGCGAGGTGGCCCAGGGGTCCGTGTGGAGGGACCGGCGCGGGGTCGGGGACAGACGCAGAGTCGCCGTGGGTACGACTCTGAAAGCAGCGGCTGCGGCGGGGCGGGTCGTTAGTCCCTGTGTCCTCGGGAGCCGCCTCTGCGGGGCTCGGCCCTGAGCCTCGGCGGTGACGCGAGGGCCGCGGAGACGGGCAGGGTCACGGCCGCGCCTGGCCCGGCGGGTTTCACCTGTAGAAAGTCTGAGGTGCTCAGCGTCCTTATTTCCCCAAAGAAGTGTGAGTCCCTTAAAGATGAGGTAGGTTGCTCTTCTTCCTCCCGTTTCCATGGCGTCGAACACGGACACGTGTTCGGGAGTGGGTGGAATTTACGGGTTAGTTTACTAGAGGGTGTTTCTTGCCCAAAGAGGCTCTGGCGTCTCCTCCGCGTGCACACGCAGTCAGCGGAGCCCAGATGTCTAACTGTGTGTGTCGTGGGTCTTTCTTTGCACAGCTCTCTATACCCTATAATGGGAGCATTTCTTAACATGACTCTCTGGTAACCACTTTATCAGGAAATTACAGTTGTTAAAGAGAGGACTTTGGAAAGGTGGATTTGGTGAGGAAAGAAAAAAAAAAAAACCTCTGCTCGTTTGAGAGCTCTGTGTGAACTTAGGAGATATTTTTAACCTTCCCAGGGATTTTTAAAAGCTTCTCCCCCACTCCTTTTCCAGGGAGGCACCCATCCCCAGCTCAGCTTGTGTGAATTCTCTGGAGAGGCCGTTTACCTGCTGCAGGGCTGTTTCTGCCTCCCCTGCAGCTCCTTCAGCCCCTGCTGTCAGGCTCTGTGCAGAGCGGATGGCGCAGGAAACCGGGGCTGTTTTTCCTCCCTTGCAGTGTTGGGTTTTGGAGGCTGGAAAAGGAAAGAAAAAGCCAGCCCCCCACTCACTAGTTTTGTGATCCGGAGAGTTACTTGACTGCTTTGATTTAATTTTCCTCATCTACAAAATATGGGCAGATTCTGCCTCAACGCTGGCTGTGGGGACGGGGTGTGTGTGTGTGTAAAGCGCCTGATCCGCCACTCAGTCCGTTATGAGCACTTACTAAAATGTTACTCCACCCCCCATTTTTTAATTTTAAGAATTAAAATACAGTTGATTTCCCACGTTGTGCCAGTTTCTGCTGTACAGCAAAGTGACTCAGCTATGCATAGGCATACTCTCTTTCTTATGGTCTTCTCCTTAGTGTTCTGTCCCAGGAGACTGGCTATAGTTCCCTGTGCTGTACAGCAGGACCTCGTTGCTTGTCCATAATAAATGCAAAAGTTTGAATCTACTAACCCCAGCCTCCCCATCCATCCCCCCACTTTAATGTTAATTTTCCATATGTCGTGGGTACATAATCTGGGAAACACAGGCTTTTCTTTTTTCCAGTTACTACACTTGATCTTGGGCCGGGTTTCCCTCCGGATTCCTGCATGGGTTGTGTCGTAATCCACCTAAGCCCTGGGGGCTCTCATTTTGGTTTCCTCTTCAGCCTGTCTGTTCCAACTTCATACAGCAACCGGGATCTAGTTAATGCACTCACTAAATAAAGCCTTTTACGGAGGGACCTTCCAGGGACGAGCGCGTGGGGAGGCCGTGAACGTGGAAACCAAGTCTTACACCCCAGCCTGCGTGTCAGTCGCGCATTTGCAGGGGAAGGAAGGGGTCGTGCGAGGGGCGGTTCGCCTGTGCCCTGAGGCGCCGCACGTGCCGGGGTCGCCCCCCGAGTCGCCCGCCGGGCTTGGGACTGGGCCGGGAAGAAGGAGGCAGACCTCACCCCTTCCTCCTCGTCCCGGTGGGCAGGGTGGAGCTGCGGGCCGGAGACAAAAGGGGACAGCGAGCCGGGGCGGAAGGTGTGCTTCTCCAGCAGTGTGGCCCTCTGTCTCGGAGCAGCCTTTGGGCAAGTTCTTGAAATCCTGTTTGGCTGAAACTCTGTCGCTGAACAGTCTGTGCCCCGCTGGCCTCAGCCTGGACAAGGACAGACCCGTTGTGCCTCAGCGACGGGAGCCGCAGCCTCAGCTCTCATTCTGTTGAGCTGCATCCCGAGTCTCGCATTCCAGTCCTGTGTCTGGGTGTGAACCGAATTGTCGCACCCCTTCTGGAAGGGCCGACCTGCCGCCCTCCGCCCGCGGTGCCACCGCCGTGGACGACTTCAGCTTTCAGTCCCAGAGCTGCGCTTCCCCGCGTCCTGCCCGCACCCTGCTGCCTCGACCTCTTCCTGTGCCGACTCCATCCTGCCAAGGGGACCTGGAGTTAATAAGCCCGTCCCAGCAAGTGTAAAATTCTCGCTTGCTCTTAGAAGACCCTCCCTCAGCCCTGGTCCTCGTCTCCTCTGCCCCGCGGCCCGTCGCCATGCCGCGCTTAGCTCGCGCTGCCCTCTGAGCGGTGCCCAGTCTTCCGCCCCTTTCTTCCTTGTGCCCCCACCTGTTTAAAAAAAAATCTCATTAAACCACTCATAGAAAAGTTTCTCCCTTTTTGAGTTTCCTCAGTGCTCATGTACTTGATCATATATATTGGCTGTAGAATTAGTTGTTCCATGTTTATTTATTGATCCAAAAGAGTTGTTATGCTTTGGGCCAAGCACCTTGCTGAGTGCTGGGGCTGCAGAGGTGGGCAGAACTACCAGGTGGCCACGGCCGGTGCGAGAGATGGGAATTAAGCAAACAGTCACACAAACATGTGAAAGGGGACTATAACAGTTGTTAAGAAAAGAAGGAGCGTGGCCTGGTGCCGTGGAGTCGGTGTCAGTCAGGCTTTCGACTTGGATGTGGAAGGTGGGCCTGGGCTGGCGGCCTCCCGCCTGGAGGCTGGGTGTCTGCACTGGGTGGGGCTTGGTCTGTACCCCAAGAACAGGGTGGGGGCAGTCACCCTTGGCTGTGTGCATGGATCAGAGTTGGGGGAGGAGGTGGGGGAGATGGCTGCCAAATCAGAGCAGGTGGTGACCTTCCCGGTGTGGGGGGCATGGAGGGGGACAGCGGTGGGTGGGCTGGGAAGGATTCCACGGGTGGAATCGGTACAGTGTGATGGTAGATTGCTGTGGAGGAAGCCATTGGAGGAAGGTGTCCTGGGTGACTCCTGGGCTTCCGGTTTGCCTGCTTGGCCAGTGGGGTGACCGGCATTTATGTGGCCACCCGAGCTCACTGGGTGCCCATGAAACTGATGGGATGTCCTTTCTCTAGGGCACGTGGCCAGTGGAGCACTGGCTGGATCTTCACACGTACTTGCTTCCCCCAGCCCTTGGTGGAGAAGGCTCTGTGCAGTCACACACCTGACTGTGGCCGTCCCTGGCCAGTCACCAGGATGCAGGCTGACTACTTTTTTCAGGTATAATCAGGCATGATTTGTGTACTTTTTTTTTTTTGTAATCAGTCGCAGAGACTTTAGTGTATAAAAGTGAGTGAGCCAATTGTATCCGACTGTGTGGGAGAACAAAGGGCAATTGATGGAGCAAGTTTCCTGGGAGAAGGGATACAGCCCAGGGGTAGAGGACCAGCCTGAACTGCAGAGCACAGGACGGCAGCGGTATGTGGGGCAGGTGCCTGTTTTCCCTGCAAAGTAGGAAGTGAGGTACCTATTTATGCCTTGCCCATCCAACCAGAGCATCAAGTCATTGGGGACAAAGAGGCGTGTATGTAGGAACATGCTTGTTTGTTTCTTTTGTGCCACTAGATTGATGGTTACTTAATTGTTGGGCTTTACTGAAAAATTGGACCCACTGAAAATGCAGACTTGGGCTTACACATGAAATTACATGAGAAAGACAACTCACCATTTTATCAAGTTTGCAAAAATGTTAAATGCTGTGAACATGAGCCATAATACAATATCCCTATCTACTTCCCAAGTATTACTGAATTTATGGTCAGGTGTCCATAAATAAACCTCCTGGAATGAAGATGGCAGTATTCTTGCTAAGAGCTGGATGCATGGGCTTTAGAGAAACGTACACCACTCGCTCTTGGAAATGTGGGTATGGAGTACAAAGACAGTGGTGACAGGTGTAGAGGAGAAAACGCAGCAAAGCTGCATGGAAATGGTCCTTTACGCCAAGACCTGTGCATGGATCAACACTATGTAATAAAGTAAATCACATTTCAACCGTGTTTTATTGCTTAGCACACGTTGGCGCTGTAATCCATGTGACATTTTATAGATGGAGAAACTCAGGATTTACCCAAAGCCACACACATAGTAGAGGGATGAGACATGCTTGATTCCAGTGCTCTTGACCCCAGAACAGGCAGGTGCCTTCCCACCACGGGCATCCTGAAAGAGGAGGTACATCTTCTTGGTGGAAATGTACTTCGGTTCCAAAAGCAGAGTTATCTGATAAAACCCACGTACCGTTCTCTCCTGTGGGGCTGTGCTCACTCATTCTGTTGCTCTCGGGTGACAGAGCGAGTTTTCTGATTCCTATTTTGTTTCCCAGTTATGTCTGTGTGGAATTATTTAAAACGGTTAAAATTTGAATCTGGGTGAAGTACCTGAGCCGTTACGAAGCGTATAAGTTGGTAACATTCATGAAGTAGGTAGGAATAATTTAGTATGGCACTTCTTTATAGTATTTAGTGATTTTTTCAACACTTGATAAAATAGTGACATTTATGACACCAGGAAATATTTTTGTGCTTGACTAGAATCTCACATGTAATTAGGTAGAAGTAATTTAAACACTATGCTAGAATGATGTCTGAACCGTGTAGGTGATGAAAGAACGGAGTGATATTAGATCACTTATTACATAATCACACGTTATGGAACTTGATAATAGAGGATCTTGCTCTGATTCTTGAAGAGTCATAATAAAATGTAAGAATTTTTTAAAAAGTAAGAATTAGAGTTGTAACATATAAAAAGATAAATTAGAGAGTAACAACACATTTCAAATTATGAGAACAAAAGTATAGTAATTCAGCATCGATCTGCTGATTTAAGAGGTTTTAAACCTGTCAGTTAAGCTATTTTGCCATTAAAAACAGTGAACATGCTCAAAGTTCATCTTCCTGTTTGAAGCACAGGGACGTTCTTTTGACGTTGTTGGCTCATCTACAGAGATCTTTTAAAATACATATTAATATTAGGATTCTACATGGGGGCTCAGAGTCTTTGATACAAAAATCTGATAAATGTTTTAAAGGAAGCCCCACCTTTCGATGCTGCCTGGTATTCTTGGGACTTGTTTATTCTAACATCCACAGGGGCTGAAATATGCAAATATTGACAAAAGTAGATTTATCGATAGCAATTTCAGTTAAAATGTCATGTGTCTGCACATCCAGGAGTCGCCCTCCACTGCGTCTCTCTCTGCGGGAAGGCGTGTGACCGCTTCTTCCGGCCCCGGTCCTCCCTTAGGTCAGAATTTGCTCCCCCTGAGATGATGTCACTCAGATCCGTCTCTTCACGTCACAGGTGTCTCGTTCACTGATCAGTGGATCGGATTGAGGAAAAAGGCTCCTAACGACCGTCTGTAAGAGCTTCCTTTGCGGGGCTTAGTAGTGACCATGAAGAGCTGGTGCTCAGAATGGGCGGCCCAGTCGGCACTTGCTGCTGGCTGCTGTGGACAGGCCGGGCGCACCCAGATTCCCGTCGGAGTCGGTCACTCAGGGTCTCTCGTCTTCTAAAGCATTAAGGCCGCAAATGTTTGTAGCGTTTGGCCATTTAAAGCGCCGGGGAGGGTTCCTGGAGACATGAGATTTCTTTTGAGCGGGATTTGAAGGATGGGGGCCAGCAGGAGAGGGTGGTGATGGAAAGGGCTGGAGGCAGAGCCAAGCTTAGTGTCGGGGAGTGCGTGGAGTGGGCGCGGTACAGGAGCTGGCGGGTGCGCTTCAGGAGGGCTGCTGACGGGCCGGGGGTATTTCCCGGCAGGGGGCGGGGGGTCTCGGAGCTTCTACACCGGGCTGGGGCGCGTCAGACCCGCACGCTGGATCTCAGGTATTTACATTCACGTCCAGCCCCTCTCGGCCCTTCTCCCAGTTCCCGAGGAAAACTGTCTCCACCCTCTTCCACTCCGGCTCTCTCTCTCTCCTGGTAATCCTCCCCTTCCAGGCATCGTCCAAGTTTGCAGATTTGTGGGTTCTGTCTCCCCACACAACTGCCCAGATCCCGCCCACGCTTCAGCGTCTGCTGGAGGGTCGCAAAGACTTGCTATGTGTGTCCTCTACCTGTGCGTCTCCTCATCTCACACACCGCACACCTTTCTTGGTTTTTCCCTTGAAAACCAAATTGACTGCCTAACCACGGTTCTCAGGGCTTCCGTTCTTAACGCCATCCTGACTTTGAACATCGCCGCCTGCTCTTTAAACATGCTCCGTGCTGAGGTTTCACTCACAGGGTTACTCACGGTCCCCGAACACACAGTGGTGCCCCTGCTCGGGGCTCTGTTCCTGCTTGTCCTGCGCCCAGTGCCTTTGGGTCCACTGAAGCATTCCTCCGCCTGTCAGAGCCCTACTTGTCAAGCCGTTTCTAGTTCTTAGCAACTGAATGCAACTTCCTTACCTGGTACTGTCTTCTTTCTGGTGGCTGGGGCACATATGCCCTTGCAGGTGATCCAGTCGGTAAACACACAAGTGAGACAACATCTGTCCCCGGGGGGAGGTCTTTGCCGGCCCACGTTCCTTCTGTGGAGGGTCCCCATCACCACCCTCCCCTTGGTGCCGGGCTCTACCTGCAGCGCGCTGCTCTTGCAGGGCTTCTAAGGTTATATTATTGCTCTGACGTATCTCCACTCCTGTTTTCTTCTTTGATGTGATAAACCCTCTGAAGGCAGATCAGGGCTATTTTAATATGTTTTTGAATCAGTAATTTCCTGTTTATGCCTGTGAAGGGCTAGGTCTGATTTCTAAAATAGGTAGTTGTACTGTACCTTCCCTAACATGTAACCAAGGTGCTTTTGTATAGTTGGCGGTTTTTTGGTTAACTTGATGTAATGCTGGGTTCCCTTAAAGGAGGGAGACCCGTGTCTACTTAACTAGAATTCAGCGTGAAGTTAGAGAAAGGTGGGACGGTAAACAGAATATAAAAATCATAGAGGTCATTCATCTTTATTTATTTGTTTGTTTGTTTGTTTTTGTCTTCTTAGGGCCACACCCACAGCATACACGAGGTTCCCAGGTTAGTGGCTGAATCCGGGGCTGTAGCTGCCGGCCTACCCCACAGCCACAGCAATGAGGGATCCTTTAACCCACTGAGTGAGGCCAGGGATCGAACCCACGACCTCGTGGGTACTAGTCGGGTTTGTTATCACTGAACCACAATAGGAACTCTTCATTCATCTTATTTTTGTATCCCTGTAGCAGCCAGTAGCCAACTAATAGGGGTAGATTTACAGGTTTTGGCTGAATTGAAAAATAAATAAAAACCCTAAGTAAAAGCTTGTTGTTTTATAACTAAGTTATTCGTTATTTGAGTGTCAGATCACTTTGTGTCCTATTCCGGTTCATTAAGAACTTCTTGTTTCCTTTTTATCCCAAGGACTTAGCACCTTGTCCTTCGAGTCCTATACATGTTTAAGTTTGCAGATACAAACTGAAACTGTATTTGAGGCTGAAAGGAAATTTTAGCTACAGTTCTTTTCTCTAATAGCAATGATATTGAGGTTTAGAGATACAAATTTTCTTAGGGAGGAGTTTAAAGATTGCTATAGTAACAGTTTGTATCAATTCAAATATTCTAGATTTGTTATTAGTAGTGGAGTATTTAAGACTGGAGATTTGCGAGGATAAGTTGGTAGGAAGTTTTGGAGATTCCTTTAAAATCGCAGGTTTCAGTTTGCTTAGTAATGTTGTTTATGCTGGTTGTTCTTGAAATTCACTCTTAGTTTTCTGGAAGGTGTTCTCCAAATACCAGTTTCTTCTTTACATCTCGTTTAGATGAAAGGGTCTCTTACATTCTTTCCAAATTTGAAAGAAATTTTAAGATATCAAAATGTGTGTTCTTATTAATTCATTATAATTCTTGTGTAGGCTTTTTAGTTTTTAAAATGTGCCTTTAGTTAGCCCAGCAGCAGGAACGTAACACAGCACCCACCCTGAAAGCGCTGCCTGGTGGAGGCTGCCACCACCTCGGGGTGTCCAAGCGCTGGGTCCTGGCCCTCAGAGGTGCCGCTCGGCTTTCTCGCTACCTCGTGGAAAGTGGCCCCTTGTCATTCGTTGCTGGGCCAGCTGTACTATCGCTGGTGAGTCACCCTACTGACATCCAGCCGGTTTCAGCAAGTTTCCAGCCCGGTTCTAATCAAGACGGAAAAGCCACGTGTCCTCTTTGGTTGAGGTGCAGATCCGTGCTTGTCTGCTCTCCTCTGCTCCTCTCAACACTACAGGACCGTGTCGTGTTGTGCCGTGCCTGAGTCCTTAATCTTCAGGTATTTCAGATGGGAAGATTTGTGACATGGATGATTAGCCCGAGCTTTTTAGGATTTGGAAGTGGTGCGTTTTTCTGAGAGTCGGGTGAAATGTGTGCCTCGAAGAGCCGTGTGGTGGAAGGGCCACCACCGCCACCTCCCCACGCTGGCTGCGGCTGGGGGGTTGACGGATGGCTCCTGGACTCCGCGGGAGGAAGGCCAGGAGAAGTGCGTGGTGTGGGCCGTGCGTCCCCACGTGCTCACCTAGGCGGAGCGGGTGAAAAGAAACCGCTGCTGGTCTTTGGCGAATGGGATTAGGGTGAGGAGAGAGAAATAAAACTCCTGTTTCCATTTTTATTCTTCTCTCCTGTTGGGTTTTCCGCCCTTGTCACATCGGGTTGTTCTCACACTAAGTGGGGCCTGTTAACAGCTGGGAAAGATGCTGAGCTCGGCTCCCCTCGCTGGCCCTGCAGCGTCGCATCCACCTGGAGTGTGAGCAGGCACCGCTGTCCGCTGTGCGGTGGGGTGCCAAGCGTGAAGACTTGCCGTGTCCGGACTTCTGCCTGTGGTCTTAGCTGCAGTCCTGCACCCCAGTCCTAAAGGGAAGAAGTCGTAACACCCAGGAAAGCATAACCACGGCCTGCCGGTTCCCATTTCAAATTCCGTTTGGAGCCGAGAATGTTATAATGGTGTCCAAGGCAGTTTCAGGGCAAAGCGTGGCAGCCCCATCAGATACAGCTTTGTAGCCCGGTGACTTATAATGAGGGTGGCGTGTAATTAGAAATCGTCCCTGTCTTTTCTGAGTACTGATGAAAACCATGGCTCAGAGGTTAATTCAAATAATAATTAATATTGGTCTCTGTCAGTACAGGATGGTAATGAAATCTTTCGTTATTTGATGACTTTGACTTTAAATGTTGAGCAAGAAGTGGAAACAGGGCTACTCTGCACACTAATTGTGGGGAAGCAGCAGCCACTGAACGCCAAGTGGTGGAGTTTGCTGTTCAGAAAGTGTCGAGCACAGCACTTCTTTGTAGCCTGTGACTGTCTGCTGTAGATGCTCTAACAGGATATGGAGACTTTAGGGTTATTTTACTTCCTAAAGTGACTGTTATTTAGTGATGCCAGGAAGGGCCTTCACATCTTTGACTCTCCTAGTGAACGTAGCGTGCAGAGTCAGACTGCCCTAATCCCGGCAGGTTACATACTCATGTTAATCTAAGACAGAAACTTCAAATGGCTGGCTGTCTAGGGGCCCTATAGTGTCCTTTTCAACCTTGAAAGTTAATGATTCTGTAAGCCAGCGTGTCACGTTTACTGAATGTTTTTCCCGTACAGAGCTGGGAGTTAAATGAAGCAGAAGATATATTGTGGTTGTAAGGTGGTTGTTTAGAGATGCAGAAACACCTGTTAATACAGATCAGCTCCAGCTTTACCAGTCTGCCAGTGCTAAGCAGAATTGTTTGACTAAAATAATGTTGGTGGGAGTTCCTGTTGCGGTGCAGTGGAAACAAACCTGACTAGGAACCATGAGGTTATAGGTTCAATCCGTGGCCTTGCTCAGTGGGTTAAGGATCTGGCATCGCTCTGAGCTGTGGTGTAGGTCACAGGCGAGGCTTGGATCCCGTGTTGCTGTGGCTGTGGCGTAGGCCAGCAGCTGCAGCCCTGATTAGACCCCTAACCTGGGAACCTCCAAATGCTGTGGGTGAAGCCCTAAAAAGCAATAAATAAATAAATAAATATTAAAATAGTGTTGGTGGAAGGAAGATGTTTAGGCAGGACTGTTTTTAAAAAGTAATTACAAATGTGTCATTGAGCAACTTATTCTAAAAATCACAGTTTCCTGTGATGCAGTGGGTTAAGGACCTAGCATTGTCGTTGCAGCTGCCCAGGTCACTGCTGAGGTGCAGGTTTGATCCCTGGCCCAGTGCAGTGGGTTAAGGACCCGGCATTTCCAAAGCTGTGGCACAGGTTGCAGCTGCGGCTCAGATTCAGTCCCTGGCCTGGGAACTTCCGTATGCCAAGAAAAAGATCAAATCAAATCACAGTTTTTTTTTTTTTTTAGAAATGTTTATTGGTTAATATTTTTTGAAATGTTTATTGGTAGCTTAATGTCTGAGGGTTATGTTTGGGGTCAGTCTAAGCAGCAGCATCTTTTATAGGGAAAAGTAACAGAACAAAAGAGGAATTTTTATAAAGTCTGAGTACTTTGAGATGCTCCAGATACTCAAACAGCAGAACCTGTCTAATGCAGGAAAGCAGACAGAATGCTAGCACTGGATGGCACAGAACTTTCACCAGGTTCATTAACTCATGGCCCGTCTTATTTCATTTATACTCACTAGCTTTCCCCATGCCCTGTATTATCTAGAAGCAAATCCCAGACAGCATATTATTTTATTTTAAAATATTTTGATATGTGTCACCGCAAGCAAAGACGTCCTTCTAAATTAAGGTGCTGTAGAAGCTCGTGTGAACATTTTAAGGAAGTTTTTCTCATTTTAAGGGTAGCACTGTGTTCGAGGAACCATCTGGACACATGCTTTCTTTGCTGGAGTGCAGTGGGTGGTGGGCAGTTACACCGCTAGGATCAGTAGGTTTCATTTGGTTTCAGGAGCAGTCACAATTCTGAAATGAGAATGACAGGATGAAAACCCTTGTTTTATTTACAGAGGCGTTTTTAAAAACTTTACTTTCTTTACAAAGGCATATTCTATTTATTTGTAAATCTCCTCGGGGTTTGGGTGTCCAGGAGGTGGCAGCTTTGGGGGAGGTGGTCTCAGCTGGTGAAGACCGTCTTCTGGGTGCTTACTGTGTAGGGAAAGCCCACAGAGTTCTAGGAGAAGGGATCGCGGGGGAAGTGTCACACTGCACTCAAGTGGCCTTCACCCCAAAGCCGGGTCTTGTCTCTTGTCTGCTTCCTACCCTCTGTCTGCTTCTCTCTGCCTTCCTACCAGCCTGCAATTCGGGTTTTGGATGTAATTTTTAAGGATTTTGCTCCTCAGTCCCTCCAGGACTCTCTGCCTTGGCCTTGAGTGCTTTGTCTTGGATGCTTCCAGGCCACGCCCTCTGCTGGGCCCCGCCCACCTCCCTGGCTGGCTCCGCCCTGCTTGGCCTCTGGTCATGGCCCCCAGAGACCCACCCTGGCTGTGCCTTTCCAGGCCTCAGCAGCCTGCTCTGTGTTCATGGCCCTCAGCCCACTGTCACTACCTGCAGAGCCTCGCATGGCTTAGCTCTCCTCAGAGCCGGCTCAGGGACTGGGCGGATGAATGGACAGGGAGGACCTAACGGGCCAGCAAGGGCCGGGGAGGGGCCTCGAGGCCGCAGGTGACACGGCCCGAGGAAAAAGGAGGGAAATCCTTCTGGCAGCAACAGAAGAGTTGGAAAGAAATATTCTGTCTGAAACATTTGCCTTTTGAGCTTATGGCTAAATGCACGGGTGCTGCGATCCGTGAGAAGTGTGGCTGGGAAGGACGTGAGCGTTTCACAGGTGACGTTCCGGGACAGCGGCAACACTGACACGATATGCCTTTTGAAGGGGCTGGGGCTCCCCTCTGGGCTGCATCTGGTTCTCGGCGTCAGACAGACGGCTGCACTGGTTCCTCGTCTTAGTGAGCCGGCCCCCCGCGCCCGCCGGCTCCGTCTGCGCATCAGGCTCCCCGCGCCCGCACCTCCAGCCGAGGGAGCTCAGGTCCGGGAGCTTCCCAGACACCTGGAACAAGGCTTCTCCATTTCCCTACATGGTCACGTGCTACCTTAAATAAATAAATGGAAAACCAAAAACAGTCACATGAGGTAGTGGAAAAACCCTGCACTTGGGGAGGAAGTCCAGGCTGCCGTTTTGTTTCCAGCGCTACCGTAGCCGGACAGACCTCGTGCCGGCGTTTATAAAGGCCGGGAGCTCCAGCCTCACAGCTGTGGGACTCCGTGGGACTCTGTGCTGCTCCCCGACGCCGCGGGGCCTCCGGAGCCTCCATG
Source organism: Catagonus wagneri (assembly GCA_004024745.2). NCBI lineage: Eukaryota > Metazoa > Chordata > Mammalia > Artiodactyla > Tayassuidae > Catagonus > Catagonus wagneri. The sequence goes on from PVHT021183584.1 coordinate 5,901,687, forward strand.
CCACTGCCGCCGCCATCTTAGGTGGAAGCCTTGGTTGGACGCCCTTGACTCCCCCTCCCCAGACCCCAGGCTGGGTCAGATCTGTGCTCAGAGCCGGCTGGCTCTCCCGACAGAGCATGTGCAGAACCTGGCAGCTTCAGTCTCCACCGCTGCCTCCTGCCCACAGCCGCCTGTCCTGCTGGCCTTCCTGCAGCTGCTCCGCGTCCACCTGCCACCTTCAGGCAGTTTCCTCCAGCAGAAAGAGGCAGCTCGTGGTCCCTGCACCGCTGCCGTGGGTGCCTGGGGGGCTGGCTGCCCACAGATCCTTGGTCCCAGACCTTCAGAGGCCTTCCCGCCCCCCACTTTGCAGTCACGCCCCTTCTGTGCTCTGGGTTTTTCTCCTCTTTTACCTTTTTGCTCTTCTGCTTTTTTCCTCTGACCTCCCCGGCTCAGCTGCACGAAGGCGGCGTTGCTGCCTGGCTTTTGCTGCTGCATCACAGGTGCCTGGAACTGCGTTCAGCGTATGGCAGGGTTCTCGGGAAATGGTTCCCACGTCACAGTCTCTGGAAGTTAATCACCGGAGGGAAAGACTGTCGGTAGGCTTCTCTGTGGCCTGTGCCTTTGGCAGCTTCCACAGGCGGAACTTCACGGGGGAAAGCGAACGTCCTTATACCGTGTGGTTCAGAAACGGGGCATCTTGTCTCTGTGCAGTCGTCAGCCCAGCAGCCTGATAAGCAGAGTAGCCCTTCCCCTCCTCTTTCGGCTTAGGTTAAGCCTCTCTCTGTCAGGGTCGTGCACAGGTGACGGTGCGTCTGTCCTCAGGGCATTGCATCTGGGGACACCACGTCTCCGTACTGTTCACTGATTATTTTTCCCCCTTATGGCCACACCCGCGTGCGGCATATGGAAGTTCCCGGGCTAGGGGTCGAGTCAGAGCTACAGCTGCCGGCCTACATCACAGCCATAGCAACATCAATGTGGGATCTCAGCCACATCTGTGACCTATACCACAGCTCATGGCAACGCTGGACCCTTAACCCACTGAGCGAGGCCAGGGATCGAACCCGCATCCTCATGGATGCTGGTGGGACTCTTCACCCGCTGAGCCACGACGGGGACTCCTGTCCCATTTACTGTTGACGTTTGGTTTGATCATTTGGTGATGGAGATGCATTCTGTCCTGAAAAGGAGGTTATTACAATTCTGTTCTTAACCTTTGATTATTGTCAAATTAGAGCGACAGTGATTTCCCTGCTTGAAAATGAAGGAAACCGTGTCATTGGGTTGTGCTCATTTAGTTACCTGTTGGCTGTAATGGAAACACTTCGGGTAGGTATTGGACTTGGGAATGCCTTTATGTAGAACTTGTCCAAGAGCCCAGAAGTACTTTGTGTTTGTTCTTTTGCCATACATTCTGTTTATCTAGAGTGAGACTGAGGTTCTGACATGGATGAGGCCTTGGCAGTCACATAGCACGTGGCCGCGGTGGCTTCACTGGCACTTGCCTCCTTGTCACGACGCTGTTTGCATGGCTGTGCAGTTAAACCTTGGCCGTGCAGGAGAGGGGTGGGCAGGAGGCACTGCATGTACCCTGGGGGGCTGTACGAGGGACGACTGTGAGCCTGGTCGCGTGTTCACGGTTGATGTCTCACATTCTGGACCGTCACTTAAGAAATGTGTGACACTCTCTGGATCTAGGAAAAGATTTTGTCGCGTGGGTTCGGGAGTTGGGAGCTGACAGACTTCCTCTCTGATTCCAGTACGTCTGAGTTGTGATTTCAGATGAGTAGACTGAAAACATTTTTTTTAAACTTCCAAAGCAGGAATATGGAAAATCGAGCGATCTTTCACTTTGAACTTACACAGCTGTTAAGAAATTTAGATAGGCGGACGGGTTTTATACCTTTAGAGTGTTTGGAGCATGGGTGGGGTTTCAAAGATTCCTAAACTTTTTCCCAAAATTCCCTGAAAAGTGAAATGTATTTCAGCCTAGGACTAATGCATTCCTTTCCTTCCTTCCTTCCTTCCCTCTTTCTTTCCTTCCTTCCTTCCTTCCTTCCTTCCTTCCTTCTTCCTTTCTTCCTTTCAGCTGCTCCCATGGCATGTGGAAGTTCCAGGCCAGGGATTGAACCCTTGCCATAGCAGTGACCCCAGTCGCTGCAGTGACAATGTCAGATCCTTAACTTGCTGCACCACCAGGGAACTCTCTGACACATTCTTTATCCTTTTTTTTTTCTCTTTTGCTTTTTAGGGCCCCACCTGCAGTATATGGAAGTTTCTAGGCTAGGGGGTCTAATCAGAGCTACAGCTGCTGGCTTACACCACAGCCATAGCAACGTGGGATCTGAGCCGCATCTGTGACTACCCTGCAGCTCACAGCAACACCAGATCCTTAACTCACTGAGCAAGGCCAGGGATTGAACCTGCCTCGCCACGGATACTAGTCGGGTTCATTTCCACTGCACCACAGCGGCTACTCCTGACACTTTCTTCTGTTAGTACTGGTTCACTGTGCCAGCTCTAGCTTGTCCTGCTCATGAATTATCACCTGATCCGCTCTCTGTACCAGGCACTCCTGGGGACCCCAGTAACAGGTGTGCCGGGCACACAGGTCTGCCTTCAGGGGGCTCCTAGCCTGCAGATTCTTGTCACAGTATTGGCACAGGGTGTGAGTGCAGTGAAGGAAAGTGTGGGGGGGCATGCTGAGAGCAGGCCACAGGCGCCCCTGCCCCCGTGGCTGTTTCTGCTGACCATGTAAGTGGAGGCTCTGTTGGATTTAATGACCCAGCCAGGGTGACCAGCTTAGGCGGAAGCAGGTCAGTTTGACAAGGGAAAGAAAACTGTAATCAATTACTTTCATAACATTGCCTGATTGGAAGTATGCCCATTCCCAAGTAGTCACCCCATAAAACACGTCTGAAGTGGGAGGTGAAAGCTCCCACCCCAGTCAGCGCCAGCACACGCGCTATCCCCTAGGCTTTTAGTGGAGGAAGGTTTCCTGCGCGGATGCGCTGTCCGCGTGTAGCTGCCCTTTTCCGCAGGGCTCTGCTTGGTCTTTGGTGTCGCTGCGTGCAGCGCTACCTTTCCTCTGAGACGGCACAGGCAGCTGCCCGGCGCGCCGTGTCACGTGCCCTCCCGTCCTCCTCTAGGGCCACGTGGGCCATTCCCGGTGTTGCCCCCGCTGGAATCGGTGCTGCCGTGAAGACACCCTTCCCGCACATCCGGGCTTGTTCGGGCACGTTCCCGGGATGCCGGGGGTCCCCATTGCGTCCGCTTTCTCTGCCGCCTGCTCCTCTGAGGTTAGGCCCGCTCTTCCTGCACTTGACATCTCGGGGCATCATCGTCCTTTGCCTGTGCGGTCGGGATGCATCTTTCACTGTCCGTGAGGTCAAGCGTTTTCCTTTGAGTTGTGGCCTTTTGTGTGCCCTGGCACCGTCCCCAGCGCCCCGTGCTGTGCGGCGTCTGTGAGTGACTCTCGGGGTGAAGGTCAGGTGTGAGCCCTGCTCTTCCCCTGGGCCTTGGGATTGTTCCCCATGCTGCCACTGTCCTACTCTAGCTCCTTGGCGGGCCACTTAACCTTTAAACCCTCCATTTCCCTTCCAGTGACAGGTGTCGAGGATTAAACGGGTGAACGAAGGCCTGGCTTTTGCCTCCCGTGTTTGTCACCACGGGCGTCAGGTACCGTGGGGGATGTGACCCCCCCCCGGGGGGGGAGCCCCTCGGTCCTGCTCAGAAGCTTTGGGTCCTTGTCAGTTCTGGGGTTCCCTTGACAGATGCTGCTGTTCCATGTGAACCCCTTTCTCCTTGTCCCGGCCTGTCACAGGCTCTGCAGTTTGGTTACAGACTGAACTGTGTCCCCTCAAATCCGTATGTTGAGGCCCCAGTGTGACCATCTGGAGACGGGCCTTGAAGGAAGCAGTTACGGTTAAGGTCTCAGAAGGAAACTTGCCTGGCCAGTTAGTTCCTTGACCCCCAGGACAGCGAGACGCACCTTCCTGCTGTGCGGACCCCCAGCCTGGGGTGCTTAGTGGTGGCAGGTCTGTAGCAGCCGAGGTCGTCATCCTGGTGGGTGGGCGTCTGCCTGCCGTGGCGCCGTTTCCAGGCCGTTGGTCCTCCATCGGAACCACTGAGAAGGTCGGTGAGACACAGATTGCGGGGCTCACCCCAAGACTGTCGAATTTGCTAGGTCTGGGTTGGCCTGAGAAGTCACGTTTGTGACAAGTTTCTCATGGCGTGGCTGCTTCTGGTGCAGGACCATACATACCCGAAGAGCCGCCAAGCGGCGTGTGGAAGGGCTCGCACAGCCAGGAGCGTGGGAGGCGGCCTGGGGATGCTGGCGCTGCCACCCAGCTCCGGGCGTCTTTCCAAACTCAGTTACGTCACTTGTGAAATGCGGATGACATTCGTGCCATTTCCCTCGAAGGGTTGTTGAAGCTAAGATCATAAATACAAGCTCGGGTCCTCCTGATCTTCAACGTGGTGGGGACTATCGCGTTCTTGTAAAAACAGAAGAATGCATGGATGAGGGCTTGGGTATTTTCATAGTAAACTCAAAGCCAAGGTCGTGGGTTCCCTTTGTCCTCCACTCTCAACACTGCCTGTGCCTTTGATGAGCTGGCTGGGGGGAACTTCTCTTCATCTCCTTCTCTTGCACCCACCCTCTCTTGAAAGCCAGGCATCTTTTAGCCAACTGACCGGCGTTAGAGCCTGGCCCTCCCTCATCAAGGATGTCTGTGGCTCTTTTGGTGATTGTGTCATCAGAAATGACCGAGTTGTTAGCTCTCCTTGGTGAGACTTGCTTTTTATGGTGTTGTGTTTGAAAGGTCTTTTTTTTTTTTTTGGTTTCGTTTTTTGTTTTGCCATGTTTACAATGTTTTACAGTGTGAAAGTTTTAAGTGCGTATATAATTCTGGGCATATTGCATTTTCAGCAGCGTCGTTGACCAGCAGCGAGGGTCTTAATGATTTAGGGCAGTGGTTTCACGGCCCCTTTATGATCTTGCCGAGAACCCAAAGAGCTGCCACATATGAGAGTTGTATCTGTGGATATTTCCTTTCTTTTTCTTTTTTTGGTGTTTTTGGGACCATACCCACGGCATATGGCGGTTCCCAGGCTAGGGTCGAGTCGGAGCTACAGCTGCCGGCCTACACCACAGTCACAGAAAAGCTGGATCCGAGCAGTGTCTGCAACCTACACCACACTCACGGCAACTCCAGGTTCCTAACCCAATAAGCGAGGCCAGGGATCTAACCCGCATCCTCATGGATCTTAGGATCGTTAACTGCTGAGCCACGAAGGGAATTCCTATCTGTTGATATTTCTTATATTTGAAACGAAAACTACTTAAACATTTTATATAGTTAATTTAAAATAATATTAAATCCATGACATATTAATATAAACAACCCAATCTTTATGAAAAATATTTTTCCCAAACAAAAGTTTAGTGTGAATGAAGGACATTATGTATATTTAAAATTTTTTTTTAAATTGAAGTGTGGTTGCTGTACAATATTATATAAGTTACAGGTGTGTAATGTAGTGATTCACAATTTTTAAAAGTTACATTCCATTTATAGCTATTTTAAAACACTGGCTGTATTCCCTGTGTTGTACAGTATATCCTTGTAGCTTATTTTATACCTAATAGTTTGTACCTCTCAGTCCTCTATCCATCTATTGCCCCTCTCCCATTGCTTTATATTTTTGTAAATCTCTTTAATGCCTAGTTCAAGAGAAGACAGATTCCGATAGCTGCTGTGTGTTCCATCTGTTGTAATACGTTGTTTTGGTTGAGGAACATGAGGAAAAGCTGGCATGCAGATTTGTAATTGAAAAGGGAGGGATGTTTGAATAGCCTTTTCTGATCATTTGATAACTACACTAAAATTAAAAGGAGTAGTTCCTTAAAGGTTAGTTACAATGTGGAATCTGTTACAATGTGGAATCTGAAGTCCTTCCAGTGAGATTTTTGTATTTGGTTTCATTAAAATTCATTGGCGCGTTTTGTACTTTGAATGGGGTCTTTTTTCTGTGCATGGCTTTGTAACATGTGTTGGTGATTTGGGAAATATTAGTTCAGTGAATTACACAAATCTTTGAAATGCTGACACATTTCATTATACAATATTTAAAAAAATCACATTTGTTAATATCACTTCCCATCTAATCAGAAAAGTCTTTTCAGTATTGGGAAGCTGTCAAGTTCTTGATGGTAGATAGAGATTTTCCAAAATTTGGATTTTTGCTTTGAAAGCTCAAATTTTATCATTGGCAACCAAACTGTCAATTGTTTTCCTTGACGTAACAGACTTATTTTGTTCATTTTTGAGAAAGTGCCTGCCAAATGCTCAAGTCTGAATAACCATAGTTTTTCAGTTTCTTTCCCTCCAAAGTCAGAACGGTGCTCCTTGACAAAGGCTTGCAGCTCCGTCGTGCAGCCGACTTCTCTGTCTGCCTTGACTTGGGTGGTTTCCGACGTGAGCCACCAGCCAGAAGGATGCAGGCGTACGGGAATGACGGTGCGGAGAGCAAATGTCTGCGTGTGTAAAAGGCTCCTCCGAGACGTTGCGGGTGGGTAGCGTGTGCTCTGCCGGTTCAAGGAAAAAACCCTCACAGCAGAGCTGACCTCATACACCAGCGTTATGCAAATGAATGTTGTCCTCTTCAGCATACGACCTTGGAGACAGAACGCCACGCTCGCTGATAAAGGCAACGTTAGAACGGTTCCAGATGCCACCTTATTTGGAATCGCTTCAAGTTATGGCTTTGGCTTTCTCCATAGATTGTGTTTGGATGGACGGTTTTACAGCTGCATCACCCCCAGTGTCTGTTAACGTTTTCCTGATGATGTAGCAATAGAGATGTCTGCTCTGCGAGGGGCGCCGTTGCCCGAGAACAAGGCCCCCTCTTCAGCAGCGCGGGGCGTGTTCATTACAGCAGCACCAGCGCAAGTCTCGGGGTCTGAGCGTGAGGCCAAGTCCTGGGTCCGTCTCTGCCCAGGGGGCGACCTTGAACAAAGCCTGTTCCACCTCCGCTTCCGTGTAAGGTCGAGCGGCCGGATTAGGGTCTCCGTCTTGCAGTGCACCTGTTCTGTGAGTCCCAGTCTCCGGAGGCACGGAAGCCAGATGTCCCCATAACCTGGGAAGGTGGCCTGCAGGGGACTCGTCCTACAGCCTTGCTGTCCCTTCCCGCCAGCCCTGCACCCGCAGCGCAGAGTGTGTCAAACGGCTCACGGTCCTCTGTTTGCGGGTAAGAGGCGGCCCTGGCACGGCTGCTTGTGACAGCCGAACGAGACTGCTTCTCAGCAGCCCCTGAAGGCTTATTTTCATATTTTCGCAGATGAGGAAGCTGAGGCCCAGATTTGCCTGAGATGAAGAAAGTGTCAGAGCCAGATCCAGCTGGTTTCCCCAAAGTTCTAGCCACCACTGTCTTCTGCCTCCCTCCCTGGCCCTTCATTTCTTTCTCAGTCACCCTCAGGGGCTTTCTAAAGTGTGGAAGAGATGTGACCGTGCGGCATCATTCACCTTTGAAGAGAGCGGTGGTTTTACACACTCTTAACATTTATAAACCTAATGCTTGATAATGGTCAATAAAAGTTAAAGGTGAGGAACACGTAAACCTGTGTTGAGATGGCCAAGGCCTGTCACGCACAGAAAATCGAGGGCAGGTCAGCTTTGGGAGGAATTCAGAAACCAGCGCCAAGGCAGCTGCCACAGTGGGGAGTTTCCAGTTGGCCTTCCCACGTGAAGAACTAGAAACTCAGACTCTTGTGGATCATTTGCTGAAAAGAACTCTAAACTTTTATGCCTCCCACACCTGCTGTGCACCTGCTTTGTCCTGGGCACAGTGACGCTCCGGTGGCCGTGGCCGGGCTCTCGTGAGAAGCCCTGCGAATGGCAGAGGTGCTGTGCTCTGTATTCCAGACCCGGGAACGTCCTGGGCATGGGTGGTTGGGGAGGGAGATCTTCCAGGGGAACGTTCTAGGGTCTCTTCTGAAAGTTGTCACACTAGTGCAAGCTGAGGTCAAGGACGGTTTGAACGCGAGATCTCTTTTCCAGCTGGGTGGTCGCGGTATCTGAGGAAAGAAGCATCCCAAGCTAGACCTTCAAGACTAAACATCATGGAGAATAAACATTTTTATATATTTTTTATACTACTCAGCGTATTTCTGATGGGTGTCTTTGAAGTGGTTAAGTTGCCCTCACAGTATCCTTGAAGGTGTGACAGTTGACATGAATCTGTTTTGTGACTGGAAAAGGAAGTTAAAGAGTTACTGCTCACTCAAGTTTGTTCAGCAAGTAAGTGGGAAATGGAAAGAATATACTCGGCATCTGGTTCTTACTTTAGAGCTTTTTGGAGGCCTTACAGCTGTACTCTGAACCCTTAAACTGTTCATGTAATGCTAGGACTGCAGCTGCGTGTGGCCAAGAATTTACACCGTTGCTGCTTAGGAGGAAGTGCGTGCTGCCTGTCCTGTTGAGGAAGAAAGGACGTGCGAGGTCTCACTCTTCCGAGAAATTTGCTCCAGGTGACTGCTTGGTCTCCAGATGTTCAGGCGAGGACCCGGGAGGTGTCACAGGCTTTTTTCCTGGAGGGGGTGGCTGCAGGTGTCCTACCTCCCTGACTTCTCTTTCTCTGAGGGGCTGAAGCGGGGCAGTTCCTGTGATGCCCCTTCACAACATTAGGGGTGAATGTGTTCGAGAAGTGATGGTTTCATAGTCTTACTGTGTAAACCAGGTGCTCATTAACCTTTAGGGGACAACAGTTGCTTTAGAATTATGAGTGAGTGCAGGTAATTTTACGTTTAAAGCTGAAGCTTCACTGCATTATTTACACTATGCATATGTGCTTGATTTATCTGTAATCACTTTATTGTCTGTGCTTCTTCAGTTGCTGATTATTTTTCTATCACTGAAAGTGTGAATTTTGGAAGAGGATGCCTGCCTATACTTTGCATAATTTTAGTTGTAAAGCTGCTTAGGTTCGAGTCTTTGAGTGGAGGAATGTTTGCCATTTTGTTCAGCCACCTTTCTAGCTCCCCAGCCTACACGTGGGGAACCAGGAACAGAGTTTGAGTTCCAGGGTCCAGGCACCACAGCCTGGTCGACATATTTTGTGTATCTAAATTTTTCATGTTAAAGGAGAAAGCGACGATTTGTGTTGTGCACTAAATGTGTTCCAGGTGCTGTGTCCAGTGCTTTATGTATTCACTCTAGTGAGTTAGGGTCAGTGGTATTAGCTGTACTTTGCAAATGAGAAAAGGAAGTTCTAGAATGGGATGTCATTTCAGAGTAGGTCTTAGACCTTAGGTTCCTAATGCCCTCTCGTCTGACTCTGCTCCTTTGTTCTGTTGATTCTTGGGGTCTTTTGTGGTTCCATACAGCTTTTAGGCTTGTTTGTTTCTTTGGAAAATGCCATTGCAATTTTTGATAAGGATTGTAGATTTGTAGATTGCTTTGGGTAGGATGGACATTTTAACAATATTCATTCTCCCCATCCAGGAACACAGAATATCGTCCCATTTATTTGAGTCTTCTTCATCTTCTCCAAGACTTTGCCTTCCTTTTGTTGGTGACGTGAATATCCATATCTTTAGCTCAGCTTTCTCCCTGGCGCTGCTCTTCCTTTGATATTATGCTGGTAACTGGGTAGCTCCTTGTGGACTTGCTCTATCTCCCCCCCGACCCTCAACCCCACATAATTCGCCTTCTTTTCTGTTCCCTGTGTTCCAGTACATGGTATGACCATCTGCTAAGTTACCCAGTTCAGAGCTCTGTGCTTGACTCTTCTTCATCCTCCAGCCTCCAGTCAGAAACCAAGTCAGATGGTTGGGTTGGGTAGGCCTGTCTCTCGAGTATCTCCATCTCTTTTGCCGCACCGTCATCTCCTACCTGAATTTATGTAAGAGCCTTCAAACTGGTCTGCTTGACACTAGTCTTCTGAGTTTTCCACCTCTCCCAATCTGTGATCCATATTTTAGTAAGGGAGATTTCTTTCTAAAATGTATGTTCTTTCTTTCTTGCTTTCTTGCTTTTTACGGCCACACTTACAGCACATGGAAGTTCCCAGGCTAGGGGTCAGACTGGGGCTGCAGCTGCTGGCTTACACCACAGCCACAGCGACACAGGATCTAAGCCGCATCTGCGACCTACACCATAGCTCACAGCAATGCTAGATACTTAACACACTGATGGAGGCCGGGGATTGAACCCATGTCCTCATGGATACTAGGTGGATGTGTTACCGCTGAGCCACAATGGGAACTCCCTAAAATGTACATCATTTCTGAATGGATAAAGAAGACACACACCCACACCCATACCCACAGTGGAATAAATATTACATAATTGGACCCAGAGATTATCATACTGAGTGAAGTAAGTCAGACAGAGAAAGACAAATACCATATTATATCATTTATATGTAGAATCTAAAAAATAATACAGAGGAATCTATTTACAAATCAGAAACAGACTCACAGACAGAAAACGAACTTATGATTACGGGGAGGGATAAATTGGGAACTTGGGATTAACATATACACACTTCTCTATAGGTAAGAAATGACAAGGCCCTACTCTGTAGCAAAGGAAACTATGTTCAATACCTTGTAATAACTTATAATGGACAATATTCTGAAAAAAATAATGTATAACTGAAACACGTTGCTGTACACCTAGTATGAGACTCACGTAGTGTTATAAATTATACTTAAATTTTAAAAAGTAAGGTAAAATGCACATTTTCCCAAACAGCATCACTTAAAACCTGAAGACTGCCTTCTTCATGAATTCAGAATGATCTTCGTGATCGGGCCTCCGCGTCAGCCACACTGAAGGCTCCGCAGACATCTCAAGGTGTGTGTTCTTCCTCACGCCTGGAAAATGGCCTTTTTGGGCCTCTCTGCCCCCCTCTTGCCCAGACTCTCTACTTTCCAGTCTTGTATCTGCCCTTTAGGTCTCGGCTTAGACAGAGTCTGCTAGACCAGCATGGCCTGTGAGTTTTGCGTCACGATGAAAGATCCACCGAGTTCAGTATTTGCAGAGTCTAATCGCGTAGCCACCAGCTATGTGTTGAGTGCTTTGAATGTGGCTAGTGTGTCGGAGGAACTGGATTTTAAATTTTATGTAATTTCAGTTAATTTAAATTTGAACAGCCACCCGGGGCCCTGTGCTGGACAACACAGGGAATGCTGGAAGTAGAGCCTGTTTGCTGCTTTGCTGTCTGTGCTCATCACCAGCAAACACTGTCCCCAAGAGCGACATAACAGCTGAGGGTCTTGGAGGGGCTGGGAAAAACTCACCAACTCAAGAGCTCAAAGCGTGTTTGTATGCACACACAAGAATATCATGCAGAAAAACAGGTTTACTGAAGACGATTTATTGAGAACTAGTTATTTCCAGCACATTCACATGGTTACTTTTTAAATATTATTTATTTATAATTTATATCTGGATTTATAGCTGAAATTCTTAAAAATAGGTGCTGTGGACCAAGGGGGCTAGGTGAGATTAATCATCAGAATTTATTTTGGACATTTTGGGTGTGTGGCTGCTAGGTAATACACACGTTACTCGATCCTGGATTGTTAGCAAATATTGATGGAACTTAAAATGGGTGAAGGCAGAGTGCAGAGAACTTTGGACTTTTTGGAGGAGAGGCGTTCGGCTATAACAGGCGGTAACAGCGTCTAATGCATTCCTTCCTTGGGAGCGCAGAGCAGAGGTAGACGCAGGTGGGGAGAGGAGACGGCTGGGTCCTTGGGGCCCTGAGGGTGCTCTGGGAGGTTCCCCCGGAGGCCGGAGCAGGCCGGTACACAGACGAGGGGGTGGAAAGCTGGCAGACTGTCACCAGCATGCGTTTCTCTTTTCTCGCAGTGTCCGCCGAGAGGTAGGCGATGCTTTTAACCCACCCCAGCCTTGCCTCCATGGGGGGAGTGAACCCTGGGGTAGGCCGTGCCGCTCCCCGACTTGCCCGAGTTCTTGTGGCCGGAGGAGTACGCTGGGATGCTCTGTAACGGCCAAGCCCTTAACCGTTTTTGGGGGCGCTGGGTCTGGCACTGGGGATCCAAAGGGACAGACGCAAAAGGCAGGGTCTTCCTTGGTGCACTCGCCTACCTGCGCACGCCGGGCCTGTCAGAGAACAGGGGAACCGTTCAGTGGTTGATGAAAGAAATACTGAAACAGAGTCTATGTTCTCAAGATGACCTTTCAACAGGGCATCATTTATTCAAAGAGAAACAGGGAAAAATGGAAAGAATTCTTTTCAAGGTAAAGTAACAAAATTTAAATTCATTTCACAAAAAGAAAGAGATAAATGATTCTGATAGGTTAAAAACCACTAACTATCAAGTTGGCACGCAACCAGTAAAAATTATTTGGATACTGATGATCTAAACAACTTCAAGGACCACATGGTATTTTAAAACTTTCACCTTTACCATGGTGACAAAAGCCCCTTGTTCTCACCGTTCTCTGACGACAGAGTTTCAGGAGCCTTGACGGCCGAATGGGCAGAGCCTGGACAGGTGACCACACCGGAGCACAGAGGGCTTGTGAGGGTGATTTTGAAGTAGAAACCTGAGACCGTGGTCTCTCAGAGCTTTTCCTGCCCTTTCTAGGTCTGAGGTGCAGCCTGGAAAATACAGCGTGGGCACTCTTCTGTTTAACGGGCACTCCAATTTACTTACAGTGTCTTAAAAGCTGTTTTACAAAAGTTAAGATTTTTTTTGTCACAGCCACTGATCTTTAAAGGCACTAAATTCTCAGTAGCAGAGTTAGAAACTTTTATTTATATTCTTCACAGTTGTCTCACAGAAAAGCTGTGTTTTCAGATCATTGCTGAGAATGGCCATGCAGTAGAGAATGTGGTTATTTTCGAGATCTACGGGGGGGGGGGCTTGAACAGTGTGGGTGTGTGTCACGTGACCTAAATACTGTCACTGGTGAAACTTACTTGGTTGCCTCAAAATTTTATTTGTAGTTATGAATGAATAGTAGCTGAAGTCGTGAAAACCACACAGTGGGATGGGTGCCACAGCAAATTCCACATTTTAAAGCCGAGTAGGCGTCTGGTCCTTTCGTGTTCTTTGATGAAGCCAAGTACAAAATTCACTTATAACTTGCAGTGAACTCAGTATTGATCTCTGATCGAAGTGGACACAGTGGAGACATTTATAGCTTCATTAATAGGAGCTCTTTTCCAATTGAGACATAAAGTTTACTTGCAAGTTGGAATGGCATCGTGCTATCAGGAATCCTGTGCCCCGTGTAGAAAGGACTTCCGGTTAGAATTGGCTGGTCGAATGACTTTTAGGGGAAATACGTGGCCGTTCAGGTCATTGGTGTGGAGGAGGGTGGCGGAGCAGGGGATAATGAAAGGATGTGTTAGAGGATGTATTTAGGTTTTTGGGAAATAGATGTAGGTTGTGAATTAATTTGCTTAGAATAACATAAAAGCTATTTCATAAAGCTGGTTTTCCCTACAGGACACAGCTAATTGGGGAAAGGCTCAGAAGGTTTCTGGGTAATGAGGAGTGGGGCCAGTTTGGGGTTGAGGCTTTGCGATGACTACAGGAAAATATACATACAGAGTTTATGGCTATAACTTGTGTCTTTTGTTACATGCTAACGTGAATGAAGACACTTAATTTGGCTCAAAGAGATATCAGGCTTATTTAGCTGCATGAAATTGATAATTTTGATTATCAATAGTTATTATAATAGTTTTTTTTTTTTTTTGTCTTTTTGCCTTTATGTAGAGCTGCACCCGTGGCATATGGAGGTTCCCAGGCTACAGGTCTAACAGGAGCTGTAGCCACCGGCCTTCGCCACAGCCACAGCAACACGGGATCCGAGCCGCATCTGCAACCTTCACCACAGCTCACGGCAACGCCGGATCCTTAACCCGCTGAGCAAGGCCAGGGATCGAACCTGCAACCTCATGGTTCTTAGATTCGTTAACCACTGAGCCACGAAGGAAACTCCTATAATAGTTTTTGATAATGGTTTTGATCATCAGTTTTGATTATGGTGGCATTGTAGAACTTGCTTGAATTGATAAGTGCATGAATAGAAAATATGTCTTCAACTTTGTTATATATATCAGAATGATTATGAAATAAAGAATGCAAAATGGCTACTGTATATTCCAGCCTTAATTCTGTTTCCTTTATCAAATAAATTTTATTTGAAAGTGTAGTTTAATACTGTAATTACTGTTATATCTGTTTTCTTCCACTTTTTTTCCTGTCTGTAGATTTACCTTTTTGAGGCTGTGTGCAATTTTCCAAAATGCCTTCTCTAGTGCTCTCCCAAAGACCTCCTCAACCCTCCTTTACCATTTTGTCTCACTTTTATGTTGCTCGCTTCCCTGATGGACATCTGCATTTCTCTAATCCCTGTGTCTTTCTCTTTTGAATAAGATATGGCATCTTACATTGTCCAGGTTACCCCGTGACCTCTGCCCTCGGTATCCTGTGACACTTGGCCTGGCTCTGAGCTCGGGTTTATGCGTGATGGATAACGCTCCCTTCTCATCACATGTGCTCTGCTTGTGCAGAGAAAAGAAATTACTTTCGGCTGCGCTGTGGCCGGAGAGTTTTATTTTATTTATTTATTTCCCTCCCTTGAAGGAAAAGAGTGTTGGAGGTGCATCAGAGGAGGCTGTTTACTTGCACCCTTCGTCTCCCTGCATTTCAACCAGGCAGAATTTGGGTGCAGTTTTAACATTCCCCCCCTGCCCCAGTCTATGAGACAAGATCCCCTTTTCAGTTTTCCAGAACTTTTCGATGCAGAAGAATGTAGAAAACTGGCAGATGTGTTAGTTCAACAGCAACCACTGTAGTGAGTGTATAAAAAAGTATAAAGCATGCTTCTTCCAGGAGCAGTTGGCCGGTCCCTGTTTGTTCAGCCCCTCAGCATCCTCCAGTGATTCAGGCTTTAGAGGAGTTGGGATCCCCAGGGCGTCCGTGCTCCGGGTGGGCCGGGCAGCTCCTTCCTTCCCTCCGCCGGGGCTGCTCTCACTCCGCGTAGGCTTGATTCTCCCCAGATGTGCTGTGTGCATGTGTGTCTCGAGTCAGGAGCTTGAAACAGGTCTACAGTGAGTGGGAAGATATGCTTTCAAAGACCCAGCTTTTTCTGTGGCTTAATAAAAACATAGCGGCCTTTGCCTTCATAGACGAGCCAGGCCAGGATATTATACAACGTTAAGCCAGATAGCAAGCGCCACATTTTGTAAAATTTACATTACTCTTAGCCTGCACCAGACACATCCCTGCTAAGTGGGTTGAAGTACACCTCTGAAGTTTAATTTTTCCCTGTCCCAAGTGAATTGCGCACCCAAGACTGCCATTTTCTTATTTCTGGACCTGTATTCCTTCATCTGCTCTCTCCCTCCCCTACAGTAAAATTCATTAGGGCGGCGTTAAAGCGATAAGGGATGCAGCCCCGTCTTTGCAGAGATGCCCAGCTTGTTTGCTCACGTGGACGTGGTGGTGCGTGGGGCTCTGTGTACACACGTCCCTCTTCTGCCGAGTCATGGTGCGTTTTGAAAGTGACCCCGGAGTGTTTGCTGGTCTGCGGCTGGGGCCCCCCGAGTTGCACGTGGAGAGAAGATGGCCCTGGATGTGTTTGCCCCGTGTTTCTGGTGGGATGAGCAGGTGCGCTCTCTTCTCGGTGGGCTTGGTCCTAGAAGGAGTGCATTTCAGGGAGCGTATTTCCGTGTTGAACTGCAGGGAGTAAAGGTAGTTTTCTAAAGGGTATTGATTCCTGTGCTTAGCGGTACAGCTTACGCCTAGGACAGTAGGTGCCTTTTGACCAATTTAGAAAAAAAAAAAAATGCTGAGGCCGTGCACTTAGTGTAACCTGTCAGCTGAGTGCTGGTTCATTAGTTACTTTGCAAGAAAATCTGTTAGCCCCAGGACACTTTCTTAGGGCGAAAAAAAACCCCATCTTTATCTGAAAGGCAGTTCTGAATATCCAGACTCCTCAAAGTTATGTAGAAATAACTGAAGTATTTCTGCAAGAAACCTGTGAAATAGGGTGTTATGTAACACAGCATTAGATATTATTGTTAGCTGCATTTTTTTTGTTTTGTTTTGTTTTGCAAAAATGATTGTTGAGCAGATGGGTGTATCTTTAAAATTAAACCAGATTTAGATGCCTGCTCTGTAAACCGTTCCAGATTAATGCTGGCCACCAAGGGTTATTCCTGAGTCTCTGGATGAGAGCAGTGCTATTTCTTGGCTGTGAACGCCCAGACTCTTAAGCGTGAGGTGGCATATCTGTGTAGTACTTGCTTTGCAATTCTTTGGGACCAGTTACCTGCTGTTGATTATTCCATCTCACGTTAATTGAGAGACTCTGGGGCCGGAGGCCCGGGGCACTCAGTCTGAGGGCAGAACCCCCAGGGGCCCTGGTTAATAAAATGCAAGCTCTGGGGCAGAATTCTGCATCTCTCGTCAGCTCCGGGCTGGGGGGTGCCTGTCGTTCCAGGTCCCCCTTCAAATGGCCAGGCTCCTGTCCGCAAGGGGAGAGGCAGGGACACACATGGGAGGGCCTCAGAAACAGCCTGGGCAGCTCGAGTGGGGTGGGGTGGGGGCTGCTGAGGTCAGGACGCTTCCTGGGAGGGTGGTGACAAAGGAACTGAGATGTCTAAGAGGCCAGACTGCAGCTGAGGGCTACGGAGGCCGTGTGGAGGCCGGAGGGTGCGAGGAGGCGAACCTGCAGTGCCTGACGACCCCGCCTGGGACTGTGATGCTTTCAGGGCAGAGGGAGAGGGTCTGGGGGATCTGCTTACAACGTGCCCCCCCACCCCACCCCACCCCTGGAGTTTTTGGGCTCCATCGCTAGAGCTGGGACCTGCCTCGAGGATTTCAGTCAGGGGAGAGAGGACGCGTTTTGTGTCTCGGGGGGTCATTCAGTCAGCCGTGTGAGTGTGCTGAGACCCGGCTTGGGAGGCCCAGTCAGACTTTAAAGTTTTGTCCTTCGCTGGTGACCTCGGAGAAAGTATGAACGGGGGAGGAATGGACTCATGAGATATTTGGAAGGAGAACCCGCAGGTTGGCCAGTGGGTTGAATATGCAGGGTGTCTGTAGCGCTTGATTAGAACAGCAAACTGCACAGGACGGGCCACGCCTGGTGCTGCAGTTCTCTGTATCCAGTGTCCGTCAAATACTGCATGCAAAGTAGGCCGTCGTTAGATATTTTTTAAGTGAATGAATGATGGGAAGGCTCGAGGGTGGCTTTCCATCGCCGGGCTGGGGGTGGGGGTGGGGTAGCTGGACCGGGGGGTGGGGGTGGGGTAGCTGGACCGGGGGGTGGGGGTGGGGGACACTGGCATATAGCACAGCGCCGCTCTGGACACCATCAGATCCGAGCATGGTTTTCTCTTTTAAAAGACGTACTCCCTTCAACTAATGTCAGCAAAACTGGAGGCTACCTAGTGATATAAACGGAAGCCCACTATAAACACGACTCTTACTTCCTTTTTTTGGTTTTATTTTTCATGAGGTTCTGGGAACTAATACGGACCTTCTGAAGGACTTTATCCTTTTTTGTTCTTTCTGCGTCTGTTTCTTCCAAGGAAACAGTGAATGGAAACAGTGCACAGAGACATGAAAAAAATAGTGGCCTGCCTTTTGTGATGAGGTTTTTTGGTTGTTAAACCTTTTTTTTTTTTTTTTGGGTCTTTTTAGGGCCGTACCCGCGGCATATGGAGGTTCCCAGGCTAGGAGTCTAATTGGAGCTGTAGCCGCCGACCTACACCGCAGCCACAGCAACGCAGGATCTGAGCGGAGTCTGCCACCTACACCACAGCTCATGGCAATGCCAGATCCTTAACCCACTGAGTGAGGCCAGGGGTCGAACCTGCAATCCTAGTCAGGTTCTTTTCTGTTATGCCACTACGGGAACTGCTAGTTGTTAAAATTAAAATTAATGAAAACTTCATTAAAGAGCAATGGTAATATGGCAACTGTAAGTGAAAAGGATTTTAAAATTAATTATTTCTAAGCCTCTGAATTTTGTACGGCTGAGAATCATTCCTAACATCATAAGAATTATTTATTAAGAAATGTATGTTGGGAGATATTACAGAAAGGAGAAGTTTTATAGGTTGAAAATAGAGTTAATTAACAACCTATGATATATGGACAGGGTACTATAAATTTTGTCGCACGGGGTAGGTATGGACCTTTGAAAGAGCACTAATCTCCGCGCAGGGAAAATATTTTTCATCAGCAGGACCTGCTGCTGTTTATCGTGGTCCTTCTCTAAGAGCATTACCTCCGGGGCGGGGGAGGGGTCCGTAGCTGCACCGCCCGCCGTCTGGGGGCTTTTCTGCACTGGCGGGACTGCGCCCCAGCCGCACTGTCCACTCCACGCTGCTGCCACCAGCCACACGGGCCTGCTGGGCACTGGAAATGTAGCTCGTGCGGCCGAGCAACCGAATCCAAAATTGTATTTCCTGTTAATGAAGTTAAGTAGCAACCTGTGGCCAGCGGCTGCCACGCGGGACGGCACCGTCACAGCGTGTCCACACGTGCATGAGAAAAATGTGGTCCAGCTGGGGCGGGGCTTCGGGAGGGCGCTTCCGGGCCGTGAGGCAAGCCTGGGGCTGACACGTGCCCCACTGACGCCGGGAACCGGGAGGCTTCTCCAGGCTCTTTGGGTCGCCGTCTGTCGGATGGGTACCTTCTCCCACAGCAAGCATCAGCCCAGGGGGTGTTCCCTCTCTGCCAGGTGGCTGCTGGGGGCCGCTGGCAGGGAGCGCTGTCCTCAGGCCTGCTGATGGGGCTGAAAGGACTTGGCTGTGAGCACCAGCTCAGCAGCACCGAGCCCTTCATCTCCTGCGCTGTCAGCCTGTGCGTCCCTCGCTGGCTCTTTTTTTGGGGGGGGGCACTGCACCTGCAGCCTGTGGAAGTTCCCAGGCTAGGGGTCTAATGGAGCTGCAGCTGCCAGCCTACACCACAGCCACAGCAATGTGGGATCCGAACCGCATCTGTCACCTACACCACAGGTCACAGAAACGTGGATCCTCAACCCACTGAGTGAGGCCGGGGGTCGAACCCACATCCACAGGGAGACTTGTGGGATTCGTTTCCGCTGAGCCAGCCATGAGCACTGCCCCTCCCCGTCTTGATGTGATTTGTAACCTCAAGGCTTCTTCCCGGGCTGTGCTGAGGGTCATGAGGGTGCTGCCCCGCTCATGGGAACGCCGGCACAGGCTTCACCCAGTCGCCAGAATCCTGATCACACACCTCGGGCTCTTCGGAGGTGGAGGAGAGAAGCGTGAAGAGAGCCGTGACGAGGCAGGCCTCGTGACTCTAAAGCAGTCTTCAGCATCTCAAGGGCAGTAGTTACCTTTACTTCACACGTGCCCCATGCATTAAATATTCATAAAAAAATGGACGGCATCCTACTTACACAACTAGATCAGCAGTGGTTGGACTGTAGCAAATATTTAGCCTGTGAAATGAAAGGTGTTTTGTACTCACCCCTCTCCTTTGCAGCTTTCCAGGTCACCGGGGTACCAGATGAAAATGTGTACACACCAGTGCCGTCCTGCTTTAAGCAGAGCGCCGTAGTTAAGCACTGTTTACGGAAGCGTTGGGAAGTCAGAAATGCACCTCAAAATATAAGCACGTATTTGTACACAGCTTTTGTCTGGCTTGTTGCACAGCCTGTGCCGTGGCCCTGATTTTCCATTGTTCTTCACCTGCTTTTTGGGTCTGCCTAGTTTGCAGACCGCTTATTCCCCCGAGTACTAACCAGCAGCCTCAATACGGTGCTGAGATGTGCTTGGTTCCTGAAAGTTACAGAGAGTATACACAGAGCTTTCTTGAAACTCTCTTCTCCTTGGTGGTTTCAGCGATTGTTTTAATCACTTAGCCCTGAAAAAACAGGACCCAGCCCAGACCTTGAGGAATTTGCCTTCCCTGGGGGGTTGCCATTTCATCCAGACATTTCTCTTTCCTCGTTGACAGTGATTCGTCCTTAAAGGCTTTTGCGGAAGGTCTTTGGTCTGTAAGAGGGCTTCTTCACCTGTAAAATGAAGAGGGGCGTGGGTCAGGCCTCCAGAGCGCTCGCCTGCCCAGATCCGCACAGCTGGGCTCTCCCTGTGGTCTGTTTACCCCCACAAACCTTCCCAACCCAGAAAACTGGCCCACGGGGCACGGAGCAGGAACCCAAATTGTGATGTCCTCACTGTAGGTGTCTGCTCAGGTGTCATGTCAGCCATCGTGGAAACACTTGTCATCAGTGATCACCAAGAAATATTTTGTAAAGGCTGCGCTAAATTTTTACAACGTAACCCATGCATTTTTATTTTTATCTAAAAGGGTCATCCTTTACAGACAAGTGTAACCTCCATGAGGACAAAAGGGAATTTTGTTTTTATTCACTGACATATCTCCCACCCCTGTGATCAGTGCCTGACTCACAGTAGTACTCAGTGGATGTGCTTTAAATAAATAAACGTAGTTTGAGATTCAGCTTGGTTTTCACTTAAAGCCAAATCAAACGTAAATACAACTTAAATATTTATTACCCGAAGGGTAATGACGAGAATTATTTGCTAACGCTGTTTATTTGTGTTTCTCTTTCTTATTTTTAGTACTGTATATCTGTGCTGTCCAGCAGGGTGAGAATTATTTGCTAACACTGATAACTTGTATTTCTGTTTCTTATTTTTACTGATATGTACCTGTGCTGCCCAGCAGGGTAGCCATTGCCCCCATATGCACTTTTCTGGCTTAAAATGTGGCCGGTAGGAACTGCGACATTGTAAGTGTGAAGTCCATTCTGGGTTTCAAAGACTCAGTAAGTGCCCCAATGTGTAAACTATCTATTTGTGTTGATTACATGTTGAAATGATGATATTTTACATACACTGGCTTAAACAAGAGTCATTACTAATATTCACTCTTTTGGGGGCTACTTTTTAAATGTGGCTACTAGAAAATTTAAAATGACATAGGCAGCTTGGATTTGCCGGCTCATGGAGTAGTGCTGATTTACACAGAAAATGTAGATATTGACGGTAGACCAAGGCAGCCTCCAGAAGGAAATTTTAAATGAATATCTTTGATAGGAACAAAATTAAATGTTGCAGCTGTGACTTGGGAGAGCGGGCATTCAAATGGTCCTGATCAAATTAAAAAAGACCCAAAATAAATTAATTAGATTAGCTCAGATCAGAAATATGAAATCCAGCTACCAGATGGATTCCTAGCATAGTCGCTCGCCGAGCCTTGAGGTCAGAAAAGGGGCAGGAAGGCGGCGGGCGCTGTCCCAGCGAGCGCGAGTGGTGACCACCGACGGACTCGGCTGTAGTTTCTGGACTCCTCTGCCCGGAGTTCACCTGAGTGGTCCCGGCCGTGGTGGGTGACGCGTTTCTCGTACCGCCGGCACCAGTGTTCATGCTGCTGAGAGGCTGCCTCTTGCTGGGAAGGAGCTTGGAGCTGGAAGCCCAGGTGTCCGTAGGGCCACTCTCAGCCAGTGTCCCGTTTGATCCCTTCCCGTGTCTGCTGGCAAGTTCTTCTCCCCTTTCTGCTGAGCCTGTAAAGTGAGCGCCAGCTCCGTGTGCCTCTCCCTGGGGCCCAGGGGCCCAGGCCGTCCCTCCCTTGGTCCCCTTTCCCCTGCAGCTGGCTGGGAGCCCCGACCGCGCAGCACTTCCTCCCGGGGCACATGGTGGGCCCTGGGGAATGAAGCCTGTCATCCTCTAAAACAAGGCCACCTAGGACAAACAGCTAGACGCTACCTTCCTTAAGCTCATTTGAAAGGTTATTTTCGTAAGCGGTTAGTCTGCGCGGCTGGTTTAAGCTATTATCAAGTCCACTCCAGTATTTATTTCCTTGAAAGCCAGAATGAGCCTTGAATAAAATGAAGACTGACCGCGGGGGCTTTTTAGGAGTAAATTCAATTTATAAAATACCTGTTTCATTTGGCACTGGAGATTTGACTTTCTTTAGTTTGGATTTTAAGGTTGCTGCGTAGTAAAGCCGCACGTCTGTAAATGAAAAGGCCCTCGTGCTCACCTTATTTCCACCCATCTGACTTCTGTTTTTGGAGAAAGTAGATCAGAAAATTCACGGCAGTCGGTGGTGGAGTGAGGAGACCTTTGGCTTCGGCTGACAGCTGTCACCTGAACACTGCAGACCCGAAGACCCTCTCAGGTGTCCTGTCTGTGGTTCTGACAGCGAGCAGGCATGTTGTTTACATCGTCTGCAAGCCGAGTTTTCCCCTTGTTGGAGGTGTTGGACGCGGGCAGGTGGAATCTGAATTTTGATCTGTCGGTGGGTGAGTTCCCAGCGTGCTGGCTGGCCCTGGTCGGTCCCCGTGCCCACGCTCAGGGGGACGTGTGTAGGGAGAGTTTATGGCCGGGCGTGTTTATATCATCACTTTGGAAACTCTTCCACAAGCTGGGCGGTATCACGCCGTGCTTCGCGTGCTCACGAAAGCGGGGAAAACTGAGTTAAATTCCAAAGATGTTTAAGATTTCGGACATTTTTCTTATGTGAATTAGTTCTTTATTAGGTTGTTGGTTTAATTAGCATTCGGCAAAAACACTTTCCTGTTTTGATTGCAGAAACATTCTTCAGATTGGTTATTTTAATCCCACAATCCTTTAAGAGCTGTTTGAATAAAAGACAGGGCTCTGAACCTGGAGCCCTCCGGATGCTGTCCCGCCCTGTCCCACCGGGGGTCTCTGCAAGAGCAAGGGCCGCGTGGACCTGGTGAATTTCGTCCGTTAACATGTTCAGTCTTGGGAGTTCCCGCTTTGGCCAGTCGGGTTATGAACCTGACTAGTATCCATGAGGATGTGGGTTCAATCCCTGGCACCGCTCAGTGGGTTTGCGATCCTGCCTTGCTGTGGCTGTGGTGTAGGCCAGCAGCTGCAGCTCTGATTCAACCCCTAGTCTTTGGGAACTTCCATATACCGCAGGTGCAGTCCTAAAAAGACATAAAAATAAAAAAATAAAACATTTTCAGTCTTGATGAGTATAGCGGAAAGTTTTCTGCTTCCTGATGAGAATGCGCTTTGTCTAGCAACCGTCCACGCAGCTAGCGTCTGTCCACTAGCTGCTGACACGGGCCCCGGTCCATCCCGGAGCCCACGTGCGGCCCGTGGGTGAGCGATGTGGCTGTGGCCGGACCTGCTCCGCGCTGAAGGGGATGGGCGTGACACGGGTCCTCGCGGAGAACGAAAGCTCTTCTCCCCGTCCTATACTGCGGCTTGTAGGCCCTGCCAGGAGGCTTCCTGAGACCGTGCGTTATCACACTGCTCGTGCGCGTGCCCGCCGACACCCTCGGCGGCGCGCCCTCCCTCGACGGCTCTGTCACTGTCACATAGTTAGTCGTATGCGGGCTGTAAATGTCTAATTTGCACGAAGTGACTGCTTTTGGTATTTGTATAATCCTCTAGTCAATTTAACTAAGTTGAGCTTTTCACAGCCCTCGGTGCCGCGGCTGCTCATCTGCTCACCCCGCTCGGGGGAATAAGGTTACGGGCGGGCTGTTGGTAACCAGAGCGCTTCCCGGGCTTCAGTGCAGCAGATGGGCTGCTTGCTGTCTTCACACACCTGCTCGCCTGCTGTGGCAGCTGCCGCCGCCTCACGTTGTGTTCTTTTGTTCTGTTTCATCCAAGAATGGAACGCTGGGAAGTGGAGTGAATGGATTAATTTAAGGTTAAGGTTAGTGTTTGGCTTGCTTTCTAAGTAACCGATCATAATAATGCTTCTGGTAGAAGCTAATGAGTTTCCCTTCAAGTGAACTCGATTTATAAAATACAGCTCAGCGAGGGGGCTGGATGAGGCTTGTTGGTGGACACCGAACTCGAATGCGTCAAATGCTGGCAGTTTTTATCATTTGTTCCTAATTCTTTGTTTTCTTCCTCCCTCCTCCCCACCTCCCCCTCCCTTCCAGGACCTCTGTCTGGACTTTGCCTGACACTGCAGGGTCCAAGAGAATTAAAGAAATATGGAGTGACATGAAGAAGATTAGTCCAGGATTATAGGCTCTGAGGACAAACCCCTCAGTGAAGTGAAGCACACACAGGCCCCTGAGCCCCGGCCTGGAGCAGCCGTGCGTTGGGAGAAGAGAAGATGGCGGATCCAGGAATGATGAGTCTCTTTGGCGAGGATGGGAATATTTTCAGCGAAGGCCTCGAAGGCCTTGGAGAATGTGGTTACGCCGAAAACCCCGTGAACCCCATGGCTCAGCAGATGCCGCTAGACCAAGGCTTTGCCCCCCTGCAGCCCTCCCTCCACCACCCCTCCACTAACCAGAGTCAAACCAAGCTGACCCACTTCGACCACTATAACCAGTACGAGCCACAGAAGATGCATCTGATGGATCAGCCCAACAGAATGATGAGTAATGCCCCTGGGAACGGACTGGCGTCTCCCCACTCGCAGTATCACACCCCTCCCGTCCCCCAGGTCCCCCACGGGGGCGGCAGCGGCGGCCAGATGGGCGTCTACCCCGGCATGCAGAGCGAGAGGCACGGCCAGTCTTTCGTGGACAGCGGCTCCCTGTGGGGCCCCCGGGCCGTGCCGGTGCCGGACCAGATCCGGGCCCCCTACCAGCCGCCGCCGCCCCAGCCCCAGCCGGCGCCGTCGGGGCCCCCCGGGCAGGGCCACCCCCCGCACCTGCAGCAGATGGGCGGCTACCTGGCGCGCGGGGACTTCTCCATGCAGCAGCACGGCCAGCCGCAGCCGAGGATGAGCCCGTTTCCCCAGGGCCAGGAGGGCCTCGGCCAGGGGAACCCTTTCATCGCCTCCTCGGGGACTGGCCACTTGGCGCACGTGCCCGCGCAGAGCCCCGGCGTGGCCCCCTCACGCCACGCGGTGCAGCCCTTCCACCACCACCCCCCCAGCGCTCTCCACGGGGAGTCAGTCGCCCACAGCCCCAGGTTCTCCCCCAACCCTCCTCAGCAAGGGGCTGTTAGGCCGCAAACCCTTAACTTTAGTTCTCGGAGCCAGACGGCCCCCTCACCTACTCTAAACAACTCAGGGCAGTATTCGCGCTATCCTTACAGTAACCTAAGTCAGGGATTAGTTAACAATACAGGGATGAATCAAAATTTAGGCCTTACAAATAGTACTCCAATGAACCAGTCCGTACCAAGGTACCCCAACGCCGTAGGATTCCCGTCCAGCAGTGGTCAAGGACTAATGCACCAGCAGCCCATCCACCCCAGCGGCTCACTGAACCAAATGAACACACAAACTATGCATCCTTCGCAGCCTCAGGGAACGTACGCCTCTCCGCCCCCCATGTCACCCATGAAAGCGCTGAGCAACCCGGCAGGGACTCCCCCCCCGCAGGTCAGGCCGGGGAGCGCTGGGATCCCGATGGAAGTCGGCAGTTACCCCAACGTGCCCCACCCGCCCCCGGGGGCCCTGGGCATCGGACAGAGGAGCGTGGGCCCGCGGAACATGCAGCAGTCCCGTCCGTTTATGGGCATGTCCTCGGCCCCGAGGGAGCTGGCCGGGCACCTGAGACCCAACGGGTGTCCTGGCGTGGGCCTCGCCGACCCGCAGGCCCTCCAGGAACGCCTGCTCCCTGGCCAGCAGCACCCCGGCCCGCAGCCGTCCTTCCAGCAGTTGCCAAGCTGCCCTCCGCCGCAGCCCCACCCGGGCCTGCACCGCCAGTCTTCGCCCCCGCACCCGCACCACCAGCCCTGGGCACAGCTCCACCCGTCGCCCCAGAACACCCCGCAGAAAGTGCCTGTGCCGCAGGTAAGGGCCGGTGGAGATGGGGACGCCCCGCTCGTCTCGTGGGGTTTTCCTTTCCGCGTCGCGAAGAGCCTTTTCATTACGGCGCCCTTAGTTTTTCTCTTGTAAGCTGCTCCCGAATCTGTCTCTTTTCTTCCTGTGACTCCCTTGATTTACCCTCTCGCTCACTGGCTTCCTCAAAAAAAATCCCGAATCCTCCTGTCCCAGAAATTGCGCTGGAGCTGAGGGTGCCTGCAAAACTCAGCCCAGTTCCTGCCTGCAGGGAGCTCTGTTCTCATTGCCTGCAGGGTGCTCGACCCCGGACTTAAACTTTTCTTCCTTCTCTTTTTTTCTTCTCTCTCTCTTCACTCTGGTTTAAAAATATGCTGGAAGTTGGTTTCCAGCAAAGTTTTATATGTTTGTGGTTGTCCTGCCCACTTTTTTTAGAAAATTGTGTTTTTTTTCCCCCTTGGGAAGCTGCAAAATCAGTTCTTCTGTCATACTCGTTTTACCAGCTGTTGAATGTTGGTGTGAGCGTAAGTTGCAGACTGTAGAAAATGGAAGTGAATGAGCCTCCACGGGAAGCGTTTGGTCTCTAGGCGACGTGGGTACCCGGAACTGAACGTCTTCCTTCTCTAAGCTGGGATTTTATCCCGCAGAATTTATAAGCAGAGAGATTTCGGTTTTAAGCTCTGGTATTCATGAAGATAACTTTCCATTATACATGTTGGTGTTTGTGCCCTGGGTCTGGGAGAACGAAATTCACGTCTATACGTACAGATTATTCTGAGCGCTTTCCAGAAATGCGTATTGCTCTTCCACTGTGATTGCAGCCCTGAGCGTGGACGGTACCGCGGGCCTGAAGCAGCTGTAGGCACAGTGCTTGTTCCTAATGAACTTATCACCCTTTTGGGGAAACATGGCCCATACGTGACAGTGTAGAGTGGAGTAAAAGACCACGCGCGATTCTGTGACAGGTGTCAGAGAGGCAGCACCTCGGACGAGGCGGCCGGGAGTTTGGCTGGGACTTAGCCAGGGCCCTTCATCCAGGAGGGCGTTTCAGGTTGGGGGATGGTTGTTAGAGGGGACACAGGGACACAGGAAATGGAGTTCGAGGCAGGGCAGGGCAGGCCCAGGCGGTCGAGGTGTCGTATTCTGCGATGGAGAATCTGGCCTGCACCCGGAAGCCGGCGGTACCCGCTGGACCGTGTGCGCGGGATGGCCCGCGGGATGGCGGGGGCACCAGAAGGTGAGCTGTGAGTCTCTAGTCCAGGCCTGTGCGGACGCTTTGCACCAAGGGCCGGGGCTCGGGGAACAGAAGGGGTTGAAGCTACGTGGACGTAAAAGGGTTGGCGCAGGAAACAAGCCTTGTGGGGCGTCCCGCGTGAGAGGCATTTGGATCAGAGACTCAGAAGCTTCGGCAGCGGTGGGGCTGGGGGGTCGGGAAGGTCGCCCGGGGAGCTGAGGACACAGGACACGTTGGGGTTTCGGGGAAGCTGTCCTCAGAGGTCCTGCACACGTGGGGACCCTGGGGAGGAGCTCTGAGGTCAGTGGTGGTGGTCGTGAGGTGCACGAGCTTCAGCCACCTGACCTGCACTGCCCAGCAGAGCGCTGCTTCCTGCCTCCAGAGCCCGGCCAACCTGCAGTGATGGGAACGGGCTTCGGAGACCATGGGCAGCGTGAAAGACTGTGAGGTGCCAGGGCTTCCAGCCAGCTTGGTGGGCCTCTGGGGCAGAAAGGAACCCAGTTTAGTTCCTCAGGATTATTCTTTTCTTGTTCCTTGGAAGGTTCTCATTAAACACGGGCTGTTTCAGAGCAGTGACCCTCCGATCTCTCCTGGTCCCCACATCTTCTTTCCTCGCTGGGGACGACACAGTTTGCAGGAGACCCCTTGACTGTATTCTGGTCCCTGGAGGGAAATTGTTCTCCTCCAGAGCTCCCTAGTTTTAAGAGTATGGATTTCTCCGTGGGCGTTCGAGAGGACACGTTTGAGTGTGTGCAGCCTGGGTCCCTGAGCGCTGGGGGCCTCCCAGCTGGGCCCTGGTAGCTGCCGGGGGACACCAAGTGTACCTCCGTGCCCCTCCGGCTCCGTCTTCCTGAGTCACCATCACAGACAAACTTGGATTTGTTTCAGGGGTGTGAACAAGTACACTTGCTTTTTAGGGCCGCACTTGGAGCATATGGAGGTTCCCAGGCTAGGGGTCGAATCGGAGCTGCCGCTGCCGGCCTACACCACAGCCACAGCAGCACCAGATCTGAGCCGCGTCTGCGACCTACACCATAGCTCACGGCAAAGCCAGATCCTTAACCCACCGAGCGAGGCCAGGGATCGAACCCATAACCTCATGGTTACTAGTTGGGTTTGTTTCTGCTGCACACACAACGGGAACTCCATATCTTGACTTTCTGATCTTGGGTTTTTTTACTTCTTAAAAATAGAAGTTATGCTTTTCAGATGTTTCATGAGTAACGAAGAGATATCTCCCAAAGTGTCACATGTTTAAGGATCTTTGAAGTTAAGTGTATATTAAGAGTCAGCCAAAGAAAATATGAGAACCAAGGCCGGAATTCATCAGGCCGTATGTGCACCGTGCGGGCAAAGTCTTTAATGGAAGCTCCAGACCAGCCTGATGATTGGATAAAATTTACAGGTAAAGGAAAATACAAAAACAAAAACAAAAAACCCCTGGCTTTGACTTCTTTTCAGCAGCTCATGAGGACAATGGTTCCCTTTTCATCTCAGACCAATTTATCTCTCCATCTATCTGTGATTATACTACCTATTTATATTTCTAATTCCTGTCTTCCAGTTTTATTGAGCTGTAGTGGACCTGCCACACCGTGTACCGTTTCGAGTCACACACCTCATGAATTGACTGTCACAGTCAGTGTAGTGCATGCCCAGCATCTAAGTGCGAAATTAAAGAAGCAGAAACACCTTTTCCCCCATTGTGATGGGGACTCGTAAGCGTCACTCTCACAGCTCTCCTGTGTGACACAGAGCTGCGTGCATGTGTTCAGCGTGGCCTACGTTCCACCCCGCTCCTCACCTGCCTTCTGACTGGAAGGTTGTCCCTTCCAACCGCCCCCTTCTGCTTCCCTCCCCCGCCTCTGGAGACCACAGAGCCATCTCTTTCCCTCCGCATGTTTTTGCTTTGCGTGGGAAGTATGCCGGACTTACAGCGCTGTGCGAGTTCCTGTTACACAACAGAGCGCTTTGCTATTTCTGTACAGTTCGACTGATTATCACAGTCGCCCTGCAGAGACATTACGTAACTGCTGACCGTGTCCTCCACACTCGCACACCTGTGACATGTGTTTTGCAGCTGAAGTTTGTACCTCCTACTCTCCCTCACCGGTTTCTCGCTCCCCGCCGCCACTTTCTGGCAAATACCTGTTTGTTCTCTGTTATCTGTGAGTCTGTTCCTGTTACGTTTGTTCTTTTGTTTTTTTTAGATTCCACATATAAATGAAATCATACAGTATTTGTCTTTCTCTGGATCTCAGACCCTTCTATGCTCTTAAAAACGATTGGGGGAATTCCTGTTGTGGCTCAGCGGCTCAAGAACCCGACATAGTATCCGTGAGAATGCAGGTTCTATCCGTGGGTTAAGGATCTGGCATGGCCACCAGCTGCAATGTAGGCTGCAGATGTGGTTCAGATCCCGCATTGCTGTGGTTGTGGTGTAGGCCGCAGCTGCAGCTCTGATTAGATCCCTAGGCTGGGAACTTATGTGTGCCACAGGTTCAGCTAAAAAAAGAAGGAAAAAAAAATTGAAAAACATTAATGGGGACCTCAAAGAGCCGTTGTTTACATGGGTTCTGTCTGTTGGTATTTATTGTCTTAGGAATTTAAACTGAGGACAGTTTGAAATATTTTCACTCCTTTTGAAAAGGAGTAAAAATAATAAAGCACTATGTGTTAGTTAATATAAACCACATTTTTAACTGAAAAGCAGCTGTTTTCCAAAATAAGAGAAAATTAACGGCAGTGTTTTACGTTTTCTAAAATGTTGGGTTCTGACATCTGCTTCTGCCTGCAGTCGGCATGCAGGTCACAAGCCTCTGGCCAAGTCCACTTGCATTTGGAAAGAATGAGAGTGAAAGGCAGGCAGCGTCTCAGTGTCCTTATAAACAGCCTCTGACCTCCCAGGGCCCCAGCCCCGCTTTGAGACCCACCGGTTTGGTGGAATCTGCAGTTTCTGAGCAGAGGAACTACCGACTGAGTCCCCGGGCGGGTCCGTAACCCCGGGCCCAGTGCCTTCTGTGTCCAAGAAGAGTTTCCTTCCGGCTGGAGGTGCTGGGAGGTTAGCGGCGGTTGTGTTACGTGCACGCTGTCAGACACAGTGGGCACTCCAGCAGGAGGCCTCGTCACCGGGCAGATACGCGGAGCTGCTTGCTGCAGAGTTTAGGAAATATCTCAAGCTCAGCGTTAAGTATTGTCGGAGTTTTTTGGCTTCCTTTCCTCGGTTTCTGGGAGGGGTTGTCAGGTGTGTAGGCTCCGCATGCTGCGCCCTGGTTGGTGGAGAGGGAGGTCTTCTCGGGGCCAAGGTGGTGCGGCCGCATCCACCCTGAGGGCGCCCCTCGCACCCGAGCACGTGAGCTTGGGGACAGCTCTTAATCCAGCTTTAGGAGGGCGGGGTCGGGCGGGCAGGGCGTCCTGGGCAGGTGAGCCCAGGTGGGGACCGTCCCCTGGGTGGAAAGAGAGCAGAGAACCAAGAAAGGTGGATGCCTCTGAGAACAACCCAGAAGGGGAAGCTCGAATGTCATTTTCATTTGCAGAGCTCTTCTAAGAAAGACTGGTTATGTGGGCTGTCCGGCAGGTTACAGGCAAATCCTAGAGTTTCTGAATAACTCACCCTGCTCAGGTGTACGTAGGTGTAGAGTCATGGCTCAGCGTTGGGTGGGCAGGTCCTGGTGCGGTTTTTGGGACCTGCAACATTTTTTATTTTTTCTTTTTTTTTTGTCTTTTTGCCTTCTCTAGGGCTGCACCCGCGACATATGGAGGTTCCCAGGCTAGGGGTCTAACAGGAGGTGTAGCCGCCGGCCTTCACCACAGCCACAGCAACGCGGGATCCGAGCTGCGTCTGCAACCTACACCACAGCTCACGGCAACGCCGGATCCTTAACCCACTGAGCAAGGCCAGGGATTGAACCCACAACCTCGTGGTTCCTAGTCGGATTCGTTAACCACTGAGCCACGACGGAAACTCCCTGGAACCTGCAACATTGTGTCCTTACATTAAGTATATATTTTGGACACGTTTGTGCTCCTCTCATTACTCTGGTCCTGAAACACAGTCAAGGTGAAGGAGGACAGGGGCAGAGAGCGGTTTTATAGGACCAGCGAGACTGAGGTGATGGGCAGTAATTTGTGTCCTGGTTTTCCCTTGGGAGATTAAAAGAAAGGATCCAGAGGAATCCTTGGTGCAGCTTTTCCAGTTCTCTGTCTTTCCATGATGTGTTGTGAATATCTTTAAAAAACAGCCTTGGTGTTCCCTTGTGGAACAGTTGGGTTAAGGATCCAGCATTACTGAAGTAGCTAGGGTCTCTCCTGTGGTGTGGGTTCGATCCCGTGGTTTGGCAGCCAAAAAAAAAAAAAAAGAGTGTGTGGGGGTATGTAGCTCTTCTGGGAAAACCTTTTCTTTATAATCTCAAGTAGAGAAATCTTCTCTGTTCATCAAGTAAATGCAGAATTGCAAACATGAGCAGAGCGATGGACAACTATGAAATACATTTTATGGAAAAAGTGACCGTGCATCCTAAGCCTCATTTATGCCGTTTGTGGTGAGAAGGTGAGAGAAGAGCCTTTTTGGTGGAGAGTGGCTTTATCTCTGTGAATACCACTCCGTACAAACTCACACGTTCACACTCCTGAAGACGTCTGCGGGAGGTGGGGAGTCAGATCGTCTATGACGAAAGCCCAGCTCTGACCTAAGCTGCACGCAGGGTTTGTTCTCAGTGCGCCCATGTTCAGAGCCAGGCACCTGTGGTTAGACCTGATCCGAGCAAGCCACCTGCAGCACGAGTGAGGAAGTCAGAGAGGTCCCGCTTCCCCGAGTGCTGGTCCTCTCCAGGGAGGGGACCTGACTGCGCTTGTCTTTCCTGGCCCGTGGGGCGCTCCCTGCAGCCTCCTGTTTTTCATGAAGGCTAACGGTGTCTCTTCTGACCTTAATGAGCTCCTCCGTGCGTTTTCCCTGAGCAGAGCCGGTCTACCCGGAGGCCAGCATTTCAGTGGGTTAAATGGAAAACGCCAAGTGTGGGCTGGAGCAAAGGAAAACATTCTGCACCATCTGTCCTTTCACCCCACAATCTGCAAGCATGAAATGGGCCGGATGCTAAACGGTGGCCTTGCCTCTTAGTGGCTTTGATTTTGTCAAAGCGTATTGTTTTCTGTGACTATCAAGAATACCGTGGGTAACCAGAAGTTTAATTTACTTTCAAAGCCTGCATATCAACCATCTGCTGAGGGTCCCAATCAGCCAGTGGAGTTTCTAAACTCTGAAGGAGCCACTTTTAGCTGCTGCTTTTTCATCTTGTAACTCGGCTGCCTCATTCAGCTCCATTAAGGAAATGCTTATCGAAGGCCTGCCATGTGCCATGTGCCAGGTTAAGGACAGAGAGCGGTGACACGTAAGGTGGGGAGGAGGTAAAGGCCTTCCCTGAGAGGCACAGGGGATTTTGTATTTTGGTCGAATCTTCTGGACGTTGTTTTTTCGTGTACTGCCTGTGTTCTACACCAGTGCCATAATGGGAGCAGCGAATGCAAGCCCCAACATATGTGATTTTAAAATTTTTAGTAGCAACGTTAAAAAAAATAAACTCTCTATTAGTATTGTATATTCAGTTAACCTGACATCCAGGATATTATCCTGATACATCATCAGAACAAAAAATTACCGAGACAGTCTACATAAGTATTTGCGATCCAGTGAATATTTACAGGCAGAGTCCATCTCATTTCAGTGGAGCTGTGTTTATACCCCTTAAGGTGGGCCAGTGGCCCTGTGCGGCTGGCGGCTGCCGTGCTGGACAGCCCCGTGCTAC
Organism: Catagonus wagneri; assembly: GCA_004024745.2. NCBI lineage: Eukaryota > Metazoa > Chordata > Mammalia > Artiodactyla > Tayassuidae > Catagonus > Catagonus wagneri. The sequence goes on from PVHT021183584.1 coordinate 5,934,433, forward strand.
ACTCTTTCCGTCGCATTGCTTCAGATTCTTTTGGAAGACAAGTCAGAGTGAAAAAAAATTTATGCACACATAAATAAATTTAAAATTGTTTAGTCTAATGAGGACAGTCACCTCCAACAGGTGCTAGCACCCTCACTGTAAGGTTGGGAAACCAGTCGCATTTTTTAAAGATGCCAACAATACGTGTGTTGCTGGAGGTTTGTGTGTGTGTGTGTGTGTGTGTGTGTGTGTGTGTGTGTGTGTGTGTTCAGTATCAGTTCCTAAAAAGATGGATTTTGAAGTGAAATTCTGTTTGGTTGGATTTCCATGAAGGCTGCCTGACTGTCTTTCTCCTTTCTTGTGGCGGAAAAAAATAACACTTTTCTCAGAAAGGAGGGCTCACAGCCATTTCCAAGATTTTAGTTTCGGGAGGTTTTTGGATACTTTTAGTAGTTATCCCCCCACTCCCCCACCCCCAGCTCCACCTCTCTTTGCCCCTTTGTCTCTAACGCTTGTTTCTTTATCACTTAGGTCCTGCAAGGATAGGGAGAAAGGGGTCCCTTTCAGTCTTACGCATGCCCCCCCCCACACCTCTTTTTCCTTTCACCTTTTTCTCTGTAGCTTTTTCTTCTTCTTTTCAGTCGTTCAGAAAGGTCGTCCCGGCACTGCGGAGAAGCAGTGGGCTGGGGCAGAGAACTGGGAAAAGGGTCGGGGACGGATGGTAGGGGCAAAGCGTCGCCAGACCGACTTGGAGAATTGACCCGAGTCTTGATGTCTTAATATTAGCCTCTGTTCTCCAGTGACAGCTGTCAACCTGTAGACAGTCTCCACGTCGCCACGGGGAGACGGCCCTTGTCCCCCCCTCTGTCACTGGCACAGGCTGTAGCAGCGAAGGGGTCAGCAGCAGCCTGGTACTTGTGCTTTTGCCCTGAGCAGCCGCGGCAGGTGATGGTGCCTTACCCCGAGTGACGTTTCGCTTCCTCCCTCCCCTTGTGTAGAAGATATAGAACCTTCTAGGGGCTGGGCCATGGCGCTGGGTCAGGGTCCTGGTGGAGAACCTAAAGGTGGTTGGCAAAAGAAATTGGCACCATGAAAGGAAATCGGAAGTCAGCAGAGACAGGGAGGTGCTCCTGGTGGCAGGTGCGCACGTCTGGTGGGGACGTCCCGGTGGGGGTGGCATCCGGCATTTCCGTTCGTCCTGCTTTCATGACGAATCAAAAGCATGTCCCCGGCAGCTGTTTGAAGGAGGTACGCCATTTCGATGCCCATCCGGGAAGGGCATGATACTTCCGATCTGTCATAGAGAGTTTTTTGGTCTGCCCACCGCTGCCGTCTGTAGATAATTCTGTACCACAGACTTCAGGAGGGTTCTTAGACTTGAAGCAGGAACAGTTGTTCTAAGCTATAAGAGGTTTTCATCTTGAGAACCTTCTTCTTCTTTTTTTTAATCTTTTTAGGGCTGCACTCTCGGCATATGGAGGTTCCCATACTAGGGACTGAATCGGAGCTCCAGCTGCCGGCCTACACCACAGCCACAGCGATGTCAGATCCGAGCTGCATCTGCGAGCTACACCACAGCTCATGGCAACACCGGATCATTAACCCACTGAGCGAGGCCAGGGATCATGGATATTAATCAGATTCGTGTTAACTACTGAGCCACGATGGGAACTCCCATCTCTTCATGAGCTTTTTTTGGTTTGTTTGTTTGCTTTGGCCGTGGGCATAATGAGTGGGAGCATGCTGACAGAGACACCAGTGGTGGTGTTGGAGAAGCCTTATTAAGAGTTTCTCGAATGATGTTCACTTGTCCTTTCCTCTCTCTTCATGGGCTGGCTGGACAGCTGTACAGCCTCACAGCTGGACAGCCTCAGCCTAAGAATGCCGCCCTTGCCCGTGTGGTGGGCTGCAAGGTCCCTGCCTTGTGGGCAGTCAGCAGCCTTGCAGGTTGGGTGGGTTTCACTGCTAGTAATCCTCCTTTTCCCAAAGCTTTACTTTAAAAAAAAAAAGATATGTTTCTGGACTATATTTTAATGAAGGGGCAGTATATAGACTGAGAGTTCTTATTGAGTATATTTGAAAATAAAGTTTAATTATTAGGGCAAGCTCCTAGACGAACACTTAGAGCTCGAACATTCTCTTTAACTTAGGAAAAACTCATATAAAATTGTGGGATTTGGGAATTCCCATTATGGCTTAGTGGTCACAAACCTACTAGTATCCATGAGGACGCAGGTTCCATCCCTGGCCTCCCTCAGTGGGTTAAGCATCTGGCGTTGCCATGAGCCGCAGTGTAGGTCGCAGATGCAGCTCAGATGTGGCCTTGCTGTGACTGTGGCGTAAGCTGGCAGCTGCAGCTCTGATTCGGCCCCTAGCCTGGGAACCTCCATATGCCACAGGAGTGGCCCTAAAAAGAAAGAAAAAATAAAACTGTGGGATTATTCATACTTATGATTTGTTTTCACTGTTAATGTTAAAAATACTTCAAAATGTCAGCATGAAGAGATGGTCAAACTTTCATACCGCTGTGGAGGTGGCTGGAAGGGGACGTGGGGACTAATGGAGAATTTACCTTCATCTTGACATCTTAATGTGACTTGCCCTTCTCTGTAGTTACAGCTGTAAATCTGCGGCCGATCTGTGCGCAGCCATTGGCCGCAGTGGGCCTGGGCAATTACCAGATCTGATGTGCTGTGAATTGGCCCATTACTAAGCTAACTCCTTTTCTGGCTGCTCTAACACTGCAGAGGCACTTTCACAAAGGAGAGCCCATGAAATGCATGAAGGCACACCTTGGATTCAAGGAGATGAGTGAGAGTTCTTTAGGGAAAAAGTTTGATGGTTTGGTTAAAAAGTCAGGTAGTATTTTATCTTTATCGGCTATTCCTCTGAATATTTTCTCTTTTCACTTTAGCTAGATTTACCCAGACTGTGGGGACCTCAGTGGGGCACGCTCACCCTTCACGCTGGGGTCAAATGCCGCTTTGTCTCTGTGCTCAGGGTCATAAATAACTCAACTTCTGGAGCAATCGGGTGTCCGGCTCTGAAAAAATGGTAGAAAACTCAGCTTGAGGAAACATTCCAGGCTGTGATTTTGGAAAAGGGCTGCCTTGAGAGCCGAGCTTAAAGCTCATAGCTTTAGTTTTGGCAAGAGGGTTAAAGACCGATATTTTTGTACAGATAAGGGCTCTAAGCTAGGGTGTCATTGGTGAAGGAACCGCAAAAAACTAGTAAGAAACAAGTCATCTCTAGATCAAAAATGAGCCAGAATAGAGGGTCGGTTTTATGAAGTTTCCCTCACTGAAGACTTGAGCGGAGATCTTTTCATTGCTGTTGTGCAGTGTTAGATGCTGGAATCATAATTTGAATTCAAAATAAATTCAGTCCCAAGAATGTTAGTGGGCCTTATGAGGTGTCAGTTTACTGTATGTCACTTAGTTTCCCTCCTCGTTTTTAATTTGCCTCATACCTGCTCTTGGGTCTTGGGCCCACCCTGCTCTGTGCCCGCCTGCTGGCAGGGGTGGCTGGGGGCTGGGGCTGCAGAGTTGTGAGGAATTCAGGCCTCGTGGGCACAAGACTGCATTTGAATCTTGCCATTCCTTTTTTTTTTTTTTTGGCCTTTTAAAGCTGCATCCTTGGCACGTGGAAGTTCCCAGGCCCGGCGTCGAACTGGAGCTACAGCTGCCTGCCTACACCACAGTCACAGCAATGCGGGATCTGAGCCTCATCTGCGACCTACACCGCAGCTCACGACAACGCTGGATCCCCGACCTGCTGAGAGAAAAACCCGCATCCTCATGGGTACTAGTCAGATTCTTAAGCCCCTGAGCCGTGATGGTAACCACCCTGTTCCATTTTTCCTTTTTGCTTAGGAAAAATTTTAACTTGGCAAAAAAATGATATTTAGTTTCTCTAAACCTTGGTTTCCCGAGGACGATAGTTGTACAAGTTGCACAGATTATGAGAATTAAAGAAGGTAATGGCTATGAAGTTTTCAGCACCGGCTTGGTGTGTGGGACGTCCAGCGAGCGGTAAATGCTTTTAATTATAACGATTGTAAGTGTGGTTGTTGAAATGAGCTCCTGGAAATGTTCTCCCCAATTTTTTACTCTTTCACCTTAAAGTAAACTGTCAAACAGAATGTTATATCTCAGTGCCTTAAAAACAAATCTCCCAGATTCTTCAAAAGGCAAAGACAAATTCATAGTACAGGGCGAGGTGAGGGGTTGTGAAAATTGCTATCACACTCCTGTATTTCTTTTTAACTGAGTTTTTAGGCAATGGGATACTGTAGATAAAATATCAACTTCTTTCTCAGTGTTTAGTTTCTTCCCAATTTAAACCAAGGTGAAAACCAGCAGTAGGTGTCCAGCAGCTTCAGGCTGCAGAGGTGAAGCCAACACCTTATCGCGGGGAAAGCTGGCTAGCGCTCCCTCTGGTATCCAAGAGGTTTTAGCCTGCAGAACCCTGTATACACCTATATAAGCAGTAAGTCTTGGATTGGTTAAATGTGAATTTGAACTTAGAGCTGTTAACCACACCCGCAGTGGTCCACCTCCCACGTGGTCCTGGCCAGCATCCTCTGTATCTGCGCCATGTGCGCTCACACACCTTGAGCTGCAGTGTTGGGTCTGTTGGTTGGGTGGGCGGGTTCCTGGAGGGAGCACTGCCCACAGCTTTGAACTCATTTGGTTTGTGAGATTCATACCGCTTAGGATTTTGAAGAATATTTCTTTAGCCTAATCTTTTTTTTTCTTTAAAAAGTGATTTCACATTTTAAAGTGAGACTGACTGTCACAAAAGAAGACACAACGGGGTTTGTTGTAGTTTGATTTAGTAGCTAAAGTTTTAAAGCGATGCTGAAGAATGTGATTCATGTTTTGGAGTAGGTGGAGTCTGTGATTTTGGAAGGAATTTTCAGGCGACTCGTAACACCGTTGCCGCTTTTTCAGGTTTGCTATTTCGAACTCTAGAACTCGCAAACTGGGGAGTTCCTGTTGTGGCTCATCGGCAATGAACCTGACTAGTATCCATGAGGATGTGGGTTTGATCCCTGGCTTTGCTCAGTGACTTAAGGATCCCGTGTTGCCGTGAGCTGTGGTGTAGGTTGCAGACGCGGCTCGGATCCAGCGTAGCTGTGGCGTAGGCTGGCGGCTGTAGCTCCGATTCGACCCCTAGCCTGGGAACCTCCACAGGCTGAGGTGCGGCCCTAAAAAGACCAAAAAACAAAACAAAAACACTTGTGAGGGGCAAGAGGCTGGAGCTCGAGCCCTGTTCTACAGGGCAGACCCAGCTGGACCTTCACTCCAGCTTGAACGTAAGGGAAGGGGCCCTTTGGCTTGTCATCTGCACGCTTTATGAGCCACAGGTTTTTACTTTTCATAGAAACATTGGCTGAAAAATGAGATTAAAAAAAAAGGAAACGGAGAACCTCTAGCGTCCAGGTACAGTGTGTTTCTCAAAAATCAGGTGCGGTGTTTGGCTCTGTTGCTGTGCAGAACTGCAGCCTCAGGCCTGTGTGTGTGCCAACATGCTCCCTTCACAGTAAGGAGGTGCTCTCGGGCGGGTGCAGTCCAGGCCCATCATATGCCTTTATTCAGCTCAAGGTTTAGGGGAGGGAAGAACTCTGAATACTCCTAGCTGTGTTCTGAAGTTTGTCAGAAACTGGTGTTTTCCAAGTAATTTTGTTTTTGCCTTTTGTTGTTTTAGGGCCACACCTGCGGCATGTGGAGGTTCCCAGGCTAAGGGTCTAATCAGAGCTACAGCTGCCGGCCTACGCCACAGCCACACCAATGCAGGAGCCTTAACCCACTGAGCGAGGCCAGGAATCGAACCCGCAACCTCGTGGTTCCTAGTTGGATTCGTTTCTGCTGAGCCATGATGGGAACACCTTCCAAGTAATTTTTTAAAGAAAGTTGCCATGTTCTTGCATGTCCCACTAATACTGTGTTTGTGGAAAATGTGTCACCTCGTGCTGGCGGTGAGCTGGCTGTGCCGGTGAGAGCCTGTTTGTTCCGTCTGGTACGGGAGCTGCCAGCCACGCGGGACTGCGGGGCACTGGAAACGAGGCCCGTGCGACTGAGAGACCGAAATTTCATTTTAGTTAATTAACATTTTAAAATAATTTTGTTGGCACTGGGATATGTTCTTTGATTTTTATTTTTTATTGAAGTACGGTCGATTTACATGTTGTGTTAGTTCGGGGTGTACAGCCCAGTGGATCCCCTGTAGTTAATCTGAATTTAAGCAGTCATTTGTCACTAGAGACTTAACTGTTGGACGGCTCAGTATGTGTGAATAAACAAGACAGTGATTTAGATCACAGGAAAATAAGATATAAGGAGTAGACCTAGGAAAGAAGGTATTTTGTTGCGTGTGTAGCCGGTGGAAGCCTTGTATTTCCACTTTTATTCCTTCTCACCTCTTACCAGATGGCCTTAAAACCCTGGCGCTCGGTGTCACGCGGCCCTGCTAGATAGCAGTGGAGCATACGGCCCTCCATACATGGTAACGCCACACAATTCACCTGGTTATTTTTGGAATAAATCTTTGCTGTGTACCAGGCAATCGTTAACACAGTGCACTATCTTTAGTAATGTGAATTAGAGGGTCTTGTTTGAAAGTATAAGTGATAGTTCAGAAAGCTGTTTAATTTTTTTCCCCCAAAGACGTCCCAGGCAGAAATACTTCATACAAAATACTTGCTATTAGTTGGTTTCCTGGGTCGAAAAGCTGTTACTGCAGTTGGTACATGTTTTTTTTCACCCCCTGAAAAAGCTTTTTCACAATTTGACGTTAAATTCAGTCTCCTCATTCCTGGAAGAAAAACATTTCAAAATGCTTTCCCAAGTGCTGGTGGCCGACGGCCGTAGCTTACTCCTTGGTCTAGGCTGTACGTTCATATCTCCGGGTCGATGTGTGTACCTGTGTGGTCTTTGCCTGTACCTGGCATTGAAGACAAGCGGAGAAGCTTTCCCTGTTAGGTGCTTTAGGGTGACCCAGTCCTAGATTGAGACTGATATTGTCCGCAAATTTTATAGTGTGTGATTAGTGGCAGAGGGCAAATGGAATCAGTAGAAATCTAGGTTATATTGGATTCCCACTGTGGCTCAGCCGGGTAATGAACCTGACTGGTATCCATGAGGATGCGGGTTCGACCCCTGGTCCCACTCAGTGGGTTAAGGGTCTGGCGTTGCCTTGAGCTGTGGTGTAGGTCGCAGACGCAGCTTGGATCCTGCGTTGCTGTGGCTGTAGTGCATGCCGGCAGCTGTAGCTCCAATTCGATCCCTAGTCTGGGAACCTCCATATGCTGCCAGTGCAGCCCTAAAAAGACAGGGGGAGAAAAAAGGAAATCTAGGTTATAGTCCTTAGTTGATATTTTCCTAAAAGGATTTGAGACATGACAGAAGTATGCGTGCGCGTGCGCGTGGGCTTGTGTGTGTGTGGGGGGGGGAGGGGGAGATGGAAACAGGAAGTCAGGTTCTGAGAGGAGAGGAGGAAATACGCTAATTAGGGCCTTGGTTGCTGGGACTGGGCGTGGAATTGTGTCCTGCGCTTCCTGGTTGAGCAGGTGCAGGGAAGCCGGACAGGTGTATAAGTTTCATCCAGAGGAAGAAGGAACATTTTCTCCCCCTTTTGAAATTTCTCACTGAAACTCTTTGCCGTCAAGAGACCTCTCCCTGGGAGATGGCGCTGAGCGGAAGATTTGAGTAAAGGGAGCAAGTCTTGTAAACTCCTGGCAGAAGAGAGTACATAGAGCCTGTGCAAGGCCCCGAGCGAGCCTGTGTGCGGCCGCCGTGTTTGGGGTGGAGGAGGAGGAGAGAGCGGGAGCTTGGGAGAGCACGGGGGTCAGATCGAGTCGGTAGTGTGAGCCGTGGTAGGGGGTCTGAATTTCACCCCGAGAGCTGCTGAGGGGATCTGGGTGGGAGGCGACGCGAGGTACTGGCCCATGCTCTCCGCTCTGAGGACGAGGTAGGAGGGCGGACGTGGTCGCGCAGGGGACCGCTGCCCAGGCCGGGCACCGTGGAGCCTCGCACCAGGGGCCGGGAGCGGGAGCGCCTGCACGCTCCATGGGAGTGCTGGCGGTTTCTGCTGATGGCGTGGACATGGGGCTTGAGAGAACGAGATTCAGCTTGAGCAGCGGGGAGATCTGGGGATGCAGGTGAGGGCAGGGGAGCCAGGTTTGCTTCAGACATGCTGACTGGAGACGCGGGCTAGACTCTGGTGGAGGTTTCGGGCAGGCAGTTGGGTATGGGGACTTGGGGATTTGGGGAGGAGCTGGGCTGGGTATGAATAACCCTATACAATGAGCTGTCCCTGCAGAGATGGCGTATTCTGCTGTGGCCCTTGGTGCGGTCGTTTAGAGCACATGGCTAAGTGCAGGCCATCACTTACCCCTTGAGACGAGGGGTCTGGGAAAGTGCAGGGAGAGGAGAGGTCAGAGGGGGAGACCACGCTCGGGTGACCGTCCTGGAGCCAGACCACGAGAGGGCTGCTGGCGGGAGTCCTAGACGATGTCAAACGCTCTCCACTCTGAGGTCCAGTGAGACCAGTGCTGGGCCTTTCCAGTTTCAGTCTAGAAGGTCAGCCTTTTCCGTATAACGTCCTGGACTTGTAATCTAAGGAGAGAAGGTGTGCAAAAATTTGAGTGCAAACGCCTGGCATGATGAATACACGGGGGCTGAGAGCTGCAGGGGAGCTGGCGATGCGTCAGTGGCAGTGAGGTGGTGCTGCGACCAGAAGCACCCGCTGTGCAGCCTCTGCTCTCCGCCCATGCTGCCGTCTTCACGCTAACAAACAACCAGCCTTCGAGCGCATGGAGGTGCTTATGGGCGGGCATCCGCTTCAAAAACAAAATTACTGTGCTTCCCGGCTACCAGCGGAAGTCTTTGAGTGTTGCTTGTCCAGCTTTCCTACCCTCCGCTGTCTCTAAAATCATAAAAGAATAGACGTGGAGTTCCCTGGCGGGCTAGCTGTTAGGATCCGGCGGTGTCACTGCCGTGGTGCAGGTACGATTCCTGCCCTGGGAACTTTCTCATGCTGTGGGTGCGGCCAAACACCTCCACCCACAACCCCCCCCACCCGCCCCGAACAAACAAAAACAAAAGAATAGATGTGTTATGTGTGGAGGGGGCAGAGAGTGGCCTGTGGTGTTTTCGGAAGTGGCGAGATAAGCGGTTCTTCTAAATCTCACATTTTGTCTTTACAATGAATGCGAAGTTTGCAGTCCACTCCCACGTGTCACGTTTGCTTAGCTCTTTGATCATTTAGCTGCCCTCCCCCGCCCCAAACCCTTAAGCAAACATCCTGATGCTTAAGGAAGATGTGCTTTTGGGGTGACTTTGAGTCCCTGTTGACGGCTTGCCTAGTTCCCTCGGGGAAAGGCTTAAGTGGATAATGTTGCAGCATTTCTCATTCCTGTTCTTGTAACAGGAATTTTTCCTAAGACGAGATGTAAGTATTGAGCGAATAAAATTAGTAAAATCTTCGGGAGCCCTTAGCCAGTCCTGGTGGAACTCCTCCCCGGGGGCTGGCTGTCCCTTGTCAGGACCCCTTCTTACACCTGCCGCTGCGGGAGAGGCCGTCTCCCCAGTTTGGTCCGTCTCTCACCAGCCTTCTGAGAAGCTCCTGCTGCACCCACAAATGCGCCCCGCCGCCCCACCCTCCTCCCACACACTGTGAACGGGTTCGAGTTCTTCTGGACCTTCTCACCCCAGGACTTTCGGTCCAGAATATTCATTGTAATGCAAGGATCACTTGCCCTGTAACGTCTTTCCTGAGCCGCCACCTGTGGCGTCTGGGCTGCGCCCTGTGCCCACAGCAGCTGTGCTCCCTCCACGTGGCCACCACTCACCACGGAAGGTGGCGAGGAGGGGCCTGGCCGCCGAGCTCTGGCTCTGTCGCTTGGGAGCTGTGTGACCTTGCGTGCACTTGAGTGCATAGCTTCCTGGGCCTCTCTTTTCCCACCGCTGCCATGGGAATCGCACTAGTACCTATGTGATAGTGTTGTTAGGAGGGTTGTGTGACCCGGTACCCGTGGAAAGGAGCATAGAGTTGTGCCCGGTGCCCATTATAGTGTCTGTAAAAGACTGCTGGCTCGTTACTGTGTTATCACTGCTCCTGCAACTGTGTTTTTGCTAAAACCCTCTGTTGCCTGCACTGCAGTCTGTGTCGAGTGTGGTGAGGGTTCCTGTCTGTCACCTTCTGGGTCGTGGGCCAGGAAGGGCGCATGCTCTCTGCCTGCGCTCAACCGGGGTGTGATGCTGACCCCGAGCCTGGGAAGCGGGAGGCGCCTGGGGGTGTGGGGAGGGCGGCTCAGGGAGCTACCTGCCGGGGAGCGGCAGCCGGAGGACGCCGTGGGGGCGGGGGCACCAGGCTGCAAGGGGGAGCCCGGAAAAGAGTCTGACAACTGTCCTAGGCAGAGCTGTCCAGTGGGCACAGGCTGTGAGCCCCAGGTGTCGTGTAACATTAAAAACAAAAAGAAACAGTGACATTCATTTCACTGTACCTCATTTAATGTAATTTATCCAAAATATGGTTTCAGCAAATAGTAATTGAATATCCTTTCAACCAGCAATCTTTAACACCGAAATTTTGGCGAGGTAGTTCCCCTTTTCCCCTAAGTCTGTGAGATCTGGTGTGATTTACACTCGGAGCCCCTCTCAGCTCAGACCACGTTTCCAGGGCTCCACGGCCACACGTGTCTGCTGGCTGCCACCTTGGGCCCCACGCCTTTGGGAGGAGGGGTCAGGGACAAAGGCAGCAGCGGTCTGCGCAGGGCGTCAGGGAGGTAGAGTGGGGCCCCACGTTGCTCATTTGCCTGCCAGGCGAGGGTGGCCCTTCAGGAGAAGGAACACGAGGGCTTTGGAGTCTTTGTTTTCGGCACTGATGGTGCAGGAGGTAGGATGGTGAGTGGTGTCTCGGAGCTGAGGTCCGGGGGGGCCGCCTGGCTTCGTGGTTACAGGGCTTTATGACCTTGGGGTCTGGGAACTGGGACTCGGGGTCCTTAAACCCGGCATGGACCCCTGGACTGTCCGTCCCTGCAGCTGACCCTCCCTCGCCGGCGCCTCTCCCTTGACTCCAGGCCTCTCTCCTTGGGGTTCAGTGGGAGATGGATAACCACCTCCCCCCGAGACGGGCTGTGGTCAGAGCAAAAAGAGAGGCATACACGTGTCACAGTTTGCAAAAGTGCCTTAACTTTTCATCCAAAGCTCCGAGGTATTTCACAGTTCAGAGTCGTTAGAATTTTAAAGTTGAAGATTCACGTACAGGAAAATTATAAGCCATTTTAGAGAAAAAGATACGATCAGTGCAGTTCAGCGTTTCCTGGAGTGATGTCTGTGCGCTGCAGAGGGACGTTTGGTGCCTGTTGAGCCTTATTTAAGGACTCAGGGATGAGGTGAGGACCGCAGCCGTCCCCCATCACCGTTCTTTCTTCATGCATCAGTCGTGCCAGCCACTATCCGAGGTCATGAAGTGTAGAGAGAAGCTGTTCTCTCCTTTAGAAAGCCCAGTCCCCCAGTGATGTCAACTGCAATGAAAAAGAGAAGTGCTGACTTGTGTGGGAGTAGATACGCAACTTGATCGTTTGTAGAGGTGATCTCTGAGTTAGAGGAACAGGAGTCATGAAGGAGAAGTTTGTGCAGACACCAGGTAGAATGCGGTCCTTTCAGGGGATAGCAAATGTCCCACGGCTGCCTTGGAGCAGTCAGTAAAATGTGTGCTCGTTCACATTTGCATTTATTCGTCCACAGTGGCTTATGGCACCTTGGGAACACAGCTCCCATGACTCCCAGAGGGCACATGTCAGGTCAGAGGCTGAAGGTGTGACGTCAGGGTTAACATTTGAAGGAGGCTTGGCGAGATTTTGTATTCACTCAGTAAACATTTAGCCAGCGGTATGTGTCCGTTCCTGCTTTAGGAGTTGGGGAGGTAGACGGACAGACAGGCAGACAGACAGACACACACTCACACTCACTTTCCTATATATATACGTGTACCTAGTACAGTTGACCCTTGACGGTGAACACAGGGGTTAGGGCACCGACCTTCTGCTCAGTTGAAATCTGAGCATCAGTTACAGTCGGCCCTTGGTGTATGTACCTGGTCTCGCTGTGTCCGCGGTTCCACATCTGCAGATGCAGCCAACCTTGGATCGTGCAGTGCTGTGGTTACTGTTGGAGAAGATCCCTGTACAAGTGGAACAACAAAGTTCAAATCCATGTTGTGCAAGTGTCACCTCTGTGTGTATAGGTGTATGTGTATACACCTATACACACATGTACACACACATGTACAAATACATATATACACACACCTGTATATACACAAACATACACACACACGTACACATACACACATGTATACACACATGCATGCATGCACACATACAGACATGCAACGTGTATACACACACACGTGTACAATACATATTCACATGCATGCACATGTACACAGTACACACATATACACACATACGCATACACATATACACAGTACACACACAGGCACACATATACGCACACATGCACACACATATACATACATGTATACAATACATATACAATACATACATACACATACACACGTGTGCACACACACAAGCACACATACATACACATATGTATACGTATACAACACATGTATACATACATACACATATGTACACTCGCATACATACCTGTACATACATGCAAACACACACACACACACACACATACATATCTGCACACATACACACATAACACACAGGTACACACATGCACACACACACACACATGTACACATATACACATGCCCATGTACACACACACATATATACTCTTGTGCGCAGAAAAACCTGAGCATAGCTTGTTGCTGTCCTTCTGGTGCCCATCATCATGAAAGATCCGATAGTAAATAGCCAAGCAATGTGAGACGTGTCACTCAGCCTTGTGACTCCAGCTGCAGAGAGAGAGAAGGAAGTGCTCAGGAAGAGGTCATGTTTCAGGTGAGTTTTGAAGGTGGAGCAGCCTTTACCTGGGCCGACAGGGTGGGGACAGGCATTCCAGGCAGGAGGAGTGACTGGCCCCGGGCACCGAGTTGGGACCGAGCAAAGCATCTTTGAGTGAGCGCAGCTGCTGGCCTGCAGGGCCCGGGGCTGGAAGGTGGGCGCCCAGTGGCTCAGTTTTAAATGCGTCGATGGGGAGACCCCCAGCCTCAGGTGCACGGAGCGTCTGCTCAGCTGGACTGAGTCACGTGGAGAATGGAGTCCTAGGGACACCACGACCTGGGGGAAAATGCAGGGGAAGAGGGTCTGGAAAAGGCAGATGAGGGCAGAGTGGCCGGAGAATAATTACTGTGGTGGCAAGGGGGCTCCCCCTCCAGCTTCGATTTTTGAAAATTGTAGATCTGCGGTGAGATGATAATGCAGTGAGCATCTAAAATCATCTGTTTGTTAACATTATGCCATATTTGCTTTGCGTTGTCGATACCAAGCCCTCTTGAAGGAGGCACGGTAAGCAGCCAGGGAGAAATTTGGGTGAAGAGGTCTGAGGACAGGGGCAGCCTGTGCAGAGGTCCTGAGGGAGAAAGTCCTTGGCCCTTCGTTGTTTGACAGTCAGCTCGGGGCCTCTGCAGTTGGAGGGGAAGAGCGTGGGGGTGGGGAGAACTCCGAGAGGACGTTAGGGAGGTGGCCAGCGTCCGTGTCACTTGCGGCCTCATAGGCCATGGCGAGGACTTTAGGTTTTACTATGGATGAAACAAGAAGGTACTAGAGGTTTGGGGTAGAGATGTAACATGGTCTGGTTTACCCTTTTGAAGCGTCACTCAGACTGCGTAGCAAATGGACTCGGGAGGAGGTTGGGCCTGGGTCCCGGCACTGTTGCCGTGGTCCAGGCAAGGCCGCCTGTGCTGGGACAGGGTGGCGGTGGAGAGGTCATTGGAGGCCATTTCCTGTCTGTGGCTGAAGGCGGAGCCAAGAGGATTCACAGTGGACTGAAAGTGGTTCAAGAGACTAAATGGAGAGTCCAGGTAACTCCGAGTTTATGGCCTCCGCTGCTGGTAGTGGTTGGTGGAGATGGAGTTGGGTAGCGAAATTAAGGGTTCGTTTCAGAACTCGTGGGGTGTGAGGTGCGTGCACGTGGCTACATCAGTTACATCAGGGGAGTGGCCTGGGTTCCAGAAAGAGTTTTGGGAGCCATCGGCCTGCAGGTGGGTGGTGGTGCTGAGAGCAGTGACACCTGCTGAGGGAGGAAGCATAGACCCGGGACCCAAACTTGGAGGCTCGGAGCACCTTGGCCATTGCAGGTCGCAAAGTTGACAGGAAGCTGGCGCCGAAAGAGCCTGTGAGGTAGGAGGGGAGGGGAGGGCTGTCGTGTCAGCTCCCGGTCACCTGGGGGAGGGGAACGCTCTGTCCCAGGAGGAGGCCTGCAAACAGCGTCGCTCTTCTGAGGACCCCGTCCCGAAGGGGAGCACGGAAAGGCGGCCGGAGCGGAGAGCGTGGGGTCGGGAAAGGTGCGATGGGTCCCCGCGGGCCTAGTGAGAGCGCGGGTGTGGAAGGCGGGGACACGTGTGGAAGGGCAGGGGGCACGTCCGGGACGGGGGAGCCATCAGACCTCGAGCCCGGGGTCCCGCCGGGGTGAGGGGGGTGTCGGAAGCCAGCGCAGTCCGCCTGCTTTGGCTGGCGGCGGCTCCTGGGTGCTGAGTAGCTGTTCCGCTGCCTGCTGCGCTCGGCTGTGTCTGTCGTGAGGGATTTAGGATCCCCTAAAATTCCCCATCCCCGCCTCCCTGCCTCCCCCCAAAAATCTCGGCAGACCTTCCGTGGGCCGGAGACATGCCCTGTCTAGGAGCCCTTGAGTGGGTCTTCTCGTGGTCCTGGGGCTCCTGTGAGTGACCGGCTTCCTGTCCCGTTCCCTGCCACCTCCCCGTGGTTTATTTGGTGTAGATCCACCATTTCAGAGGCTCATAAACATGCATGAATTTTTATACCTGAGCCTTATTATTCGGTGCACGCTGAGATGTTTAATAAATATTATGACATGCCATATCGAGCAGGGACTAAATATCCTGGGAGAACACAGTAGATGTTAGGCATCTACGAGGTGAGATCACGAATCACTGCAGTGAGGTTCTGAAGGTTTTTCTTCTTCATTTATTTTCATTTTTATATTTCCTTTTTCTTTCTATGGCTGTACCTGCGGCATGTAGAAGTTCCCCGGGCCAGGGGTCAAATCGGCCAGCTGCCGGCCTACACCACAGCCACAGCAACACCAGATGCTTAACCCACTGAGTGAGGACAGGGATCGGACCCACATCCTCATGGATACTATGTTCAGTTCTTAACCCACAGAGCCATAACGGGAACTCATAGTTTTCCTCTTTTTTTTTTTTTTAATAGGAAAAGTAAATTGTGCATTTTAAGATTTCACTTATATTTCTAACTCTGGGTTGTCTTATTTAATTTGGGGCTTTCTATTGTTGATTTTTAATATCAGTTTTATCTTTTGTGTTTAGGAAACTTCCTTAACATATCCCTCTGAAATTATCTTCATGTCCCATTTCACCTCACACCTGCTCATTTCTTTTTAGACACGCGGGCTAGTTCTCATTTAAGTGGAGCTGAAGCCAGATTCTTAGCAGTAGAGAACATCATGCTGTAGACTCTTAGAGTTAGAAGTCTTCACAGATCTGTTCATCCTCCTTTTCAGCTTCTAGACAGGAAGCCGAGGCATCATGAGATGACTGTCTTCACACTTGATTGTTAACCCCCCCGCCCCCCCAGTAAGTGCTCAAGAGCAAACCCGGTGGTGAGTCCAGCGTCCTCTTTCTCCTTCAGACAGCTTATCTCAGACGAGCTGCCAGCACGTAGAGGCATAAACCCAGGCGAGCGCCTGCCCAGGGCGGGTGTCCTCAGTGGGGGCACAGACCACATCAGCCTGAGAGATCCGGACTGGCTTCTAGGCCACCTGGGCCAAGGGCACTCCGTGGCTGCCCCCATCCAGGTTGGCTGGGTCCTGCCTGGTCCGAGGTAAATCCTGTTTGCCAGCTCTCCCTGGGCTTGGTGACTGTGACATTTACCAACACCTGCGAGGTTGTTCCCAAGGTAATTTCTCTCTTTCTGAATTTGCTATAATAGAAGCAAAAGAGAAAAATTTTAAGGTTCTTGAATTAGAGAAGTAGTGCTGGACTGGATGTAGGATGATTATTAAATCGTGCAACCACAGAGCTTATTATCCTAATGCTTTTGGATAACAGTGTAAAACGACCACAAGAAAGCCCCCCTCCTCCTCCTCCGCGTGCTGGCCGTTCATACATAAGCGTTGCTCAGACACACCCTCCTGTTGGGAATACTTAATTCTTATTCATCCCCCAAATTATACTTTAAAAGAGAATATCAAAATATACATGTTTATCTTTTAGGCATAAATGATATTTTGTCAGAATCCATCTGAACTTAGGCATTTTCCAAAAAGCGATGAATTTTTAAATAGAAATACGTTAAAATAGAAACAGATTACTCAAACACTAATCATTACGTAACAACATCTTTGTAGCATTTTGAGGTTGTTCAGGTGTTTTCAAATAGACACAGGTATCTGAGTGCCACGCAGGTGGATCACGGAGCACTTTAAACTAAAACAGCCTGTTTCAGAGGGCGCTGCTGTTTTATCGCCACATTTGAAAACCTGTCCCTCTTTGCTCCCTCGGCTGCGTTCAGGGGTATAACGGATCCCATTATAGGTAAAAGGTCTGTGACTCAGCCATCGAGCTACTCAAACTCTTGGCTGTTTTAATTGCCGCCATTAAAGCTTTAGTACTTTCATCTCATAAAAATAGATATCATCGATGCAGAATGTGTGCCTCTGCCCCGATGGTTAGCTAATCATCCATTTGTGGGTGAAGTTAGTTAAGTTTTATGCAGACAGGAACTTGACGGAGATCGCGGATTTGTTCAGATTTAGTCATTTAATTGTGACAGAAATCCATGTGCTAGTAAGGGTAGCATTTAGCTAGAATATCGTCCAAACAAAAGAGGCCTGTTTTCTTTGGGCGTGTGTTTTAATCGCGTGTGATCGCTGGGAGCATGGCGGATTTTTACCAAGCTCGTTCTTGACCTCAAGACAGTAATGGTGTTCCCTCTGGTTCTAATGCTGCGACTTCAACAGTTCAAGGGAAACGTCCGAGTCGCTCTCCTGTCCCTCCCGGGCACGTCTGTGTAAACATAAGGTATGGAAAGTGGCGGTGTCTCCACGCTGATTTTCTGCAAAGGGGAGACTATCAAGTGGGAAGGAAGCTCCGGGAACAGAGTGGGAGCTGCATGTTAAAAAGTGAACGGCGACTCTGTTGGGGGCTCTCCCTCCAGTGCGCTGCCACTCTGGGGTCGTTCATTCCTCCCGTCGCTGCGCACAAGCAAGACGAACTGTCTCCGGGAGGGACCTGAAGAGCGTGCATCCCGCTTAGCGGACCCACGCTGCGCACACGCCGTGGTCCACTGTCATACGCGTGGCAGCAGGTGCCCGGCGGCGCAGTTTGCTGAGTTGTGTTCTCCTCTGCACTTGCAGGGGTGCAGTTGTATTCGGTTAAGAGAAAAACGTCTGACTGTAAAAGGGTCTCAAATCTGAAACAGCTCCAAAACTCAGACCCACCCGCGCAGAGCGCTGGGGAGCTGATGTACGTAGCCAGGCTCTGTTCTTGCCCAGCTGTGGAGATTCAATTATAATAATTTCCTCAGTTGCATAACATTGCTGTTTGTTTATTCCTGCGTTATTAGTCAGTGAATGAACCTCCCTCTCTTTGACCCCTCAGCAGTGTTTATAAAATACTTAATTGCTTCGGTATCTTCTGTTTCGTGTGGCATTCCAGCTGGAGGGAGTCGCGGGGACGCAGTCCCCTCTTAAGTGTTAAACCGTTTCCAAGGTGCAGCACATTTTCTTTTAAAATACGTGTCAGGGATCTCTAGTGTTGCTTGTAGCGCAGTTTCTTTCCTTTTTCGCTTTTATCTTCTTTTCTTTTTTAACTGGAATGAAGTGATTTTCTTTTAAAATCTCCTCCCTGTGATGGTTTCAGTGCTGGGTAACTGTCTCATGGTGTCAGGCTGCGGTCTGCCTGTGACAGCCACCCCTTTATTTCACCTGCTCTTCCTGTCGGAGCAGGTCCCACCTCTGTCCAGCTGTTACCTTGCACCCAGCTCTGTCATCACCTCTTCCTCCTCTCTGAAGGCACTCGGGCAGGTGCAGGTCAGCCGCGGGGACTAGATAACAGGCGTCATGGCTGAGCCGTGGGCCCTGCAGAGAGGTGGCCTGGATGGAATCCTTCTTCATTTTCTGTTTTTTTTTTTTTTAACAGCCACACCCAGGGCGTATGGAAGTTCCTGGGGCAGGGATTGAATCTGAGCCGCAGCTGTGGCAACGCTGGGTCCTTTAGCCCACTGTGCTGGGCCGGGGATTGGACCCATGCCTCTGCAGTAACTGGAGCTGCTGCAGGTGAATCCTTAACCCACTGTGCAACAGCGGGAACTCCAGCCTGAATCGAATCTTGACTCTTAAATAACCAGCTTTTTGTGACTTGGGACAGATGTGCTCAACTCTCTGTGTGCCTTAGTTTCCCATTTATAACATGAAGGTAATTTTCTAGGTAGTTGTGAGCCCAGAGCTGCGCTTGGCACAGAAGTGCTCAGTGTAACCATCGGCAGAGCAGCATCCTGCAGGGTTAGGAAAGTCCTCTTGTGCTTCCGACCTTATGTGACATATCTGATAAAGGTCTAGCATGGAAGGGGATCCTGGATGGGGGAAAAAAACCCTGCAAAAAATTTGAGCTGCAGAGGATTTTAAGGTGTGTTGTGTGTTGCTGTATTGCCGCAGATTTTGTGGCTTAAAGCAGTGTTTTTTGTGAGTCAGAGCCTGATTACAGCCCTGCTGACTCCCCTGCTCAAGGTCCCTCAGGCTCCCTCAGGCTCCAGGCAGGTGCCAGGGCTGCGGTCCCACCTAGAGCCTCGGATGTGCAGGAGTCGGCTTCCAGGTCCCCTCAGGCGGTGGACAGAGTTCACCCCAGTCGCGCTGTGACTCAGGGCCCCGGCTTTCTCTGGCTCTTGCCCGGGGCACCCTTGGCTCCTGACCTCGGTGGCTTCCTCACAGCCGGCAACAGGGAGTGTCTGGCTCTCCAGGGGCCCCGCCCCCTCTTCCCAAGCCCCCTGATTGTCATGCTCACCCACGATGATCTCTCCTTTGAGTAACTCGTAACCAACTGATCGGGGCCCTTTAGTCCCACCTGTTAGGTCCTCCCTGCGTGGCCGTGTTCCGCTGGCTGGAAGCCACAGGTCCCCCCACGGTCAGGAGGCAGCCATCGTGAGGTCACCTTGAGTTCTGCCTCCTACAGGATGAGAATGGGCTTTTATAGGGCCAGAGTAGTCCATCACTGAGCATTTATTGCCAGCTGCATCCGCTAGACTCGCAGTGTCTGAATCCTGGAGAACTTGCCTAGTGTGTAGATTAGCTTTTATCACCGAGCTCCTCATAAATGGATTTTTCCCCCCTCAAAATTCTGTTACTATTTCTACACAAACCCCTGGGATCGTTCAGTGTTGAAGACACACCTTCCTCTCAGTCTGTTGAGGTTTGGCTAAGTTCGTAGGAATGGCATCACAAGTTACTTTCGACATTGACCATTTTAGAATAGTGGAGACCTAAGTGCGAACTTGATGTAAATGACTCTTCTAGAGCCAAACTCCATGCGTTTCACCTTCCGGCTTAAGGACCAGACTTACTATTTAGACGTGCCAGTGACAGCAAAGAGACGTGGAAGTGTAGAGTAAAAGAAAAATGATTGAATTGAACCGAACTATTTTTAGTATGCAGATTTGGTCCATGTCCTTAGTGCCTTTGAATAGGATCTATTTATGCAAACGCGTTGACCAGCCCGGAAGCACCCCGTCGTCTAGGGTTTTGCCGAGTTTGATCTCTGTCTAGCCAGGTGGCTTCAGCTCTGCGTGTCTGCTGCCGAACTCGAGCCTCCAGACACCCCTCTGGACCTTAGACATGACTTGACACGAGCAAGACAAATGCCTGCGAACCAGACCGGTTCTCTCGGTTCTCACTCTGTGGTGTTTGCAGAGTGGGTCCCACTGAGGGCGCCGTATGCAGGGTGGCAAAGAAAGAACGAAGGGGGAAGGGAGAGACGACACAGCTCCCCTCGGTGAGGACCCCGAGCACAGCACTGTCTTTTCTGTTTTGCCTTCTGGAAAGTGCTTCTGGTAAAAGAAAGCGCTTGGTGATCTGCTGCGCTTGGAACCACGACCTTCAGAACAGGAGGGGAAAGCGTGGCTGTGTCTGGGATGCCTTTAGCGGGTCCCGCTTTGGTCGCTTGGTCAGAGGCACCACGATCTGCTTCTTCCTGGGGGGCTGCTGCCTGCAGGGTCCCCGCCACGTGCGGCCCAGGAGGCCTAGGCTTGCTCCCCATGACTGTCGGCAGCGGCTTCGAATTGCGCCGAGCTGGTGCTGGTTCTGTTTCTCCCGGCCGGCCGGCCGAAGGAGTGGCGCTCCTCCATTTCCCTTCCTCTGTTAAGAGGACTTTGGGACGGGGGAGCCTCCAGATCACAGATGCAGTCTGATGACCCACCTGTGCTTGGTGTGGCGCCTTTTCTAAGAAGTAGAATTTACCTGCACCCTGCCCCGTGTGACGGCCTGGTGGTACAGACACAGGGAGGGCGTGGCGATGAGGTCGCCGCGAGTGAGGAACGTGGACAGGCAGCCGGGCAGGAGTCCGCGTGGTAGTCTAGCACTGGCGGGGCCTCAGTGCTGGTCTGTTCTAGCCCGCGGACGGCAGAAACGCCACCGCGCAGCGTATCGCAGCTCGCAGATGCCACGTGATGACACTTACCATGGTACAGTCCGCCTTAAAGACCGGAAGGCGGTCAGTGCTCAGTGTCCCGTGGGAAGCTCCTTAACATTCATATAACATGACCGCTTGGTTCAGTATTTTCATTGTTTTGGACTCTAATTCAAAGTGAGTTTATAATGAAGATGCTGCAAAAATAGCTTGTGTTAATTTGTGGCTCTTTAAGATTTTGTGTATATGACAGATCCATTCCAAGGACAAAAACACAAGCAGAAAACCGAAGGTTCAGAAATGCCTTCAGATGATTTTTAAATGAGATACTTCATGATCATTTTTTTTCAACTCTAAAATTTAATGATTCTGAGGGACACACTGAGACATTATGATAATTCAAAACTTATTTAGCTAAGTAATTGCCTTCCCTGCATATATAACAGAAATTGTACAGGTCACCCTTATATGATCCTCATATTCCTATTTCATTCCTACATTGGAGCGTACTGCAGTAAGCTGTTTCAGTGCATTTATGTAAAATTATATTTAGTCATAATGTCATGTGCTGCCTTTTAAAACATTTGATAACCACCGCCTTGAGACAGGCTTTCTTAGTCTGTTATCCCAGCTGCAGCGGTGATGGGTTTGCCTGCTTTGGCTGTATCAGTATAATCCAGAGTGTATTTTGAAGAGCATTTTCATTCACGATATTCCTGGAGAAAGAATGTCATGGTTAAAAACGTGTGGGACATACGGTGTACTCTCTGCCCGCAGGATGTAGGAAGGGCTTGGAGAATTTTGCGCTAAAGAAAACTGCTTAACTTTGATTAGCCTGGAATTCTCAAAACCCATGTGACCTAAGTCCTCTTGCTTGGAACAGCTTTTACAACCCTGAACTTAAAAAAGTGTTGTTCTATATGCTGTTCACCTTCTCAAGCCATAAGACCAACAAGTGTGATACTATTCATGTTCGTGTTTGTGTTCATAAACGCATGCACGCAATATGTATTTTTTTCTAAAAAATTGTGTTTAAGAATGAGCTGGTATACGAGGGCTTGAACTTGAGGCCCTGACTCTAATTTAGTCAAGCAGATTTAGTCAAGCAGAAAATATGCTAGTCTTTGATTCCTTTTAAAAAACAATTTCGGTACTTACCATCTTATACCAAAGAATCAAAGTTAAAAATTATTTCACTTGGAGTCCCCGTCATGGCTCAGTGGTTAACGAATCCGACTAGGAACCATGAGGTTGTTGGTTCGATCCCTGGCCTTGCTCAGTGGGTTAAGGATCCGGCGTTGCTGTGAGCTGTGGTGTAGGTTGCAGACGCGGCTCGGATCCCGCGTTGCTGTGGCTGTGGCGAAGGCCAGCGGCTACAGCTCCTGTTAGACCCTTAGCCTGGGAACCTCCGTATGCGGCGGGTGCGGCCCAAATAAGGCAAAAAAAAAAAAAGACAAAAAAAAAATTATTTCACTCGACCATTCAAACCAATATCTTCTCACCTTGATCTCCCTCCCACAGAGGGTTTGCAAAGCTGCTTGTGATGCATATCCGTGCCTTCAGACACGCTATCCTGGACATGGTTTGTTGCTCGGGTGGCCCACTGGGGAGAGGCCCACTGGGGAGGGGCCCCTGGCCGGCGTCTGCCTCCCCTGCAGCCCCAGCCTGGCGGGCTGTTTTTCAGGAAGGGCTGGGTGCTCTTCTCTCCCCGGCAGGTACCGTGGCTGTTTGGCTTACTGCTAAATCCTCAAACATTTGCTCGATGAATAGATGAATTGGGCACCAAATATTACTGAGTGCCCTTCCTCTGATGAATGTCATCGAGAAAAGATGTTAAAATCTCAGTGGGACTTAATGCACTCTGCTGAATGCTCTTTGAACCCTGGTACACTCTTTTGGCTGCAGATTGAGTTCCAGTGTTCATGCTGGAATTCCTTTTTAGAATCTAAAGAGTGTAGAGGGACTGAGAACTGTAGAAATAAAGTGAAGAAGGGCAGTCATAGAAACGTGTCTCCAAAGGCATTTAAAAAAACCCAGAAAACCAAATTGTACTTTCCAGTCTTAAATGACTGCTGAATGTTTGTATTTCTGCAAGCCATGTATGTCGCAGGTTAGTGTGTTTCAGGCTTGCATTGGTCTTTTGCGGGTCTTAAGTGGCTGCGGCTTCTCTCTGAGCATCTTGGTTCCTCTGGAGCCCGAGCGCGTCCCTAACTTCATCTTAATTTGCGGGGAGGGACCTGCCCCCTGGAAGTGCTGTGTTACCATCATCCAGTTGGTAGTGTCTTTGCTTTATTTTAAAGTAGTGTTTTGGGAGTTCCCATCATGGCTCAGCGGTTAACGAACCTGACTAGGATCCATGAGGACACAGGTTCGATCCCTGGCCTTGCTCAGTGGGTTAAGGATCCGGCATTGCCGTGAGCTGCGGTGTAGGTCGCAGATGCGGCTGGGATCCCCAGTTGCTGTGACTGTGGTTTAGGACAGCAGCTGTAGCTTATTCAGCCCTTAGCCTGGGAACTTCCATATGCCTTGGGTGCAGCCCTAAAAAGCAAAAAAAAAAAAAAGATAGTGTTTTGATCTTAGGTGCATTTGCGTCTCAGTCCAGTGTCCGCAGACTCCCTCTGTCACGGATGTCGTCGCAAACCTTGCCCACGGTCACTACTGTGTTGTCACTCCTGGTTCTCGATGCTGTGAACAGGTTGAGGCCTCAGGACTGTTGGTTAAAACAAAACATGATTAGGATATAGCCTTTTGTCGGAAAGGCTGGTTAAGGTGGGAGCGAAAGCCCACTGGAGACGGATGAAAGGTTTCTTCCGCGTTTTCTCACGTTCCTCCGAGGAAGGCTCCTGAGTGTTCGGGTCGCCTTTGCTTAGAGGTGGCAGAGGGCGTGGCCTCACTGTCTGCATCCCAGTTCTCCTTTGGGTAAATCTGCATCCTGTCTCTTCTGCTGTTTTATTGAAGACGTATTTATACGTTTGCCTAATTTATATGTTACGAAAATATGGAGGTATAAGGATAAAAGTGATTATCTTTAGTTTCTGCTAATTTTTTTTGTCTTTTTTTTTTTTTTGCCTTTTGTCATTTTATGGCCGCGGGTTTTTATGGCCGCACCCGCGGCATGTGGAGGTTCCCAGGCTAGGGGTCTAATCGGAGCTGTGGCCTGCGCCGCAGCCACAGCAACGCAGGATCCGAGCCGCGTCTGCAACCTACACCACAGCTCACGGCAACGCCGGATCATTAACCCACTGAGCAAGGGCAGGGATCGAACCCGCAACCTCATGGTTCCTAGTCGGATTCGTTAACCACTGCGCCACGACGGGAACTCCATCTGCTAATTTTTTTTGGACAGCACACACCTTGGATCTTTTTTTATATATTACTCAAAGGCCAGTCATTCTGTTTTAATTCCAAAAGTCCGTGACACCGTCCTTATATATTCCATAATGTTCTGAAAGGCATACGGAATTATGATAGGAAACTGTGTCCAGCAGAAAGTCCTGTTGGGTGTATTTAAAAATACTTTCGGCATCTAACATCCTCTACCTTTCCCCTAGCAAATGAGAGGTTTTAGGAATGCCCTGTATGGTCATATCAGATGTTAATGGCATTGATTCTCTGTCAGGAAGTGGGAATTGATGGGAAAATGTCCGCTGTAAAATTAAATAGCATTGGAGGAGACTGTACCATGGTGGCGGGGCACGGCTGGGCCTGGGAGGCTTTGTCAGGGTATTACTGTGAGCTCCAGGTTTTCTCCCCCACATGATTAAGGCAGGCCATCTGTTCTTTGTTAAATGTTTACAAAAACAGCTTTTCTCTAAAAGATTTAAGGAGATGTGGGTCTGGTAAACACTATAATATTTCTGAGCACCTTTTCCACCCTATTTCAGATAGAACCAAAACATAATTCTGCATATCAAACAGGATTCATATCTCTTTTCATATCCGATCTTTATGTTTTTTTCCCCCTTCTTATGGAAGATTAAATTTTTAAGGGATACTAATTTATGGCTTCGTTTATTGCTGGAAGGAACATCCAAATGATTTGTATGTTAAAGTGCAGATAAATTTTCCATCTTTTGGTATTGCGCGCTGCATGTTTCTTCTAATTCCCAAACTCGGACCAGGTAGCACTTGTCAGAGGCCAGCCCTGGGTGGCTGGAGTCACTGCCACGCGGACTAAGGAAGGGTGCGCACGGCTGGGATGAATTCCCCGCCGGAGGCTGTGAGCCTTGCTCTCTGGTGGACACTCCGATGTCTCTTACAAAAAGGTTTGGCTTTTTCCTGTGCCCTTGCACCCGGAAGCACCGCGTACGTAACAGTGAACTCCGTTTCAGCAACTTAGAGTAAAGGACTTCAGTCGGGTCCCGAGAGTTCTCGGCTCGTGGTAGCGTGGCTAGCTCCTCGGTTGACCTTTTCAGAGTGTTTGTGAGGGAAACACAGAGGGCAGGTGGGTGAGTTTCTCCAGGACCCGACCTTGGATGGACCCAGCCCCGGGCCCCTCCCCCACCGAGGCCCTTGTTTCTGCTGCACGTTGCCGCCCCCCCCCCCCCCAATTGGGGCTTCCTCTCTCAGAAAGGGGGGGGATGTATTTTAAGATTTTCTGATACCGTCAGATTTATTAAGAGACTTTGGGAATCATCAAAACCAAACTCTTCATTTTGCAGAGGAAGAAAATGAGAGCAATGATTTTCCCCAGATAATAGAGCTGATGGCAGGGGCTGGACTGGAATCTTCTGTCACTCACAGCTGTGGTCTCTTCTCGGCCCAGTGCGGGTGGGGACTAAGCCTAGGTTTCTTCAGGGACCATAGCAGGTTTTAGTGGGGCCAGTTTAACCAGTTTCTTTTCAGGTAGTGACACTTTTTTTTTTTTTGTAATGTTTTTTGGGTCACCAAACGCTTTGGAAATAAAGCAAAGCCTGTGGTTTTTCCCAGAAGGAGGCCCGTGTGGGGGCTTTCAGGAGCCGGACAGCGTCAGACAAGCGCTGGATTTAGGAAACTTAGATCCACAGGCCAGCTCTGTCCCCCTCCGTGTGGCCTCTTCACCTTCTACTTCTTTTCTGAAAAATGGGGGCAAACCTTCCCATTTTGGTGCGAGGTTCAGGTGAACTAGCTCCTGAAAGCACCTCGATCAGTACATGGCAGGAAGCAGCCGCTCAGTAGGTGTCGGTTGTGTTGGAATCGAATTTGGAGCACTTTGCTGGCACTGAGCGCGGCTCCTGGGCTCCTCTCGCGTCCTCTGCAGACCTGGGCCCCCGCTGCCTGAGGCTCTTCTCTTCGAGGTTGTGGGCCAGGCTGTGGGTCCCAGTTGTGTGACTCGTGTTCCCGGACACGTCCTCTACCCGGCGCACCTGCGTCCACAGGAGCTGTTGGGGCTGGCGTGGGGATCGGGGGGGTGTCGGTGTCAGGTGCTTGCTTAGCATGTGCCCGCACAGGGCGCGATGGTTCTGCACGCGCTGGCGGCTGTGGTTGCCATTGCCGTTTATATCACGGAGACTCTTAAGTGTCGGGAGGAGCATATGAAAAAAGGCAGCATGTGAGTGACACTTGCAGATAGAACGTTTTCAAGGGCTGCGTTGCCCAGTGAAGGCTGATTGGGCGTCAGAGTTTAAACAGGGGAGACGGAAGGACCTCTGTCCCGCCCTGATTTGGGTCACGAGCTGCGAGGCCGAGTCCCAACCGCTCAACATCCCGTCCCAGGTGTGGGTATCCTCCAGTGTGTTGAAGACCATTTCTGGGTTTAGTCCTGGCGGATGGTCTCTGCAGGGCATGTCTGACTGACTATTTAGATCTCCTCTCTCTCTCTCTCTCTCTCTCTCCCTCTCTCTCCCTCTCTCTCTCTCTCTCTCTCTCAGTAAGAGCTGGAAATGTGAAGCTTTCATATCTTAAGAAAAACATCTGCATTTCCTGTCAGGTACAAGAAATCTAATGGAGTCAAACGCATTATGTTTGTATATCTACTTTTTTTTTTTTTTTACCCCGGCTGCGCCTGTGACTTGCTGAAGTTCTGGGGCCAGGAATCAGACCCATGCCACAGCTGCCATCTGAGCCACAGCGGTGACAACACCGGATGCTTAACTCGCTGCCTACCAAGTGTGATATTTGAATGTCATTTAAATCAGAAGTGACCTGTACTTTGTAAGACATATGTGTTTATCCTCAGGTTTCAAACTCTCACAGTACCTGATTCTTATAAGTCTCAGTACACTTGTTCTTTTTCAGAGTGACTTCACTGCATACCTTTAATTAGAGTTCCCATTGCTGCATGGGGCAAAATTCCACTTGAATCCCGTCTTTATGGCTTAGCTTTTGCTGCTGTTTCGTTCTTCACCACTTCCTACATAGGTGCTAAGAACATGGAAAGTGTCTTCAGCTGAATGAGAATTTTTTTCCTCCTAAATAGAATCTTTTAACTGTATTGCCAAGTTGCCCTCTTTAACTCTGCTGATCTAAAGGCTTTCTTGTTGAAGAAATGTACTGTTTTTGGATGGGAGAAAATGATAGATGTCATGACTGTAGAGTTAGTGAAGTTCGCTGCCTTGAGTATAGAGTAAGTTTCAGAAGCCCAGCCACTAACTTTCAGTTCCTTTCTTTACTACGAAGAATGATAAACTAATTTCAGTTCCTATTTGTGTCTCTTAGCATTCTCCATCGGAGCCCTTTCTAGAGAAACCAGTGCCGGATATGACTCAGGTTAGTGGACCGAACGCCCAGCTAGTCAAGAGTGAGGACTACCTGCCGTCCCTGGAACAGCAGCCGCAGCAGAAGAAGAAGAAGAAGAAGAAGAACCACATCGTTGCAGAGGGTCCCAGTAAAAGTTTTGGTAAAGATGACGTCCCTGGTGGGGTTGATACCCAGGAACTAAACAGGAACTCACTAGATGGGTCCCAAGAAGAAAAAAAGAAAAAGAAAAGGCCGAAGGCAAAAAAAGACCCCAAGGAACCGAAAGAACCCAAGGAGAAAAAAGAGCCCAAGGAACCCAAGACCCCAAAAGCCCCTAAGATTCCCAAAGAGCCAAAGGAAAAGAAAGCAAAAACTGCCACGCCAAAACCCAAGTCCAGCAAAAAGTCAAGGTAGGCTCGTTGCAGAGACAGCTGCCACCAGAAATAAGACAGTCACGGCCTGAGGAACGGGGGTGGGGCGGGACGCGGGAGGGGTGCTTGAATTTTTGTCCTCATTGCTGAGGTTCTGGCTCTTATGCCCACACCAAAAAGTGAAGGTTTGGATGCATTCTAAAATTTAGGACTCAGTTCCTATGAACTGTTGATTTGGTTGGTAGGTTTTTAGAAACATTGCTGGACAAACCTTGTTGATTGTTTGAAAATCACTTTCTTGTATTTCTGTGGAAATTTGTCCTTTAACAAAAAGGACCAAGTCACCAGCGTAATTATTTGTAAGCTCAGCCACCCCCCATGTCCCCCCGCCCCATGCCCAGCCTCATTTTCAGTGACAATGCAAAATGGGGTAAGAAGGATTATGGAAGCAAGGCGGGCCACTATATTTCACTCGGCTTTTCAGCCCTGCTTCCCAGAAGTTGAAACAGGAGAATTAATTCTCTCCACTTGGCAGACAGAGTGAGCCTTCCAGGGGCAGGGTCGAAATCCTGGTGGGCAACGTGGGAGGAATCAAATAGCAGTCCTCCATTAGATATGCATTCGAGTTGAGCATGAACTTCAGGTTCTAGGAAATAGCTTGCCATACTGCCCCACCGGCTCTCAGGCCCCCCAGAAGGCATATTTATCCAGTAAGAAAAGCTGAGAGGAGAAGACATTGAGGACTAATTTTTTTCATTTGTACCGAACATTTCTTACAACTGTTCTGAACCAGTTCCAAACATCTGAATCTGTTTTTCAGAATATGGCTCATGTTAGAAGATATAGTTTCCAGATGGAAGTATGGTCAGACTTGGTTAATCTGAACCTGTTTGCAAACTCCACGAGAAAACACGCCCCATCCCCTACCCCCAGCACACACACACGCACAAACACACACGCGCGCGCAGGCACCTGCCTGCTCAAGCCCTGCGACTGATGTGCGTGTTGCAGGCTTTGTGAGCTCGCTGGCCTGTAAGCCTGTGGCTGGTGGGCTTTCCTGTGTGTCACGGGCACATGCAGAGAGAGGACTGGTTTCTGTGACTAGAGAGATGCTGCAAAGTGAAAGAACAAAAAACTTGGATTTTTCAACTTCCTGCTAAAAAGTATCTAAACAACTCAATACATTATTCTGCAGTATTTTGCAAGTTTGAATCCTAGCCATTAAAAAATATTTGTCATCCGTACTTTTTATGGTGCCAAAATAAGTGAGTTGCAGTTGGCGCTTCATATCTGTGGGTCCTGCATCCGCGGATACAGAGGGCCGGCCATGCTGCATCTTTTTATCTGAGGGACTCGAGCACCTGCGGATAATGATATCCACTGGGGTCCTGGAACCAGTTCCTTGCAGTTATCACTGCATGTTCAGTAACTCAATCTTATAGGTAACTTAATATTTGCATTTACTTATGAGCATTCTTTGATGCCTCAGTATGTGGCACTTAAATCAAAAAATGTTTTTTTTTTCTCCTTATAAACACTCTTCTACACTTGTGCAATCCATTATAAATTCTGTTTTCATCTACTTAAGAAATATTTTTGTAGGTTTTTACTATTTGTAGGTACGGGGTCGAGTCTTAGGGGTGTGGGCTGGGAGAACATGGTTAGAGTTGGTCTGATGTATGGCCTGATTTATGAGCAGTGTTTAAAAATACGTAATCACTTAAATATAAGGACTGTGCTTTTGGTAGGAGGAAGCTTGTGCTTTATTCCTCCTAAGGAGGGAGAAATCAAAGCAAAACCTAAGAAGAATGTATTTTTTTTTTAAAAAAAAACCTCAGAAATGGAAGAGTGTATTCTCAAGAAGCTTTCTTGAGCTCAGACTGACTGCAGCCTCAAGATAGAGGTCTTCAGTTTTTATCTTAATTTTTTGAATTCATCACCTAATGGTAAAACCTGATAAGGAAAACCCCCCACTCTATCTTGGATACTTGTTGTAAATGTCCAAGTATATTCTTTCCAGCTCTCAGTCTGCTCACGCCGACCCTGTCTTTGAAAGAGGGCTTTAGCATACGCTTACGTCTGGCCCTATGGAATACGTCGGGGTGGGTGGTAAATTGCCGTGTTTAATAACGGGGCTTGTTGGCATTTCCCTAGTGACCGTAAACCACCGCTAGGAACTTGGGGCATGGAGTCCAGTCGGTCCCGGGCGCCCTCATGCAGCTGCACACATGCTTTTGTCCATGGAGAAGCCTTCGGCGCGGCCTGCGGTGGGGTCCCTGCGCGGGAGTTTGGTGTTGCAAGTCTGAGTGATGGCCAGAGCCCCGGGCTTCCTGTGGGAGGGACGCGCGTGATTGTCTTCTCCCAAGACGGAAGTCTAGTATTTCCCTCCTCTTTTTAGCCTTTGCCTCATAGGCCCACTTGCTGCTTCCTGTAGGTGACGGTTTTTGTCCCTGCCGTGGTGTGGCAGTCGCTGAGCGGAAACACTTCCTTAGAATACAGACACGTGTGCCCGAGAAGGGGGCCAGTGACACCATCCGGAGATGCCGGGGACAAGCTGAGGGCCACCGAGAGCGTCTGGGGTGCCTCAGCTGGCCCGGGAGACCTGACCCCATGTCGGGTCACTTGCTGATTTAGGGTGAAGTAGGGTGAGGGCGTTTCTGAGAGGTTTTGCTGCGGGTGGTGCTCAGACGGGGACGGCTGTCCAGGAACATGGTAGCCGACTACGGGTGTGCATGAAATTCACAGGCCAGCTCTCCACTCTGTTGGGCTCCAGTGTTTCTGCTGGTCAGTTGATGATGGGGGCAGTGGCCCCAGTGGTGGTCTTGTTCCCCTGTCCGGAAGGGAGGGAACACCCCCGAAGCAGGGATCGGCAGCTTGCACACGGCTACATGTAAATTCCGACTAGCATAGCAGAATAATTATGTAAATTGAATATGCAGTGATGAAGGTAATAGGGGGTTTGGGTTATGTTAGTACCGGGGTTGAATTGCCATAGCAGTTTGCTTTTAAGCACGGGAATACAGCAGTGGCAATTTTGTTTTGCAAAATGTTATGTGATACCAGTTATTTCCATCCTTGAATACGTTAACTTGATGAATTTGTTTATACAGAAAATAATTCTCCTACAGAGGGCTGAGACAGAGGGGATCAGCAGACACGAAATGAAAAATTTGCCGTTAGAAGTACTCACATCTTTCCTGTTGAGCCCTGTAGGCCGGATCCTTGGTGCGATTCTGCTCACAGACGCGGCTGTCCTTTGAGCGGACGGTGACGGCGGTGACCCACTGGTTGTCTGCATTGTGTCCTGCAGGCGAGTGCTCGTTGTGTGTCATTCACGCTCTCGGGCAGAGAGGACGTGAGCGTGGGCGGCTGCCGTCTGTGGGGCTGACTTCCCCGCGTGTCCTTCTCACCCCCTGTCATCCCACTTCATTCCTTGGAGTCACCGAGGCTTGGATTTATGCCCATTCCCAGGGAACTGGCCCTTTCAGCAACCAAAACATGGCTGGCTCTGAACTGGCCCCGCAGAGAAGGAAGCTGCTCAGAAGCTGGTACACAGAGCGGCAGTGAAACGACAAAAGGTGCCAGTGTTTCTGAAGGAGACACTGAACATCTTGATGAAAAAAAGCGGGCCCCATTCCTCTTTTCTGATTAGGACCGTGTCTCCCCCTCTTTCCGTTTTACGTGAACCACGTATTTTTTTTTTTCCTACCTGTCTTGCCGGTGCCCTCTCCAGGTGTCTTGATGGCTTTCAAACATCAGCAGTTAGCACTGAAAACAAAAGATGTCTGTGGCCTGGCGGGGACGGCCCTTTGCATGCGGCCGGGTCCACGGGGCCGAGGTCTTTTCTCAATGCGTTTTCTGTTGTGTGTGCCTGGGCCTTGGGAAACGAGAGAGAATTTGGAGGAAGCGCTTCCTCTGAATGGCGCTCGAAGGATTTAGGGGACCATTTAGCCACAGAAAGATTCTTTGAATGTACGTACAGAAGGGAACCCGGCCAGAAGTTGTGACTGGGCTGCGGAAGCCGGGGTGCAGTACAGCCGTGGAGCTCTGCAGCTTCCGGGAGCCCCCTAGTCTCTGACCTCCCTCCCCTGCAGCCAGTGCCACAGGTGCTGGAAAACGAAGATGTTCCCTTTTAAACTGGAAAGTAAACGTGCTCTTCTCGTTTTACTCACCAAGAACCCCAGACATGTAAAATGGCTGTTTTTTTTTGTTTGTTTGTTTTCAGGCCGCCCTGTCATTAATATTTATGTTGTGACTTTATTCCGAGGAGCTCAGCTTTTCAGGTGGTGTTTTCTCAGTTATAATCTAAGAGAGAGGTGGCTTTTATCTGATTCATGCTTTTCTTCAGCCAGCAAGCCCAGGGGTGGTGTGTTGTGGTAAACGAATGTGTATATGCTCTCGTGTGCTCTTAACCAATGGGAAATTTCTTCAGACACGAAAGCAAACCGTGAGACTGGTTTTGCTAATAAGTACAGGAAACCCAGCTAGTCGGGTCCGTCCCTGTCGAGTGCAAAGGCAATGAAATAAATCAGACCCGAAGGTTTTCTTCTTTCCGTTTTCTTGTTCCTTCTTTTACTTACACGCCGCCACTCGGCTGTGAGCCATGGCCTTGGGTAGCTGGACAGACCGAATTCAGTATTTTGGATGCTGCGCCCGCAGGAGAGAGAGCGCAGGGTTCTCTGAGGTGTGGCTGCAGGAAGGACCTCTGAGCCCTCTCCCGAGGCTCAAGGGCAGGAATGAGGCAGAAGAAGTATCCGAGAGTGCCACGTGCCTGCACGCTGGCCTGCCTCGTCTGGTCCTGGTCATCGCCGCCACGCTCCAGGCCGGGGCTGCAGCCGGTGCCCCGTCCAGGTGCTCTCAGCGATCGTCTTTGATTAAGGGGCCGTGGGGTTGTCGTAAGCCCTGGTCTTTCCTCCCCTCCAGGACCGCCACCTCGGAGCCTCCCCTCGGCCAGGGACAGACCGCATTCTGACCCTTCCTCCATCCGATCCGCCTTCAGTCAGCGGGATGAGCAGGGAGGGGACGCCGTCCGTCCGCCGCTTGGTATCCAGGCCCTGACGTCGTTGACGGCGGCGGTTCAGTTTACACTCCTGGCGGGGACAGGATGCCCAGCAACACCGGCCCTCAGAGCGAGGTCTGGGGGCTCGTGCTCCGGGCTGGATGCGGGAGCGGGCCACCCCGTGCCTGCTGGGGACTTGTTTCCACCTGTGCAGTGGCCCGCGGGGCGGTGGCCCACTGCGCTCGCAGTCCCTGTGGCGAGCCGAGGTCGGCCGAGGGCTGAGAGGAGGCGGCAGCGGGGCTGTAAAGGGCGGGTTTTCGGGAGACATGTTGCTTGGCGGCCTCTGTGAAGCGGAATTTCAGGGTGGAACGTGCGCTGCCGTAGTGGGTGACGTTAGAGCCGGAAGGAGCAGACGGAGCCCTGGGCCGACTTTTACATGACACGCAGCTGCTTTTCAAAGTACGAAGCCGTGTGCAGTTGCACAGCCTGCCACGTGTACGGAAAGACCTTTTTGCTCGTTGTCCGCTGCCCGGACGGAGGCCCCGTGAGGCCTTGCTTGTGCAAAGGCTCCGTGGGAGCGCGGGTCACGGGAAGGCCCAGCCCCCTAGCCCCCCAGCCCCCCAGCCCTCACTCCAGACCCCTTTCTGTGGGACTCTCTGCGGCTTAGCTCTAACATGTCAGGCAGGGAGCGAGGGGCCGTGCTGAAGGAAGGGGCTCTCTCCCCGCTCTCGTGTTAGGAAGCCAGCACCCTCGAACTTGCGTTAGGACACTGGCCTTAAATGCGTGTGGCCTGGTCCCGTGGGGACGGTGTGACGTGTGGGAGTCCTGCTTTCCTGCCGGGGTCGGGGGTGAGCTTTTCCTCCTCGTCAGCCTCCCCAGTCACTCTGCCGACCGCTCCACCGGCCCACACCACCTGATGAAAATGGCGGTGGGCTGCCTGTCTCGTTGGGTGTCTCAGCTGCCTGGCAGCTCAGAGAAGAGGATTATGTGTCCAGGGAGTGGAGTTCTGCCTGCTGTTGCAGCCCC
This sequence comes from Catagonus wagneri, assembly GCA_004024745.2. Classification (NCBI taxonomy): domain Eukaryota; kingdom Metazoa; phylum Chordata; class Mammalia; order Artiodactyla; family Tayassuidae; genus Catagonus; species Catagonus wagneri. Next base: position 5,968,267 of record PVHT021183584.1, read on the forward strand.
GACTGTCCCCTTCCTGGGCACGGAGAAGAGCAGCATCTTAGCACTTGGCAGCAGCAGGCAGGTATCGGCACTTCTGTTTGGCGCTCGGAAGAACCTGCATTGAAAGGCACCCCTTGTGCACCAGTTGTGTGGCGTGCATTTACCCGGTCCGTGCTGTTGTGCTGCAGGGCCAGGCGGGGCCGGGGTGGGTGAGGGGCCCCTGCGGTGGGTGACATCAGCTCACAGACTTGGCTTCCATCTGACCTCCGGGAGATCTTAATTCAGTACACAGACCTCAGCAACCTTTAGATTTTCAGTGGCCGTTATTGACTGCGTGTCTTTTCTCCCCCGAGAATGTATTCAACCTTAAAAATGGGCTGAGCTCTTTGAGAAGAACGTTGTACTGTCCTTTTTCTTTCATTGTTTAAAACATTCTTCTTTAAACAATGGCCAGCTGGAGTGCCCCTCAGGACGGGTTCCGATGTCACTGGGAGGCGGCCCGGGGATGGTTCCAAGTCAAAGAAGACATTCACGAAGGAAGGTTTCCAAGATGAAGCAACCCGGGAAGGCCAGGCCGGGGCTGGACCACAGGAGGTCCCCCCATGCAGGGAGGCCAGTCTCGGGCTCTGGAGTCGGGCAGGTTCCAGGCCAGCCCTGGGCTCCACGCTTCCTGGGTTGAGCGCGTCACCTCTTTGACCCTCAGTTTCCTCATCCTTGGATGGTCTGGTTGTAAGCTGTATGGACAGGATGGAGCATGTTGAGTTTGAAACACACTTTTTTTTTTTAATAATGATTTTTACTTTTTCCATCATAGCTAGTTTACAGTGTTCTGTCAATTTTCTACTGTGCAGCAAGGTGACCCAGTCACACATACCTGTGTACATTCTTTTTTTCACATTATCATGCTCCATCGTAAGTGACTAGATGTAGTTCCCAGTGCTATACTGCAGAAATCCGTTCCATAGTTTGCATCTATTAACCCCAGACTCCCAGTCCACCCCACTTCTTCCCCCTCCCCCTTGGCAACCACTCATGTTCTCCAAGTCCATGAGTTTCTCTTCTGTGGAAAGGTTCATTTGTGCCATATATTAGATTCCAGATATAAGCAATGTATTTGTTTTTCTCTTTCTGACTTACTGCACTTGAGTCTCTAGTTCCATCCATGTTGCTGCAAATGGCATTATTTTGTTCTTTTTTATGGACGAGTAGTATTCCATTGTGTATCTATACCACACCTTCTCAATCCAGTCATCTGTCGATGGACATTTAGGTTGTGAAACACACTTTTTAAATGAAAGTGGAATTAGATTTCTGTGTCTTGTCTTTCTTCGATGTTCCCTTCCTAGAAAGTTAATGTCCTTTGGAGTTCTTGATGCCGTAAGAGCTGGTTAAGGTAACAGTTTAGATTAAATTGTTTGTCTTAGAGGCAGAGAACTTTTAAAAAGTCTCTTGGTGGTGTGTCATTGTAGTGCGCTGTTCAGAAGTAAAACAGAACCCCTCTCTCTACCCCCGCTTCAAGTTTCAGCTCTTATTTTTCTTTCTCAAGCAGAAGCTTAGGGTGAAGGGTTTGTGGGTGGCTTTAGGAATTGCGGGGCACAAGGCATCTGTTTCCACTGAGGCGTTTGGGCACCAGGCTGGGTGGTACAGCACCCAAGGGCCGGCTGCCTGGGGAGGTGGACAGAAGGGGGTCCCGCCCCCGCCCAAGGCTGCCTTGAGGGGAGTCTCAAATGCTCGGACCAGCAGCCCCTGTGGGGCCTGGCCTCCGGAGTTCTGACTGCCTTCCTGTAAACTTTTGGGTTTCTTGTCTGTCAGGCAGTTTGTTTGGGACTCTTATCTCACTAGTTTATTCTGCCACCTGCATTTGATTACATTTTGGCGTAGCTGTTAAATAAAATTTTGGCCTCAGGACTTGATTTAAAATGTTTTATTTTGATGGATTAGTTTTACTTTGCAATGATCACATTTCATGTTGCCTCCGTTGATCCTTTTAAACTTTTAGTACTTTTGTCTCTTTTTTAGTTGCCTCTTTATGATTTTACTTTATTTTTCATTGTTTAAAAGCTTGGAGGAAAATGTGAAGTCGAGAGGCCAGATGCTTTTCTCCTTCTAGCACCGAGCCCTGGGCCATGGCAGATCCTGTGTTTCATTACGGCAGCCGAGTTCTTTCCAGATCGTCACAATCCACACACGTCCTGTGTCACGAACAGCTCTCACTTCTCATCCGTGACATTCAGTCCTTTATTAAAAAGCCTTTTGAGTGTATGAAATAGAAGGATGTGTTTCAATATGTGTTGTTCTCCTAAGAGATCATAGGGCGGGGCTCGGCCTGAGTCCCTGAAGATGAATCTGCTTCATCTTCACGACCTGAGCCTCCGGGGAGACTTCTCCGGAGTCGGGGGTTCTTCGTTCCACGTCTGGCCTGAGGGTCTGTGGGATGGAGACGCCTCCCGGCCATCCAGGCTTCAGCGCGGACTGACTCCTTACGTTACACCTGCTCCCAAAATATGGTTCATTTTCAGACTTTTTCCCCTTTCAGGGCTGAGGTCCTCAGGCTGATGCTAATCAGTGTTGAACTGCATCCTGCTCGGTAATAAATCAGAGCACTTGGCTGGCTTTCCGGTAGGTTCCGGCTCTTGGCATAAAGTCTTCTTTAAAAAACCTGCACTCTTATCCACCTAAAAGCATTCGCTATTGACATGCTGTATCTTAGCTTGGACGCGGGTGTCCAGCCCCTTCTCAGGTGCTGTCACTCAGCCCGTCCTGCTGGACCCTTACCGCTGTGTGCTGAATACGGTCCTTCTGGAGGATGGGTTTTTTCCGAGTGTCCCTCCGTGTGACATACAGTCCTCTCTGGGTCCAACAGTTGTTTCTTGGAGTTCTCAGCAGGCTGGTGTAGACTTTGATCCCTTTGGGGTAACTGCAGAACTTAGAGCTTAGTCTGGCAGAGGTGACCTAAGGGGGGCTCAGCCATGGACCCGCCTTTCAGCGTGACCTCCCTCTCATGGAGGGATGTGGCGTGTAAGTGAAGCCGGTGGAGGGACAGCGGCCCCCGAAACCACTAGCAGCGTCCCCAGAAAGGCGTGTCCTTTCCAATTTGACGAGGGTGTGCTCGGCTTCAGGTCCTGCACCTCAGCCGCCCCAGCGGCGATGGGCGATAAGGATCAGGAAGTGAAAGAACCTTGTGAGTGGGAGGGGAAGTGTACAGACGTCCTGGTTTTGAAAAACTGGTGTTCTCACCTCAGTCTACCGAGCTTCGTAAAGACAGAATCTACGTGGGCTTTTCACAAATGAGTCGATGAGAAGAGCGTGTCCGCTGCACGCCGTGAGGCCTGTGCACGTGTTGTTGTTGTCACTCGCAGTTGAACTGTTGAGTTAAATCGGTCGCTAACGTTTATAAGTAACCAGCCTGGCCGGGCATTCGGAGCACAGCGATCGCCGAGGCACCTTTCCTTCCTGAGCTTATAGGATGGTTGGAGAAGACACACACACACACACAGTGTTTTGGTTGTACCACATCACAGTACTGTTACCATCAGTTTTGTGTATCTTTTGTTGTCTTCTTTTTTACTTATCTAGGGCCGCACCCGCGGCATATGGAGGTTCCCAGGCTAGGGGTCTAACAGGAGCTCCAGCTGCCGGCCTTCGCCACAGCCACAGCAACGCGGGATCCGAGCCGCGTCTGCAACCTACACCACAGCTCACGGCAACGCCGGATCCTTAACCCACTGAGCAAGGCCAGGGATCCAACCCGCAACCTCATGGTTCCTAGTCGGATTCGTTCACCACTGAGCCACGACGGGAACTCCAGTTTTTGTGTATTTTAAATACCCCATGTGTGGGGTCCATCATGTAGCATGGCGGGGTGAGGTCTTACTAATCCAGGCTTTGGCAGCCAGAAGAAGGTTCTCTGAGTGAGTGATGTCCAGCCGAGCCCCGCAGATGAGTCCTCTGGGGGCACGGAGGTGGGAGAGGTGGGTTTTCGCTTTCGGGAGTGGGGGCCATGTCTCCGCAGTGCGGAGGCCGGAGGTTTGGGGTGTGGGGAAGTAGAAAACCATCCGAGCTGCCAGCTGTAAAAAGTGCAGAGGCAGGTATTGCCGCGCTGAGAACCTCAAACGCTGAAGTACGTGGAGCTGGGTTTCACCGAACTGTCCGGGCAGGTTTGCCTCGGAGCCGGTCAGTCCCCTGGCGGTGCCCGGAGGGCGGGTTTGCGGGGAGGTCCCGGTGGCAGGGCCAGGGCGCGAGCTGGGGGCCACGGCAGGCAGAGCCGGTCCGGGAGGGCAGCGGGGGTGGCTGTGACTTCTCCGGGCCTCGGGTGGGGCTGGGCTGGGAGCTCCTGGTCTTTCTCGAGGTCCGTGAGCTGCTGCCGGTGGAGGTGCCACGCCAGTCGGGGGCCTGGAGCCCGGTATTGCAGTGCCAGTTTCAGGGCCGCCCCTTACTGAGACCATCCCCCGTCCCGAAGCCTCCCCTTTTGTGCAGTCAGGCTTTCCAGATCGTGGTGGGGCGGGGTGGGTGGTGGGAATGTCTGTATGGCCACGTGGTGGCTTTGCCATCGTCAGTGACGAGCTTGCACCTCGCAGGTTAGGTAATGACTGTGCCTGTGGAGTCGTGTCTTTTCTCTGGCAGGTTGTTGGGTGTCCCTGCCTGTGGGTGGGGATGGGGACGAGGTAGTGGGAGGCTGTGGTAACGGTCAGGGTGGGGAGCGACCGTGTCTGAACCAAAGTGGCGCCGTGGGCGCCGAGGAGAGCGGCCCCCGGGGTTGTCTGTGGGCTCGTTCACCGAGCTGGCACCGAGGGGGGTTGATCAGAGGCCTTCCTTCCATCCACGTGGCTTAGGTCACGTGGCTGCCACGCAGCGGGGGCCTGTCTGTACGTTGCTGCAGCTGATCCGGCCTCCGTCAGTCTGAGCCACTCAGAGAAGAGGCCCCGGCTCCCCGCCTTCCCGATGTGCGTGAATGATGCCGATTGTGCCAGGCACCGGTGAGGTTTTCACCCATTACCTCACGGACGCCTCGTAATGAACCCTGGAGCAAAATACAGTTACTGAGCTCCTTTTACCGCTGAGGAAACCGAGACTCAGGGAAGTTAAATGACTTATCCAGGGTCACAGAGACCCAGGTTATAAGTGCCAGAGTTGGAACCTAAACTGAGGCTCTCTGACTCAGATCAGCGCTCCTCACCACCGTTACTCTCATTGGCCAAAAAAAATATTCCGACTTTGGTTTTTGGGGGGCAAAGCAGTTGTGATATAACACTTCATTGAAAATCCAGATTAGCTTATTGCAAAATAGTGGCAAAAGCAAGGTCGTGTAAACGAATTTATCTTGCTCTTGATGGTCCTGGCATGGACCTTGATGCTTCTGTAGCCTTTTTGACTTCTTCGTGCGTTTTCGAAGGGTATGTTGATATCAGGAGACGAGGTGAGCAAGGAAATGCTTAGCTGTCTCTGAGCAGCGTTAACAGTGTGGGGTCTGATGACTCGAGAACGCTTCCAGTCCGCAGAGCCGGGGGTGCTGCCCCTGGCTACAGGCTTTTCGTCCCAGCGATGGCAGAGGTCCTGTCCCACCTTTCTTGGTCTTGGCGGGTTCACAGAGTTTGCTGCTTGGGAAGGGCAGCTGGAAAGCCATTAGCACGTCTCTCCCTCAGCAAATGGACGTCTCCTCCGCCCTGGCCCTGGTGGGCCCCGAGCCGGTAAGCCCTGTCCGCCTGGAGGGTCGTTCACCCAGAGGGCGGCCACCCCACCGGATTCAGTATGTCCTTCGCTCCGGTGCAGCGAGGGCACGGGGAGAGCACTCGCCGCCAGCTTACCCTACCTGGCAGTGGTTCAACTCCGTGACAGGCCTACCTCTGATTTAAACAAATTTGAGAAATATGTAAAGTTTTGGAAGCAGTTTTGCACTGATTTGATAAAAGAAACCACAAAACACTGCAGCGCAGGTGTTGAGAATGTTTGAAAGCTGATTGAGGGAAGCAGATGGCTTTAGTCAGTGGCATCCAGCCAAAAGAGCAGGTGCTGGTCATGTGACCGCTGGTTACCAGGGTAATCTGATTGCTCTTGGCGTGCAGATGAAAGGAGAGGGGCCCCGCGTTCAGCTGTAGTATTGTATAATTTGTGGCAGTTAGAGCGGAAATAAATGCTGGAAATGGAGCCTCATAGTAGGGGAGACTTCTGTCCATGTAGCGTAAACACTGGGACAGTTGGATGGGGAACTGTTGTATGGATTTTTTTTTTTTAATTTAAAAATATTATGCTTTCTGTGGATCTTTTGGGGGCTTAAAGTTTTCAGGACAATGCTTTTTTTTTTTTTTTTAAATAAAAAGAACTCTTTAAACCTAGCTGCCGTTTGCTATAATCTTGAGCTGTCGTAAGTTTTTTCCCTTTTGTGGCTATTTACTATGCTGAAATATTAAAAAGAACAAAATTAGAAGCTCTGAGTATTTGAGAATGACTAGTTTAAGATCAAATATTTTCTTGATTCATTATAAAAATGTCTTGAGGTGTGTGATTATATTAACAAATAGTTTTGAAATATTTTATATGACACATGCTTTACTTAAGTAAAAGCCTATAGGTATCTCGTCCTCTTTTGTAGTAGTTGGGACTAAAAGAAAAAAATGCTATTAATGCATTCTGGCAGCATAATTTTCTAAGAATTTATAAACTTAAATCAACTTTTTAAAGGTTTTTGAAGTATATCTTTTGTTTTTAAAATGCATTAGAATTTTAACCTCTCTTGAAACAGTAAAAAATAATTATTACTGAGGTTGGATTATTTTAAATGTTGGATAATAAATGGTAATCAGTATTAGAAAACCCTGGGGCTGGTTTGGAAATTGGTATGAAAGGTAGCACTAAGTGTACATTCGAAAAGGATGGCAAATACAGGTTCTGAAAGTGATTAAACTTAATTTTTTTTTCCTTACAGTTCATCCATGTCTTTTGACTTCTCTAACCTTCAAATCCTACTGACGTTTGACAGAATTGTACCGTGGAACACATACTGAATTATTGGGGTTGATTTGCTATATTTTTGTATTTTAGAGACCCATGTTTTGAAAAAAAGGCTATTGTGATGACCTCAAAAAAAAGAAAAAAAAAAAGAAAGCTCAGCACCAAAATAAAGCTTGTTTTTACTTAAGAATACAGCATTAAGTAAAATTATGTAGGACAGAAAATTCCTATACATTCTGTTCTATTTTAAAAGGTTGTAAGTTGGATAAAAATGTAGCTGGCTGGTATAAAAGAGGACACATAGTACTGGTCAAGAAAAGGACTTTAGACAGGAGTATTTAAAACTATCTGCAAGAGACGCAAAGAAATGATCATTCTGTTCTAGTTTTCCTTGGTGGTTTTTAAAAAATATATCCTGCACCTTAAAAACAGGATAGCAAAACTTCTTCTCTGGTGTTTTCATTATGGCTTTTTGGTGCATTGGCAGGGATTTTTCATTGTCTGGATGAACAAATGTACTCTGTGTGGTATTAGGAGTTTTTGCATGCAATTTCTTTTTAATTAGGTCAGATATTTGCTAAAGGTCATCAGCATGGGGTTTTGGCATGAAAACTTAATTGAGAATACTCTCTTAACTCCAATTGGCCAACATGCATTGATTGATCAATTGTTATTGATACTTTAGGGATATTAATGTGGGAGATATAAGGCACGGGGCATGTGGAAAACCTCATTAAAAAGTGAACACTAAGTGATACACTTTGAATTCTAGTAATAAGAAACCCGATTCAGAGGCAAGTGCTTTGAAGAAAAAGGTCAACAAGGGAAAAACAGAAGGTTCTGAAAACTCAGACTTAGACAAAACGCCCCCACCATCTCCTCCTCCCGAAGACGATGAGGATCCAGGTGTTCAGGTAATACCGTTATTCTGACCCCGAGCCTTCGTTGTTGGGCGTGGGTAACTTTAGCTGCGGATCAAGTACACCGGACCTGCCTGACTTTGTTACAGTGTTTGTTAAAGCCGTAGCGACGGCTTTATTGTCGTCTGGAACAGTATACCCAGAGTGATGTGTGTCGGGGGCCAACCCGAAATTAAACTCCTGACTGCTTGGTCTGGCCCTCTGACTTCTGTGGTAGTTAAAACCGAGACTTCACTTATTCCTATCTTGTATCTTTTGATGTCTCTGTAAATGTTAGTGTTAATATAAACTTAATATTTGGGTTCCTTGAGAGCTTTCATCCACGTTTCTCATTTTCTCCTAAGTTTGGTTCCCTGTCAATTCCTTTATTTTGCAGAACAAAAAAAAAAAAAAAAGGAAAAGATCAAGATATAGCCTGTAGTTCGTCTTAAGGTTTCTGACATCTGATGGCCAGAGTTGAGACGTATCTGTGTAAATAGTAAAGTTGCTGTGAACAAACTAATGACTTGCTGGACAGTAACACGGCACAAATTTTCCAGTGTCCAATTCTCCTGACTTTTGAAGAATTTTATCAGTATCAGTTGAACAACTAGCCCCAAATAAACATCAGGAATTTAGGTTCCTGTGAGTGGAGCACACTGCTTCCGCAGTGTGCTCGCTGATTGGACTCTTAAGTAAGGGACCCTGACACGTGACTGTCAAACATTATTTCCTTGTTACGTTCCCTGGAAGCAAGCCAGTGTGGTCCCCTGGGACGGCTGGGAATGTGGCTTCTGTGAGTGACATCTAAGTCATCAAGGAGCCATTACTGAGAATCCTGTGGAATAGGAAGGCAGCCTCTAGAAGCCTGTTTGACCTTTTCTAATTCATTGGTGCAAACTCACTACTGCTCGCTACACCTACCAATTTGCTTAAAAGAAACAAAATATTTGCAATATACAGCTCTATGCTGGAGAACTTCAGGTAGTATGTGTGTGTATGTATGTGTGTGTGTGTGTGTGTGTGTGTGTGTGTGCGCGTGTGTGTGTGTGTGTGAAACAGAAGTCCTTGATAGCTGTAACTTCACAGAATGGCCTAACCTAAGAGGACCTGAAGGGGGGGAGGTGCAGAGAGGGAGGGGGGAGGGAGGGAGGGAGAGAGAGAGAGAGTGAATGAATATGCTTTGGTTTGGGGTGGTTCTATAACCAACATACAAGCCTAGTGATACCGCTGGCAGTTTGAGTTAATTTTGTGATTTCCTCCTACTTTATCTATTAGTGAAAAAACGTTGGGAAGGTAAGTAGATATTTTTTTTTTTAACTTGCTTAGGGAATTTTAAACTAAGGTATTTTTAATGGTTTTGAATTTCATTCTTATGCTCACAGGTGGTTTTTTCCCCCGAATTGCCTTTGCTCAAACTAGAACCTTATAGGCGGTAGTATTTGGCCAACATTAAGAAGACTTCAGACAAGACAAGAAAATTCTGTTGTTCTTTCACAAATACTGGTGCTGTTTTTCTAAAAAAGTCTGTTTGCATCAATGTAGATTCAAATGGACTTTATGAGATTTCTTTTTCCTTCTGAGTTTCAGTTATAGAAAAATGCTAATCAATGCAAATGAACATCGGTGCATAGTTCCTAATTGGCTGGTGTGTAACTGTCATGGGTTGAACAGCTAATACCAGTAACCGCACAAGTCACTTTCTCGGTGCCTCTGCTGTATCTCAGCGAGCAGGAAATGATGCTGACTGCTTGTTTGTTGTGTTTCTTCCTGCAGCACATGCATAAAGGGCTTAAAGATCTTTAGTAGATGCCATGTCTTTTTTTTTTTCTTTAATGAACTGAAATTATGTCACAAAGTACTACAGCAATGAGATTGTGGCAACACATTGAAAATCTCTTCAGCATACTTGTTTTAACTATAAGAAACTTTCCTAAACAATCCAGGTTTATTAAGTCGACCTGTTATTTTAGTGCTAATTCAAAAACTTTGAACTATGGTTCGTACTTTATTTTGATTCCCCCAAATCTTTCAAATAATTATAGTTTAACAGATCATGAAGAGGCATAGTATATAATAATTTCATTTTATATTGGGAAATTGAAAAAGGAACCCTGATATTGAAAATAAATGAACTTAGTATCAGTTATTACTTAGAAGGTAGGGAAGCCATATAACATTTAAAGTTTTCAGAAAATTGAGTTCAGATTGCATTTTGGATTTTTTTACTCTTATGAGGTGACCTGTATCCGCTATTAACTAACCCTGGCACTGTTGCATCCGTTTATAACACGACGTTGATATGAGTAGAAACTATCGTAAGAGTTATATTCACCAATATCAAAATTTCTGTTACAAAAAAGCAGAGTCCCTGGTTTATTGTACTGGAACATTTCTTTAATACCAGAATGGGAATTCATGCAAAGGAGGTTTGTCTTAGACTCCGTCCAAGGATATTTAGTGACTTATGCTGGGAGAATACTGGGGGCAGCATGGTCCCAGCCACGGAAACCTGATAAAACATCATGGATGTGTCATTAGTAACACATGTGCCTTACGGTGATGTCATGAGGAGGAAAAGAGAGAGTGATCCATTTCAGTGGAGTTAAATCGCTATATCAAATGAAGTATAGGTATTATGCTAAATTTACCCAATTAAAACATTGTTCCTGATGATAGTCTCTTACGTCTTAAAGAACCTGGTAGTCAGACGTGGGGGATGGCAGAGTGAGCAGAAGAGGAGTGGTTCCTGCTGACCCGCTTTGGGAAGAGAGGAAGGAAGCTGTCTGACGGGGCCAGCTTTGGAGCCCCACTGCTTTCTGATTTTTCCTTGGAAGGGGGAACTAGTTATTGACGCAGTCCTACTTATTGTGTCTGGCATTAACACGTACCACGCGCTGTTTTAAATGCATCCCCTTCTGTGGTCTTCACAGTTTATTTATGAGGCCACTGCTTCCACCGACTCTACGTTCTACCGACCGAGAACCCGAGGTCCCTAAAATAACCCGTCCGAGGTCTGGTAGTCAGAGCCTGAGCCCATTCTCACTGGGTGCTCAGCTCCAGGACCCACCGCCCTGGGCACGGGGGGAGGAGCCCCGCTGGCCGTTCCCTGCGGGGCTGAAGGGGTCAGGGGGTCGGAGGGGGAGCCCGCGCCACGTCACTGCTCCCTCTGGTCTGAGCCGCCAGGAGTCTGATCAGGGGATGTTCGGAGGGCGCTTTGTGCCTCTGCAGCCCTGGCTGGAGCCGGGGGTTCACAGTCTCAACAACCCGTCTGCCGGGCCCGCACCCATCCTGTTGTGAGCTGTCCACAGCCCCTTTTGAGCGCAGGGAGAGCACAGACTTGATGAAACAAGATCCTCTGAGACCGGGCGCTGGGGGTCATGGGTGCTGTAGGTCACAGGTCCACACAGTGGGGTCGTTCACCTCTCTGCGCCTGGCGGTCCCAGCCTGAAAACTTACAAGGCTCCTCGGAAAGTTTTCATTTCGTAATTCTTAGAAAAGCATTGGCTGGGTTTTACTCCTCTCAGTATTCTTTTTCTTTCTTCTGTGTGGTTTTCAGATTCATACGTTGGAATAGTCTTACACTGATCAGTGATTGAAAACTTACCTGTGTCCCTTTAGAGTTATGCTAGATTTCACTGCATGCATATACTAATGACATGCTTCTTTAGCTCTGTTTTTAATTAATTGACATAACCATTTCTATATCAGGAAGGTCAAGCTGTCTAGAATCGTTTTGAATGAAAAGTAAAAAGTCCTTCCTTCTCCATTCGTTTCACTCCCCAGAATTAATAGATATTAACAATTTCTTGTGTCTTTTCAGACTTTTTTCTGATATGGAGAACATACGCATATGCATTTTTTTTTTAGCAAATATTCATTGAGTCATAGGGAAGTAAATAAGACACACAGTGTGTTTCTCTAGAGAAATTTATATGCTGATGGCCCACACGTACAACTGGATGCATAAGGTTTTTTGTAATCTTAGATAAATTATAAGTTAGCTACTGTTATGGGACTTGCTTTTCTTTTCATTTAACCATTTATCTTGTAGATATTCCCCAGATGCATCATGTGGCTTGTTGCAAATGTGCTTGCCAGGAAGGGTGGGCATGTTTTAAATGCTGATATGGCCACACTGCCCTGTAAAGGTGTGTTGGGTTCTGTAATGACCACTGGATGGGAGAGGACTCGTTTTGCCAATAATCCTACCAGCGCTCGCTATTAACAGTCCTTTACATTTTAATCAGAGCGGTAAAAAGTTTAAGTAACATTCCTTTTATAGTCACTCATAAATTCTGCCGTTCAGTCTCTTCAGAAATTTTCAGACTATTTATTTTAGGAACGAGATTAAAATGCAAACCTATTTAAATGGGCCTCTGGGAGGTTATTGGCACCTTGGATAATAACATAGCAGTAGTTACATAGAACTTTATAATTCACAAATGATCTTCTACTGCCTCACTCTTTTTTTTTTTCCTTTTTCAGGCCACACCCAGAGCATACGGAGGTTCCCAGGCTAGGGGTTGAATCGCAGCTGCAGCTGCCAGCCTACAGCACAGCTACGGCAACGCAGGATCCGGGCCGCGTCTGCGACCTGCACCACAGCTCAGGGCGATGCTGGATTCTTAACCCACTGAGCGGGGCCAGGGATCGAACCCGTGTGCTCATGGATAGTAGTCGGGTTAGATACCCCTGAGCCATGACGGGAACTCCCTGACTCACTTTTTTAGACTTTTTATTGTGGGGAAAATGTTAAAACACACAAACACACAAAAGCAGAGAGAATGGAGTGATGAACCCCTCGGGATCCATCACCCAGCTTCAGTACTGCCTTCTCGTTTGAGCGACTCCCTCACTGGCTGAGGGAGGAGTGAGCTTTGCTGCTGTTTCCACTTCCCAGTTGCAGGTCACGGCGCTGGGGGCGGCAGGGCCCGGCTGGCTCTCCAGGGCATCTGACCTCCGACCGCCCCCTCCCCATCCTGTTTGTTTGCCACTGTGATGGCTTATGTGATTCGCAGGGTTAAAGTCTTCAGCTTTTCTTTAAGATCGTTCCGTGTTTGTAAATGCACCGGGCACGTGAAGAGCCTCCGCGACTGCTCTCTCAGCCCACCTCGCTGGGTTTTTGTTTTAGAAGAGACGCTCCAGCAGGCAGGTGAAGAGGAAGCGGTACACGGAAGACTTGGAGTTCAAGATTTCCGACGAGGAGGCCGATGACGCGGACGCTGCGGGGAGAGACTCCCCGTCCAACACCTCGCAGTCCGAGCAGCAGGTGGGTGCGGGGCGGGCGGGCTGCGCGCTCACCGCGGGGTCCCAGACGTTGGGTGGGGGCGTCGGCGGCCTGGGCGCTGGGGCCATTCACCTTGTGTGGGCGCGCGTGCTGTGGGAAATGAGTTGTTTAGGAGGATCTTTCAAAAAGCCCTCCTCCCCGAAATTTATTTTTGCACAAGCCTGCGATGTGTAATTTGACACAGTTTTGGAGGATTAATGGTCTGTGGTGAGGAAGAGCCGCAGCTAGGATGCGGGAGGCCGAGGCTACCTCTGAGCGTTCTGGGCTGTAGCTTCTGGGACTTTAATAAACCACTCAAGCTTGGCTCCTGCTGTTTGGCACTGTAAGAGCCCCTTTATGAAATTACTGCCTTGTCGTGCTCAGCAGGGCATACTTTATTCTCTGTGCAATGTAAATGATGGATAAAATAGTTTGTATAAAATATGGGTAGTAATGGAGGATTGATTATGGTGAATTTTTTTTTTTTTAAAGCCCTCCTCTTACCATTACTGGGCTTTAGTTAACAAACTGGTAACCCGTTGGAAAATATATTAAATGGCAGTTTTGTGTTTTATTTGGTAATTTGCGCTCCGTTAGGTCGTTACACAAGGTTTTGTGTGACCTCCATAGATAAAAGCTGCCTACGATAATAGCGATGAGTGTATCTACCCCGTGGGTGCAGATGAGCAGAGGTTGTGTCTGACTGCATCACGCAGAGCTCATCGACTCTTGGCAGCTGGAGTTTCTGAATGCTCTTTGGCTTTGGGACCCATGCTAGTCCCCGTAATTAAACCTCAGAATCAAGAAGGAATAAACACAGGTCTTCCTTTTGCCTTTCTGCCCAGAGAGACTTTGGTTCTTTTCGGTCGAATTTCCCGCGGGTGCTTGTACCTGGTGATTTAAAGGGTGTGAACACACAGGGCATGGAGGGAGGTGCACATGAGAACGGTTCTTTGAGCTGAGAGCTTAGAATGAAATGACTGTTTCCCGTTTGGAAAGTCACTCCTCCTACCGTATTTTTCAGGAATCTGTTGACGCAGAAGGTCCGGTGGTAGAAAAAATCATGAGTAGTCGTTCCATAAAAAAACAGGTAAGCACCGTTTGGACTTATCAAAACCTGTGGTGTGTGTGTGTCTGTGACTCTTAAATTATTTTTTGTTCTGTGATTTCCTCTTTAAAATTTCACTGTGGTAAAATAAAACTTTCTGGTGATGTTTCTAATCCTGTCTGCTTTCTTAGTCCCACTTAAATCTTTGGGATATTCAGCCCAAATGGAAGTTGATCCAACAATCCATGCTTTATGGCCCCCGTTGAGAGCAGGCAAGAACTCAAGAGTCTCAAAAGAAATGTTCAGGACTCTTCCCTTTTTCATAAGTATTATTCATTAAAAAAATCATAAATATGAATTTACCACGCACCTCTCTTAGGAAGGTATCCCCCCCGCCCTGGCCCTGTGAAAGTTCTGTCATTTTACTAAGTAGGTGTTTTCTCATACTTTTCATGACATTTTTTCCATATGCAATTAAAATATTCATTAATATCTTTTTTGTTAAAGTGCAGAAAATACAGAACTATTTCAGTGTGATTTTTGAAGATCGTATGACTTATCCTTCCAAATTATTCAGAATTCATGTTGATCTGCAAAGGTGAGCTCTAAGTACCTGCCACGAGCCTGGTGACCTTGTCCCCGTGGTACACACACACCCTGTGACAACGGAGTCCGGGAGTACCACATCTGCTTTTGCTGATGCGGACTCCCCGTTTCATCCCAACCATTTCCCTTGTTACCGAGTCTCAGAAAATGCCTCGGCCGGGGGACCCGCAGAGACGCCCGGGTGCCTTTACTTACACAGCAGACAGGGTTCGGTATCTCTAGACAGCAGTCTCCTTCACACCCAGGTCCCTGTCTTCCCGTTTGGATCGGTGTCAGACGTCGGGTCGCTGCTTTTTGTTTGGTTTCACGGTGGTTGGAAGTGCAGCCTCGTTGTTTTGACACGTGAAATAAGTTCCGTTAAAAAATGTAAAGCGTATACGGAGCGTAACTTGCGGTGAGAGAGACGGGCCGTGCAGGAGTCAGGGGACTTGAAATGCGCTCCTGCGTTTGTCACATAGGAAACCTTCACTCTTAAGTACTGTCTAGTGATCCTTGAAAACGCTTTGGCAGCAGCGCTAAGCTCTTTACCTTTGCCCGGATACCGTTTGCTTTTCTGTTGTGTTATTCAAAGTGTAGAGTTTTATCAGAAAATGCAACTCTGGTCCTTCACAGAAACAACCGAGAGTGACGTGTCAGGATGATTTCGGATGGCGAGCTGGGCGTGGGATGCACAGTGGCTACCTGGTGACTCCTTGGACATGAGGATTTCCTTTCTGTAAAACCGCGACGAAATTTCCCACCTGTTCAGGCGGATGAGCCCTATTTAGTTCATTAGGAGGGTCGCATTTTCATCCGTCTAATGACTCCAGACCTGTTAATTTGAGAATTGTAGATCCGTGGCAAAGTTTAAATACTCAATGTACTTTAAAGAATAATCCCCTTCACTGAATTGAAGTGACCTGTTTGAGAAGATAGCCTGTGGTTTGGATGGGGGTTATTAATTTTCATTCAATGGCTAGAGCTTTGTCAGGCACGCCCAGCGGGTTTAGGGGCTGCATATCACAATTAGCTCAATGATTCAGTGTTACTTAGGCTACGCGTGGTGTGGGGCATTGCTTTTCCCTTCTGTTTTGCCCACTTTGGGGCTTTTTCCCCCTTCTTCCTGCCCCTCAGAGATAGGTACCCACAGTTTAGGAATAGGTATTCCTGCCATCAACAGATAACCAGGCTTGTCTATCACAGGAGACTAAAAATCACTGTGATTGTACACAAGGGTGGGGCATTTATAGAGCTGGCGTATTTTAGGATGGAGGAAATTAATGGAAAGTTTCCCCTGGAAGGAGAAGTATGCCGTGAAGTAGGATTTAGAATAGGGAAGAGGGATGGCTCTCATTGGCTTGCTTGTAGATGACCGGAATTTCATAAAAGGCAATAAAAAACCATTAGAAGCGTGTTAGTGTTAGCAGGCACTAGCTTTTTAACCTGCTAAGGTTCTCGCAGTAGTTTCTTTCGTTATCAGCTTTTCGTAGCATTGGAGGAAAATGTGGCAAATAGAAACAGAAGGAAATCTGAGATTTTCCTGTGGATTCGAGCCATGCCTGCTGGTCTGTTTCCTATTACCATGAATAATTGAAGGAGCAGCCTGGAGAAGGTGCCTTTGTCTCCCCCTGCAGCACCATGGAAACCGGCTCTGGTCTCAGAGCCTCCCCCGAGCGGTGCTGACACATAGTGGGGACGCACTGGTTCGCGGGATGAGCTGACCTCATCACTGTAGCCTCCGAAGGGTCATCCCTGATGACGGAGGGACCTCCCTGACCCAGCACCTCCTGTTAAACGGCGATGGCTCAGGCGTTTCTGTTGCTCTGAACCCAGTGAGTGCACCTGAGACCCCGTGGAAGGGACCTAGGTGATACTTGCATTTGAATTCCGAGGTAGATTTAAGAACGGACTTTGAGACTGCATCGAGGGTGACTCTCTTGTTTTCCACACCTAGTCATAGGCAGACCCTTCTGCTTGGAGCCACCTGTCTTTGGAGGGCAAGCAGTTCACACCGTTTTTGTGTCAGAAGGTTAAACCGTGTTTGGCAGTAAACTCTCTATTAGCGCGTCCCGTTCTCTTCCTGGGTAAACCCCGACTTGGTGTCTTGGGTAGAACATGCACTAGGCTGGGCCGCAAGCAGGAACGGATTCATACTGTATGAATTTGTGTATCGACAAGGTGCTTTCTCATTCTTTTGTGTGACTTAACAACACTTCCACCTTTCCTCACTGCAGCTCGGCTTCGTTTCTCCAGTGCGACCGCTTCATTTAGTAATAGGATGCTTGGGAGAGGTCGTTCATTCTGTCAGCCTACAGGCTGCTCATTTGCTGAAGGCTGTTTTTGCATCCAGGTGGCTGGAGGAGTGGATTTAGGGTCTGGTCAAGGTTTCTGTTTCATGTGAACAGTGGGACAAGTATGGCTCCGTATGTTTGGAAGTTTTGATTCCGTGGGAATGATGAGGATTTTGATAGACTACTTTGGCAGTCTAATGAAAAGATACACACATTTCTCAAAAAGAGTCTTTGAACACGTAAAATTACTTTAGAGGACTCTTAAATTTAATGGTAACTGTCCTAGAAATAAACTTGGGTGTTTTGCGTGTGTGTGTGTGTGTGTGTACACGTGTGTGTAGAAATAGTGGCTTGACTCAGGTTTCATTGAACACAGCCATTAGAGAAAGGCTTTTGAACACTGGGGCGGGGGGTGGGGGCTGGGACTGTTTTCAGCTATCGCCAGAGTCTAGTCAAACTGACTGCCATTTAGTGAAAAATTAAAACGTTGTTCCCGAGGGCTTACGGACTCACATACTTGTGTTGATTGTTTCGCTGCTGGTAAAGTGGAAGAGGCCAATGTGATCGCATTTATATGAAATGAAGGGCCCTGCTTACAGTCCTGGGGGTTAAGAAGGTGAGTCCGTAGGTGCGGTCGGCTGAACAAACACAGCCAGCCAGGAGAAATTGGCTCTGGGACAATCCCGCCCCAGCTCCAGGTGCTCCCAAGCAGGTCTGGAACCTGATCGCCCTGCCCCTCTGGTGAGGCGTCTGCACAGCCCATCCCCGAGGAGAAGCTGGTCGTGGCAGGGAAGTGGGTGTTAATGAGAGTCAGGGCAGACAGCGGAGAGCTCCCGCGAACCACAGCTTTTTGGAGCAGAGTTGAGACAGAGTGAAAACCATCTCTCTGTTCAACAGTTGACCCTGTGCGCTTTGATGCCCACTTAGGGGTTACCGACTGTGAGACCATTTAGAATGAGATGGAAAGGACGTGTGGGAGAGAAATCCGGAGCAATAAAACCAGGAAATAATAAGAGAACAGACGTGATGAAGCTTGGATTTCTTATTCCCTCAAAGGAACTTAATCTTGAAAAACCCTTTCGGAATCGAAAGGAACAGAGTTAGCATCAAAAAAAAGGATAATCAGCAGACCAGATATTTGAATTTCATTTGGATTTCATGATACGCTATGAGAAGCATCACAAGACCCAGGCTCATCCCGGCTTCCTGTTTTCCCGGGCTGTCTACTAGCTCATCCTAGCCTTTCTGCTCTGATCTCTAGTTCTGTGCCAAGATAATGTGTCTTGAAACGATTGCCGAAATGTGGGAGCAGAATGGGGTGATATTAGGCTAGAAATGTGTAAGGTGGGTCCTAGATGGATTGTTGCTTGAATGGACCAGAATTTGCCTACACATTGATCGCAGGTTTCTGTTGCTGGCTCTTGAAGGCATCCTGCAGACATGTCTTTTCATTTCGGCCAGCTGAGAGTCTGGAGCACAGACGATTTTCTGAATACGTTGGTTGAAGAAGCTACTCCATGGTTATGACCATTTATAGACCTGTTGGGGCAGAATCAGTTATTCTTGGGTTTTGGCCACACTCCTGAATATTCTTCTCGTTGGTGATCTCTAGGCAGATGGAAAAACTGTTCACAATTTAGGTTTAGCTGGTACACGTGAGAGTTTTGAAGAAAAGTTCCCGTTCACCATCTGTGACAGTAGTTTGAAGATCGGAGATTGAGGGGAATCCTAGTCTCTTTGAACAGACCCTGTGCCAGCCTATCATCCGGGAGACGTCTTTGCTCCTTTGTGGGGCCTCCGCCGTGTTCCGACTTGTCTGAATTTTTCTCCGCAGCATCTCTGAGGCGGCTTAGCAGCCAAATATGACCCTCAAGGCAGGTGCGCTTGTAAGAGTGTAAAAGGGATCTTGAAACATCTGTAAGTGGTGTTTCTGTTTTACATCCCTGATTTATCTGATCAAATGTTCCAGAAGAAAATTACATATTACGATTTGTTTAACAGCCTAAAACCAAAAAGGGGGAAAAAATGTTGGAAGAGATGCTTAAAATATCACACGTGCAGGATCTTCGGCAGATACCACGGTAGGCGGGAGCGAGGGAGATACTGCAGATAATCTCGCCACCGAACTCTCGACTGGGCTGAGGCGTCACGATTGGAATCTTACCTCAACGCAGTACTGGGAGTGTTAATTTTATTTGGCTGTGATGTGCGTGAGACATCTTGTCTGAGAGATTTTTAATTGTCCCGTTGAGTAAAACTAAAACTGTGAATAGTGATGCACTGAAATTACAGCCCAGGATCAAGGTTTACTTTTCTATGGTTTCTTGTTTAGAGTTATTAACTATATGGAGGAATAAATGTCTTTTAAATATTTTAAAACATTACAAAACCCACAATGTAAAGTTGCCATGAGGCAGCCAAAAATAATACATATGGCATTCAGGAGAGCAGTTGCTAATTGGCTGCTCCCTGAGAAAATGGTACGCTTGGCGTCTACTTAGCACTGTGGGTTTGGCAGCGAGCCACGTTTGGGGTCAGGTTGTTGTGAATGAAGCTGCGTGTGGTTAGGGAGGAGTTAAAATGATTCATGTCTGAGAAGCCGGAGCTCGTGGGTAGCGCGCATGGTCTGTCCTCTTCCCACTGGCCCCCCACCAGCTCACAACGTGCTCATTGTTCCAGAAACGTCCTACACGGCTTTTGTGATGGCTCTTTGTGTCCATATGGGAGCTCATCCTCACTTCTGGAACATTCTAGTAGATGGTTTCAAGTATATGCCTGAAATTTCCTTTTGTTGCAGAAGGAATCTGGAGAGGAGGTGGAAGTTGAGGAGTTCTACGTGAAATACAAAAACTTGTAAGTAGATTTGTGTGCATGCGTGCGCGCATGTGTTTTCTTTTAAGTGGGGGAATATACTTTCAAGGAACCAAATTAAAAAGTAACTGGGAACTTTTTTTGTTATTTGGCAATTGGGAAATTTTGGTTTCTTTATGGTTTATTTAGTGCCTTGGAGACTGTTGCCTGCTAACTTTTATATCTTCAGTGTTTTATGAATTTTATTTTTCTGGAAAATGTGTTAATTGGTACAAAGGATGACAAGCTTTTGTGTATAACCAAGATTTTTTTTTAGAGAGGATTGAAAACTCACATGATAGCAGAAGAGTAAGGAAAGTAGTATCTGTCTGTCCTCCGAGAATGAATTTTGCTCTCTGGGCTCCCCCGGCCATTCCTCAGTGCCCAGGATGCCTGGCACTTGAGAAGAGAACTCTGCCCTCAGGCAAGGGCTCTAGAAAACCCTGTTATCATTCATTCACATTTTGAAATGCAGCAAGCTATCATTTTGTTGGTCTGCTTTTATGTCTGACTTTTGTTTAGTGAATTTGAATTGCGTGACTTTCAAAAAACGGAATCAAAACCGCCCCGAGTTGTTGTTCTGATTGTAGGTGGAGGCAGGAGACTAGGGCCAAACACAGGTGGACGAGTTTTAACCATCAGTCATCATCCTGCTGAGCAAGACCGAGGCTATTTTCTAACCTGAATAACAGTCACAGAACAAGGGCAAAAATATATGTATATAGACGCAAAACTGAATCACTGTGCTATATAGCACATACATAAATTATGTGTTATATGAATTATATAATTTTCAGATTATTTTCCCTTAGCAGTTATTAAAAATATTGAGTATGGTTTCCTGTGCTATTCAGTAGGTCTTGTTCGTTATCTACTTTATGTAAAGCGGTGTGTGTCTGTTAATCCCCAATCCTAATTTATCCCTCCTCCATCCTGTTCCCTTTGGTAACCATACTTTTTTTATTTCTGTGTCTGTGGGTCTATTTCTGCTTTGGAAATAAGTTTACTTGTATTTTTTTTTTTTTAAATTCCATTTATAAGCAATATCATGATGTTTGTCTTTCTCTGTCCGGCTTACTTTACTTAGTATGATAATCTCTAGGTCCATTCATGGTGCTGCAAATGCAAATAGCATTATTCCATTCCTTTTTACGGCTGAGTAGTATTCCACTGTATGTATATATGTGTGTGTGTATGTGTATGTTTATGTATATATGTGGTATGTATATGTACACACACACACACCACATCTTCATAAATCCGTCTGTCAGTGGACATTTAGGCTGCGTCCATGTCTTGACTATTGTAAACAGTGCTGCAGTGAACACTGGGGTGCATGTATCTTTTTGAGTTACAATTTTGTCTGGATAGATGGCCAGGAGTGGGACTGCTGGATCATATGGTAATTCTTTTTAGTTTTTTAAGCATGTACTTTAAGGCAAGGAACTCAAGTCCCATATTAATAAGTTCTGAGGTTTAAAGAGAGGCTTCGGGAGCTGTCAAAACAAGCCTAAGAAAATGTACCTTACCCTAGAAAATAAAAGCACGAGGTCTCCTGGTTTCTGTCACTCCGCCTCATTGCAGTTGGTACTGTGTTAGTTAACAGACGCATTAAAAAAAAAAAAAAGTGCCCGCGGTATGCAGCAGTAACAACCCTGCTAGCATCCTTGAGGACTCGTGTTCGATCCCTGGCCTCGCTCAATGGGTTAAGGGTCCAGCGTTGCCGTGAGCTGTGGTGTAGGTCGCAGACGTGCCTCCATCCCATGTGGCTCTGGCCGTGGCTGTGATGTTAGGCCGGCAGCTGAAGCTCTGATTTGACCCCTGGCCTGGGAACCTCCATATACCGCAGGTGTGGCCCTAAAAAGACAAAAACAAACAAAAGAAGCATTTCTGATATTTGTTAGCAAAACCTTTCACGGGGCAAAAAGGTGAAGGAATGTCTTTATCAGTGTTAGCGTTCGGTGAAATGGAAAATGCTCCGTAAACGTTAGTTGTCATCATTTCGACTCTGAGCGTGGTGAGTTGACGCAGGTGGAAGTGACGCACGTGCCATGGTTCGTACAGTCTTACAAGGAGAGTGGGAGGCAGTTAGGAGGAGACAGCAAAGTAACCCAGAGGGACAGAGTCCTCTGCATTTATCAAATCAGACTCACAGCAAAGAAGTGTAAGCATCAAGTGCCAAGAAATGGTCCCGCTAGACAAGCGTCCATCGCAGTCAGCGTGTGGCTGTGGGGCCCGGGGTGCTGGGGTGTGGCACAGCGCCAGCAGCCCGTTCACGGCCCCAGCAGAGTGCCCAGTGTCCCGCACCAGCCAGGGGAGCGAGTCACCCTTCAGCAGTCATGTGAGATGAGGCAAACGTAGTGCTAGAAAATAGCTTTCCTCTCTGATATTATTGAAGTCTAAGGGAAGTTAAAATTTCCATAAAATTAAATATTTTTTGGTTAACCTTCTCTTTGGACATAACTTCAGATTTATAGAAAAAGTTGCAAAAATGGTTCAAAGAATTCCTACTTGTAATTAAAAAGTGTCCCATGGAAAGATAGTTTGAGACTATTAAATGTGATCACAGTTAGTGATTTACCAATTTCACTGCTTTTTCTAAATTTGTTGGTTGGGTTTCTGCTGTAAGGAGGAGCTTCACCTCCTTACCCACCTGCATATTCCTAGCCGTGTAGACTTGGGGAGTCTCTTTATTCAGTGGATCATAATCCCTTACTTTCCTGATGTTTGCTTGGCTTACATTATCCTAGAGGTGGCCAGTGACAACCCCTTGGTGCTGTCTCCTCCCGCCTTTCGCCTGCGCCCACCCTTCTTGGAGCACTTCCTTGGTTTCCGGCACACGAGGATGTTCCTGACTCACCTTGCAACTTCACTGTTCAAGTCCTAGAATCAGTCATTTCTCCAAGGAGCCTTGGTTCTTTTTACTGGAGATGGGCATTTAGAAGCCAAGATTTGGGTACTAGGTGTGCTCATTGCAGCTGGGGAGTCATACCTTCTGTGCCTCTCAATGGATGGGGCTAGGAAGGGTGTGCAAAGGTGTGTGTATGCATGATACATATGTATGTGTGACACCTATGAACATGTATGTTCCATGCACCTCTACCTACCTACCTACCTGCAATGAAAAACAATGTCTTTATAATACTTCCAATTTTATTTCAACTCCACAGGATTCATTCTATTCTTTCCCCTTTAAATATTAGTAACTCCTCTTTTTCAACTATAAGAAACCCTGACTCTTATTATCCATAATGTTTTCTTGTCAGTCATAGGATATAGAGGAAGTGGTTTCAGAATTACCGGACCATACTTCTGTGAAAAAGAAGCCTGCTAAATAGAGTTCATGCAGTATTTGTTTAGAGTTTTTTGTCTGTAGCCTGATGCTGTAGAGGCTAAATACTTTTCTCAACATTTCTTTGGGTCGGTTCTTCTCCTCCTCACCCCCATCCAGTGTGATTGTGTTATGTATTCGATACTCAGTTTGGCTCATTTGTTTTTGTTCATGTTTGTATTCCATTTTAGCCTGTACCCCATTCTTGTTGAGTTTTGTTTTTTTTTCAGGTTCATGAAACACGGTTCAAAAGTCAGAACTGTGCATGAAAAATGATACCCCCAAGAAGTGCCATCCTCCCTTCATTTCTATTGCATCTCTACTTCTCTGTCTCATTGATCCCAGATTAACCCTTCCTGTAATTTTTGGCATGAATGTGCAGATAGATAGATCTTATGTAGTATTTCCCCTTCTTTCTTAAACGCAAAAGAATAGTATACTCTCGGTACATGTTTGCAGTTTGCGTTTTTTTTTTCCCATAATACTATCTGTCCTAAGTTAATGTCAGTCCAGAGGGTCTTCCTAATCCTTTGTTACAGCTGCATAGTACTCCATTGTACTGCTGTGTCTAGCTTACCCATTCAGTCTTCTATCCGTGTGGACATGTAAATGGCTTCTGATACTTTATAGTTACAGATAATGCTGTGGTATATATTATCATGCACGTATATTTTCGAATTGTTGGAGGCAGAGCTTCAGGGTGAATTTTTATTTATCCATTTTATTTATTTTTTTGCTTTTCAGGGCCACACGTGTGGCACATGGACGGACGTTCCCAGGCTAGGGGGCGAATTGGAACTGCAGCTGCCACCCTGAACCACAGCCACAGCGACGCCAGATCATGAGCCATTTCACAGGCATGCTGGATCCTCAACCCACCGAGTGAGGCCAGGGATCGAATCCTCATCCCCATGGACACTAGTCGGGTTTATAACCCACTGAGCCACAACAGGAACGCCAGAGTGAACTTTTAGATTGGGGTTGCTAGATCAAAAGGCATATGTGTATGTATGTAGTTCCGTTAGATTTTGCACAATTCACATCTATAATTGTGTCAGTTTGCAGTCCTTCCAGCACCTATTTCCCCACCACCTTTTCCAGTGTAATGTTTTGTTTTTTTTACATTTTTTGGAAAATTGTCAGTGTAGTTTTAACTAGCATTTTCTTTTATTGTGAGTAAGCTAGAACATCTTCATAAGTTTAATGGTCAGTTTTGTATCACGTCCTGTCAGTTGTACGTTAGTATCTTTTGCCCATTTTTCTATTGTTCTTCCCTCAATTTTTAACAGTTCCTTGTAATTGTGGGATATTAGTCCTCAGTCTCTGTTCTATGTTGCAACCATCTTTCCCCAGTTTCAGTTGTCATTTATCTTTATTTATTGTTGTTTATTGCAGTATAAGTTTTAAAAACTGTTGTGTATGTTTAGCTTTGTTAACCTTTTCTTTTACTGGGTTTGACTTTTTTTTTTTTGGTCTTTTTGTAGGGCCACACCCATGGCATATGGAGGTTCCCAGGCTAGGGGTTGAATCAGAGCTGTAGCCGCCAGCCTACACCACAGTCACAGCCATGCAGGATCCGAGCTGTGTCTGCGACCTACACAACAGCTCACGGCAACGCTGGATGGATCCTTAACCCACTGAAGGAGGCCAGGGATCGAACCCACAACCTCCTGGTTCCTAGTTGTATTCGTTTCCACTGCGCCACAATGGGAACTCCATGGGTTTGACTTAAGAGTCCCAGTCAGAAAGCCTTTTTTTTTTAATACTCTGGTTAAAGAGGAAGTGGCCGTACTTTCCTGTAGCCCTTGCATAGTTTGATTTTCTGTGTTTAGGTGCTTGATCCTCTTGTTGTTTACTTGTCATACATGGTGTAAAGCCTGACTCTAATTTCATTCTTTTCCAAAAATTGTTCCAGCACCGTTATAAAAATGTCCATCATTGCTGCAGTGGTTTAAGATGCAGCCTTTATCATGTACCAAAGATAAATATTTATTTGGATCCATATTTGTACTTTATTTTAGTCCTTTGATCCGCCTGTGTCTTCATGAGTCAGTAGTCAGTAGCCCACTGTTTTACTTATAGAGGCTTTATGGAGTGTTTTAATATCAGGTTTATCTAGTTTCCCCAAGATGTTTCCTTTTTAATGTTTTCCTGGATGTTCCGCCATGTTTTTTCTTTTGTTTCTTTTTGGCCATACCCACGGCATGGGGAAGTTCCCAGGCCAGGGGTCAAACCCACGCTGTGGCTGTGACCTGTGCCGCAGCTGCGGCAAAGCCGGATCCTCAACTTGCTGCACCACGTGGGAATTTCCATGTAGTTTTATTTTTATGTAGAAGTCCAGTATTAACTTGTCTAGCTCCATGAAAATAGTTGTTAAAAGTTTCATGTACATTAAGATAAATTGCAAATTTATGATGCTGAGTCATGCCGTCTAAAAACAAGCATGTCTTTCCAGCTGGTTCGCTTTGATTTTTTTGTGTCTTTTAGGGGGGGTTTTAAGTATTTCCTTGTACAAGTTTCACATGCTTCGGATTAAATGTATTGCTAAGAATTTGATCTTGTTGATACTGTAAAAGTAGTTGTCTCTGATATTTTATCTTCTAACTGGTTATTGTTTGTGTGAATGAAGACAGGTGACTTGTCTATGTTAATTTGGTATCCTACCACATAACTGAATCCTAACCGAATCATTTTATTATTTGAGTTATTTTCCTAATTGATTCTCCAGGGTTTTCCAGTTATGCAGTCATATCCTACAAACTGAGATAGTTTTACTTATTTTCTAATTATTACTCCTCTTGTTTTCTCTCATCTAACAGCTTTGGCTGATACCTTGCCAAGGATATTGGGTGGTAGTGGCAGTAGTGGGTATCCCTGCCTTGTTTCTGATCCTAGTGCAGAAGTCTGTAGTTTTCCTCCGTTTAGTTAAGCAGAGTCACATGGCTGAAAGTTTCATACCAGTTTACAAGAGGGAGAGCAGGCCTGGACCCAGCTGCCGAAGTGCCTGTGTCCACCTCGCGGCCACCTGGGGCCACGTTCCAGGCCTGCCCACATCGGCCAACACAAGACAGCCGACTGCACACGTGCCCTTTTCTATCCAATAATTAGGAGACTAGACTGGATTATTTTTTAAAATAGTATTTGTTTTGATTATAGCAGTATTACATATTATTTCCGGAAAAATTGGGGAATACAAGTCAAAAGTAGGAGAAATATTTGCAATCTTACCACCCAGATAATTACTAACCTTTCGATGCGTTTTTGCCTAGTATTTTGCGTGTATGTGTGTACAGGGTTTCTATTAAATTCACATCTGTACAAGGCATATGTATTTAAAGTCCTCATCTGCCTCGGTCAATTGTAGAAGGACTGAATTGGCCCTGCCTATGAAATCGCATGTTAGGTGTTATGTAAATAAAAATGGTGTGATACTTACTGTCCTAAACCTTCTCCACATCACTCATCATTTGCTGGGAGATTTTATAGTGCCCACCTAATTTCTTTTTTCTTTTTCTTTTTTCTTTTTTTTTGTCTTTTTGCCTTTATCTAGAGCCGCTCCGGTGGCATATGGAGGTTCCCTGGCTCGGGGTCTAACAGGAGCTGTAGCTGCCGGCCTTCGCCACAGCCACAGCAACCCAGGATCCGAGCCGCGTCTGCAACGTACACCACAGCTCACAGCAATGCCGGATCCTTAACCCACTGAGCAAGGCCAGGGATCGAACTCGCAACCTCATGGTTCTTAGTTAACCACTGAGCCACGAAGGGAACTCCTGGCTGCGTAATTTCTGAGAGTTAGTAGTACCTTGATTTTTTTTTTGAATTTTATTGCAATTACAGGTACACAAAAAGCAACACAAGTCAATTTGATAGCATTTGCGTAGTACCTTGATTTTGAAAACTCTTTCTTCGTAATGTCGTCGCCGGGAAGAGGAATAAGGGTCGAGGATGTTGTGGGGCAGGGAGGGACGATGGTACAAAAGGATACTGAAATACTGAAGGCGGGTGTGTCAGAGGTGGCAGCACAGGCATTGATTACCTGTGATCTCGTACCTGTGATCTCGTACCTGTGATCTGGGGGTGGAGGGAAGAAAGGAAGGCAGGGCGTGCTCAAGGTCAGCCCCAAGAAGACGGCACAAGTCCGAGGGGAGGGGCAGGCAAGGAGTGACAGGAGGAGCGAGAAATTCACAAGGGACCCTAGGAAGTCACCTCAGAAGAGCCCCTGCAAGAATCAGCAGCCGGGAGAGAGGGGCCCGATGAGAAGCGACTTAGGGGGCTGGGGCAGGTGTTCGCAGAGCCCGTGGGCATCCTTTTCTGCCCCGTGGCTCTGGAAGGAGGAATTTGGGATTACCTTTGCTGTTTGAAACATGAATTCCTTCAACTTGACAAAAACGTTTTATTTCTCAATTAATGATAAAAGGCTCAACACATCCATAATTAAGGCCGCCCTATAGCGCTCACGTTTCTGTGCTGAAGTGTAACCTGTTCACTTAGGAAAACAGCTCGTTATTAGGTCCTTTTTCATTTTTAGCGGGAACTGGGTAAGAGCTGAAGGCTTCGGACAGAAGGCCCCTTTTAGGCACTGTTACTGATTTTCTTCTCTCATCCTCAAACAGTAGTAGGAGTGTTGAGTGGGGCTCAGCTTCTATGAGTAATTAAACGGGTTATTTTGTTATTACCTGTTTAGTTGATTTTGGGGGGAGTAATGATGAACATGTCTAATAAAGGATTTGTTGTTTTCTGCCTGTTTCAAGTATATTATTTTATTCCTCCAGCTCTTACCTTCATTGTCAATGGGCATCTGTAGAAGATCTGGAAAAAGATAAGAGAATCCAGCAAAAGATTAAACGATTTAAGGCAAAGCAGGGCCAGAACAAATTCCTTTCAGAGGTACGAACAACCTGGTTAATTTTCTAAAGTATTAACATTATTAAAATGTTGTGAAGTGCTAATTTCTGGTCAGCAAATTATTAAGAAAAACTAGTTTGCCTCACTTGGTGCTGTTACTTGCATATTGGTAACTGGTTATTGCTAAAATAATTTGTAAACAGGAAATTTCTCATTCTTCCTGTTGCTTACTCTAGAAGATACTGGTCCTTAAGATATTATGTGGAAATATGACGGTGTGATTAAATCTTGTAATGAAAGTACAGCTAGTAGACAGTGAAAAAGTCAGTAGACCGAAGTTCTGTTAAGATCTAGCAGGTTAAAAAAGCGACAGTACATATTAAGTAAAAGCTCTAGGATATAAAAGTTTTTCGGGGAAGGTATGCGACAGATTTCTTTTGTTTTGGTCCGTGCTTAATTACTTGAGTTTATTGAACTCATTTTCACAGGTGACGTGCTGGGTTAGGGCCTGGTCTGATATCTAACATCTTTGCCTTGTCCCCTCTCCTTTATCCTCGGTTATCAATTGAGATGAGAAGGTACCCATACCTGGGGCAGGGAAGAAGGCCTGCACGTTTTAAGAAGTGCCAAGTCCCCCTCTAGCATAATCAATTCTGTTAACGGACGGCTCTCACAGACGCTGCCTGGGGTCTCTGGGCTTGTGATCACCGGTGTGGTTTCATGTGTGGCCTCAAGCAGATCAAAGGGAAAGCTTCACATTGAAAGATTACACTGGCTGTGACTTATTAGTTCTCCTTTGCATAAAGGAGTTATAAACTGTAAAGAAGTGTGACATCTGATGCACCTGTTTCACAGCCAGCTTCACGCCCCCACCCCTTTTCAGAGACAGGTCGGGGGGTGAGCAGAAGAGTGTTCAGTACTTTTATGCCATAAAATCAGTCCTTATGATCTCAGGTGACAAGTCCGGGTTCTCCTGGAATCGGGTTTTCTTGCCCCCAAAGGCGTGTAGTAAAATGGGCACCCAGATGGGAGATGGGCTGAAAGCTGCTTCACTGGACCTGTTTGTCCTCCGCAGTCAGCACTGAGGGGGCTGGAGCTGCTCAGTGTGACTCACTCCTCACGTCCTGGGGAATATTTAGGTGACTGTTTCTTTGAAAAGGCAGTTACTAAGAAAATACTTGGGAAGTCCTATTTTTCATGCCACTTAATGAAACTGAAGTCAGTGTTTGTGACACTGGGCAAGTTGAAATCCTCGGCTTCCTCTTAGGGGCACCGTGTGTTGTGCTGCTGTTTCTGTGCATCTGTGGTAGGAAAAGGCAAGAGTACAGTCCACCCCCTCCCCACCCCAACCCACTCCTCTGACCCCAGTTCTGTTCATTGAATGCGTTTGACGGTGTTTCCTGCAGTCGGATGCAGTTTAGGGACTTGTGCCTGGCCCTAACTGTGTAGCCTCTCTATTTGAGTGTGTCTGTGTGACTCACCTGTGCTGAGGTTGACATACCTTATCTTGCTGATAACTTAGCAACTAGAAATCTTAAGTTTTATCCTGAATGTAAGTAGCATTAATTGGGTCTGAGAAGATGATCCAAGGGTTAACGAGGAAACCAGTTCCCCTTCCCTCCCCCCCTTCACACACACACACTCACACACATACACACTCATTCACACACACATGCACACATAACACACACGCACACACATACACACACTCTTCAGGTTTCCCATGATTCAGCTACCTGGGGATTTTTAGTTATGGCGGCTTTCACATTCTCTTTTTCACATTAGGCGTTCTTTTAAGTCACTGCAACTAAAATCTGCATTCGGAAGATTATCGGTACTGGAGTTCCTATTGTGGCTCAGTGGGTTACGAACCCGACTAGTATCTATGAGGATACAGGTTCCATCCCTGGCCTCATTCAGTGGGTTAAGGGTCTGGTGTTGCCATGAGCTGTATTGTAGGTTGTAGACGCGGCTCGGATCCCGCATTGCTGTGGCGTCGGCTGGCAGCTGTAGCTCCAATTCGACTCCTAGCCTGGGAGCCTCCATATGCCAAAAGTATGGCCCTAAAAAGCAAAAAAAAAAAGATTATCAGAACTGGAAATTGCATCACACGCATGGTGATGCAGATGACTTGCTCGAAGGATAAATGTGTTTAGGGGTAGAGTTAGGGATTTTACTTTAGCAGTGAAAGGTTCTGTGTAAAACAGCTTGTCTTAGAGCTCTTATCGTCCAGACCTAGTTTATGGAAGGTTTTAGTGTTCATACAGTGTATGAATAATACATAGATATTTTGTACCTAAATATAGAAGCTTTGACAAAGCCAATGCATTTAATATATTAACATTTTAAATTAATTGAACGATTTTTGTTTGTTTTTGATTTTGCCTTAACTCATAAACTCTAGGTAAAGGCCTGAGACAGTTAAAACACATTCTGGTATTTCCGATTTTGATTCATAATTCACAGTTTAAAGCATTCAAACTGGGTGCTTTACGTGGGCCCAGAAGCCCAGGGAATGTTGTGTTTTTTTTTTTTTTTTTTAATCTTTCTGCCTTATCTAGGGCCACACCCGTGGCATATGGAGGTTCCCAGGCTAGGGGTCTAACAGGAGCTGTAGCCGCCGGCCTACACCACAGCCACAGCAACGCAGGATCCGAGCTGCGTCTGCAACCTTCACCACAGCTCACGGCAACGCTGGATCCTTAACCCACTGAGCAAGGCCAGGGATCGGACCCGCAACCTCATGGTTCTTAGTCGGATTCGTTAACCGCTGAGCCATGATGGGAACTCCATGCCCAGAGAATGTTTATCATCCTCAAGCCCACTCTGGCTGAACTGCTTTTCACCTGCAACTCAGGGGTACCGACAGTAGCCAAGTGACTTCTAATAGGTCTTTGTGAAACATCGTAGCACAGTTATATTACTGATGAGTTAATCTCTAGGAACACAAAATAATGTCCTTTCTTTTCTAACTTATCTGACTCTGGCCTCCTTAAAGTGCGGCTTGGTCTGTACCTTCCCTTTGAGCTGAATTCTGTTCTTTTCCCTGAGATAACTTTGCAGGCAAAGCAGGGTTACTTTACTTTTGTAAAGACTGTTAATATATTGGCTAAATAACCCAATTATTTAAGCCTCATTTCTTTATCCTTAATACTTTTAGCCAAATGCTCTATGTTCGGTACAAATAAATCATTAGAACTCTTAGATTAACGCCAAGACTGTATTCAAATGAGGTACTAATATTGATTGGCAAAGACGACCGAACATCATAAAGTCTGTTCACACAAAAATATGGAATTCACTGGTCTCAGTGTCTCCAGCTTTTGAATAACAATTTTGAATAACATTCTGCAAATGATGCTGTAAAGCACCCAACAGCTCCAATAGTTAGGAGGCTTGAAGAGCACTGGCTCTGATGCTTTATTGCGAGCTGTAGTTTCAAGAATGCTAAATGCATCGCATGCCATAAGCCTTTTGGATTGCTCATTAGTGAATTGTAATTTCACACTTCATTTAAAATATTCTTAAACATTCTCTCACAGTAAAAAGGTTTCACACAGTAATTAAAAGACCCAGTTAACAAAGTCTGAGAAATCTGATTTCCTCATGGGGAATGATTTTGCTAAATTGTAGCATTTCAATTAATATAATAGAATTTGCCAGATATAAATTTTGCATCGCCTTGACCCAAAATATTATTGCCTGATGAAAAGTGAAATAGCGTTTACTCTCAGGAGTTAAATAAACATTTTAACTTTTTCCCCTTTGGTATAGATTGAAGATGAGCTTTTTAATCCAGATTATGTGGAGGTTGACCGGATCATGGACTTTGCACGTAGCACAGATGACCGGGGAGAGGTAACAGAAGATCATTTGTAATCAGGGGCGGTGACTCAGACGGCGCGTGTGTGTTTGTGGAGAATAATTGTGGAATCCTAGATCTGGTCCTGTCAGTTCCTTGGCTTATGGCACACTTGGTCTAAACGTAACTGAAATTTATTGGCTGTTAGTTTTAGGACTGAATGACAGTAAATGTGTTTTGTTTTTTTAGTCTGAGACCTTTTTAAAAGAAATCAGTTTTCATTATGAAGCAGATAGTTCCAGATAGGATCAGTTAAGGAATTCAATATATTTTGGCACAAATCTATTATGCAGTGTGAATTTCCCTTATGTAATTAAGATTGCCCTTGTAGCAGAATGAAGTTTATTGTTATTTCACACTGGACGTCCTTAGTGACGTGGATGGCCCTCCTTTAATGTAGTCACAGAGGATAATGTAAAATATTTCCTTTTACGAAATCCCAGTCTTGGCGTGCCCATGTTGTTTTTCAAAACCCTACGAGGTTGTAAAGGGCAGTAAGAGTGAAGACAAGTTTAGTGACTTCTGAGCATTGTGTCTTAGGATGGGTTCTGCCCCTGCAGCTTCTTCCTGTAAATTAAACTACAGAAAGTGTGTGGCTCTTCCTTGTCTAGGAGAGTCTGCAGTAAACTTCCATTTCACTCCAAACTCTGTATCATGAGGTTCATGATGTTTCAAAGACTGTATTTGTAACACGATGTTTACTTTTCTACTTTTGCTTAGCTGTACTTTAAAAAAACTTTTTTTTCCCTATAGTATATTTACATAGTACAGCAAATGTTTGTAACATCACTACCAGGTCAGTGTACCTTGGTCCTGAAATGAAGATCAACAAACCCAGATATTTTCTAGAAGAAAAACAAAGCAAATCCTCTTAATCTGCATTATTCAAAATATTTTTCTCTCCAGTCTTCTGGAGCTCCAGTATATAATTTCAAAGTGACTGTGTTCAAACAGTATTTCTTTAAGAAAAAGGCAGAGATCCTAATAAATTCAAGCCTGTTTCTCATTCTTTAAGACAGTAGCCACCTTGGTAAATATGTAGACACGCTAAGAAGATTGACTATGTGAGTCTGAATCCGATACCTGATGACTGATCCGGATAAGAATAAGGCTCAAATTCAGCTTTGTTATTTACTAGCTATTCCTTTATAAACCTCTTGGCTTTTGAACATTGGCTGTCACTGGCTTAGATAAAAATTAATTTGTCCTGGTAAGATTCAAAATCATTTCCAGTTTAGACTTGAGACTCTGTAACTAAGAGCTGCTTGTTGAGTAGGCATAGTTTTACAGCTTCCGCCAGCTCCGCCTTCTTGCTGCCGGGGTGGCTTGTGTCAGTAAATGAAGTGGAGCACATGTTTGTGCCATGAATCCAATTCTGCTGTGTTTGAACCCGGCCCAGCCTGTGACTCACTACCTGGTGAAGTGGTGCTCTCTGCCTTACGAAGAGAGCACGTGGGAGCTGAGGCAGGACATAGATCAAGCCAAGATCGAAGAGTTTGAGAAGCTGATATCCAGGGAGCCAGAAACAGAGCGTGTGGTAAGAACTGGCGAGGCGGAGGGTTTAATGTGAGGCGCGCACGGCGGCACTGTGGTCCCTGAAAAACCGCTAATGGGATTTCCTGTCTTCGAAACAGGAGCGACCTCCTGCTGATGATTGGAAGAAATCGGAGAGTTCCAGGGAGTATAAAAACAATAACAAACTCAGGGAATACCAGTTGGAGGGAGTAAACTGGCTACTTTTCAATTGGTACAACATGTATGTAAAGCATCTTTTTCTTCACTTTTCAAAAAGCCCGTAATTGCTCATTTCCTTTGCAGTGATCGAAAATATTGATCAGATGTAACTCAGGATTGTAACTTACTATTAAAATTTTTTTTGTAAAAAAGCAAACACTGGAAGAAATGTTTAGGATTTGTCTACCCAACAAATATTAATTCAGAGATCAATAGAAAGGTGTAGAAATTTATTTTTATGTCTTAGAGCATTTTGTTTGAAAATGTATTTTGTGATATCGAAGAGAACATCAGAGATAGGCATTTATGAGTAAAATGGATGCATACAGTTATTTTGTGGAAAGAAAGCACTGTCTAGTATGTGTACTTACTCAAGTTTCCGTGTTTTATTTCCCTCCCGAAGGCGAAACTGCATTTTAGCAGATGAAATGGGTTTGGGAAAAACGATCCAGTCCATTACATTTCTCTATGAGATATATTTGAAAGGAATCCATGGCCCTTTTTTAGTCATTGCCCCATTGTCCACAATCCCCAACTGGGAAAGGGAATTCCGGACCTGGACAGAGTTGAACGTGGTTGTGTATCATGGGAGTCAAGCTAGTCGTCGGACCATTCAGTTGTATGAAATGTACTTCAAAGATCCCCAGGTAACGCGTCACAGGTGGCCTTCCTCATGCTTACGTACATCTTCAGGCACTGGGTGTTAGAGTGGTCTTGGACATTTGGGGGGAAGGTCTAGATTTTGCAGAATTGAGAAGTTTGTTTTAGATTTCGTGCCCGATTTATGCTTGTATTATACTTCCACATCTTATGATTACAGCTCTATTTTTATAGTTATGGTCATTCTAATTATTAGATTAGCATGAATGACAGCTTTTTACCTTGGGCCACTGCCGAAAGTCATTCGCTATATTGATATGCTGATTTGGTTTATTTTGCAAACCCTCAGAGAAAAGCTGAACAAAATGGACTTACTAAATGTGAATGGACAGAATATTGTATTATGTTTATTGTCACTAGAAATAAAAAATATTAGGCATGTGATATTGACTAGCACATTGAATGAAATGTACTCAAAGGGAATCATGTATACCTGGGCTCTTAGTAGCAATCGCTGTGATTTTTAACAAAGTCTAGTTACCTGGATGCAATTATCCTATGATATTGACAGTGAAGCAGTATAAATGACAAAGAAGGAAGAATAAATAGTATGTGCTAAGATAGTTTTAAGATGTAGGTGGTAAATAGAAGTCCTGTAACTGGAAATTGAACAGAGTTTTGTTCTGTTTTGTTAAACATGTCTGTTTGCCTTCAGCGTTAAGTTCTGGCCTATGAAATACTTACAGGAGAAAAATATTAAAATCTATTTTGCTATTGATCTTTAGACTCGGGAAATGATTAGAAGTTCTGTCCTGAGTTGAAAGTTTTTTTCATGTTAGCCCTTTAAAAGTAAATTTCCTGTTGTGGCTCAGCGGTAAGAAGCCAACTAGTATCCATGAGGATGCAGGTTTGATCCCTGGCCTCGCTCAGTGGGTTAAGGCTCCAGCTTGAGGCGTTGGTTGTAGATGCGGCTCAGATCTGGTGTTGCCATGGCTGTGATGTAGGCTGACAGCTGTAGCTATGATTGGACCCCTAGCCTGGGAACTTCCATAGGCCACAGGGGCGGCCCTAAAAAGACAAAAAAAAGATAAAAAGTTTTATAAAAGGCATAAAAAGTTGTAAAAAGTAAGAGAGTTTTGGAGTTCCCTTGTGTCACAGCATGTTAAGGGTCGGGCACTGTCACTGCTCTAGCTCTGGGCTCCTTCCCTTGTGGGAACGTCCATGTGCCTCAGGTGAGGCTAAAAAAAAAGAAAAGTAAAAGCGCTTTTAAAAAGTTGTCTTACTACATAATCCCTTTGACGTTTCACCTTTTGGAGTCTGTGGGATGTAACTAAAATGGACACTTAGCGGCACCTAACTGCCCGTGATCTTTGAGGAACTTGGCTTGGAAATTTTACTAATGAGTTTCCAAGTTCCCTTAAAAAGGAAAGGTTTTACAGCCCTCTTATAGCATAATTGTGTACAGTCTCCAAAATACCTTGACCACACAATGCGTTACCTAAAATAAAGATAAGTACATGTTTCAATGTACTTATTCATCCTTAAAGTTACTGGTATAATAAGTAATGCTAAATAAGAACCCAGCGTTATTCTTGTAGGGTCGCGTGATAAAGGGGTCCTATAAGTTTCACGCCATCATCACTACCTTTGAGATGATTTTGACCGACTGTCCTGAGCTGCGGAGTATCCCCTGGCGCTGTGTCGTCATCGACGAAGCCCACAGGCTGAAGAACAGGAACTGCAAGCTGCTGGAGGGACTCAAGATGATGGACCTGGTCAGTGGTCACGCGGCTCCTGTGAGCTGCTGGGGTAGCACTGTTGCCGCCTCCTGTTCCCGCCGCTCCGAGGTTGACACCTTTGAAGGGTGTCGGCAGAGCCCGTCGGGCGCCGGGGTGTATCCTCCTGAGCTTCTAGTTACTTGCGATTCTCACGCTGTTGGCCGCTGTCTTTGCTCGGTCGTATCCCAGCGGAGTGTCGTCATGATATGTCCACTGAAATGAGTTTCAAGTATTTGATTTTCCCTTTTCTGTGTTAAAAGAAAAAAAGGCAAAAAAAAAAACCCCTGCCCTTTCATAAGCTGTTGAGTCAAGCGTTGGCTGGTGATGATAATCCAGGTGCAGTCCCGGGCTCGTGGGCTGGGTGTCTGCCGGCCAGCAGGGTGGAAAGGCGCGAGCTGTCGGCATGTTGAGTGGCTTACGGAACGCGTCCAGCTGGTGCAGACACCTAGAAGTTTGGGGCATCACAAATTCATCGCCCTGAGTTTGATCTGGAGTTTTGGACCACGTCTGTCCCGTGCTCTTCCAGCTTCCCAGGAGATGGCTGGGTCTTCCTGATGAGGTTTTTCTAGACTTTTTTCAGGAGTGTCGTGGCAGGATGAACAGTGGGAGGGTAGAGCTTGGTCGCTTCTCCTTTCCACACTGCTGTGTGGGTTCTCTGCTGCTTGACCTCAGGTGCACTCACCCCTCTTTTCACCTTCGTTTACAAGGTGGCTTTTGACCACTTGTTTCTATTTTTAGTGTACATTTTTAAAAGCAAAGTTATTGTTATTTAGCATGTCTTGGATGTTTCAATGAGTTTTTTAAAAGTCCAAAAAGATTTTTCAAATCCATTTAATGCTGACTTCCATAGACTAATTTATCTCTTGTTATGATTGAGAGTTTGAGATGGGACTGAATATTCTATATGTCCGTGGCTATACATTTTTTACTGAAGACTAGTACTACCAGAAAGAACACTTAAAAGCTTTCTGTTGCAGCTAGTTCTTTGAAGCGGCTTCCTTTTTTCCCTAAATTAAGGGGATTGGATTAGCCAACTCTTCTTTTAATTAAAAACAAACAAAATCTAGTTTTGTTTAAAGGAAGAAGTCGGAATGAATTAGCCTGTTTAGGATGGGATTTCCCATTCTTAAGACCTTTTCCAGAGCAGTTTATATTATTTGGTGTTCCATCCACAAAACAAATGAGAACACCTAGAGACGGTGAAGAGGCTTGAAGACAGGGCTGGGCAAGTCTGTGGCTGTATTTGTTCTCCCCAGGTGGTATTTTAGCACCGCACTGAAGTAATGCTGTAGTTTTTGGTAAACATCCATGCTCGTGAAATATCTGACTCCATTCCCTGGTTAGGATTCCATCCTCATTGAGACATAGACGGGACAGTTGTGGCACCATTTCCTGAAGGCTGAAACAGTCGTCCGAGTTTCTCTAAGTTATTTTCTGTTATTAGTCCCCGTGCTCCCAGGTAGGAGATTCTTACTGTAAAACAAACCTTCTTTGGGGGAATACAGTTAGTTCAACGGTCAGAGTCAAATCTCCCAAGTCTAATGGTCCTTAGGAGATTTCAGAGGCTTTTCTGTTGTTTATAGTAACACTTCATTAGTGGGTTAGAATCTGTTATCCAGAGAATTTTTCTGTTACAAATCGCAGTGTTCGCGAACCTTTTTCGCAGAACGGCACATGTGGAAAATGATCGTATCTGAACATCATGCTGGGGTGAGCCGAGAAGGCTGGCCACTACCACGGGTGACAGTCCCGGGACCCCGACTCTCACAGCCCTGCGGCTGCCCCCAAGGACGTGGCATACCTGTAGCTCATCCCTGGCTCACCTGAAAGGCAAATGGACCAAACGGCTGTTTTTCTGATGATCAGGAACCTTTATCTCACTAGAGCTGGCTTCTAGGTGGAGCACGTTATCATTTTCAAGATCACGTTTGTCCAGTTGCGAGCTGCTCACTGCTCAGTCTTTACATCCTTATTTAAAATGTACGCCACGGGATCTCACACACTGGTCACTTTCTGTTCATCTCTCTTAGAGTAAGTCATGGTGAAAGTAGCAAATAAGGGAGTTCCCGTCGTGGCTCAGTGATTAACGAATCCAACTAGGAACTGTGAGGTTGCGGGTTCGATCCCTGGCCTTGCTCAGTGGGTTAAGGATCTGGCGTTGCCGTGAGCTGTGGTGTAGGTTGCAGATGCGACTCGGATCCCGCGTTGCTGTGGCTGTGGCTGTGGCTGGCGGCTACAGCTCCTGTTAGACCCCTAGCCTGGGAACCTCCACATGCCGCGGATCCGGCCCTAGAAAAGGCAGAAAGACCAAAAAAAAAAAAAACGTAGTAAATAATAACCTGAGCTAGCTATGGAGCAGGTCACCGGGCACTGCTGGCACCTGCCGTGGACTCAGCTGTGACGGCGGTGAGTTTGCCAGGCTTACCTTCACCGGCGTTCTTAGAAACGGGGGGCCAGGGAGCGTCGCCGTCTCTCCCGTCACTGAGGAAATGCTCGGAGAGAGGACAGGGTGAGGGACAGTGACGTTCTCCACTGTCACCCACCAGAGCCCTGGAGGCAGAGCCATTGCCCTGCCCCTTCCCGACCGGGAGGGGACCCTGAGGAGCGCTGGTTCTCCATGGTTTCTGTTTTCTCGTCTCTCCTTGTCAGAAGGTCTCCCACAAATCAGAGTCTGCTGAAGGGACATTAAATCGGCGTCAGCCCATCAGAGCTACAAAGATGGGTCACGTTTTCAAGCCAAAAGCCTAGCTGCTGGCGTAGTTGGCCCGTCTCCCACCTGACGTCCTGTGACACCGGCGCATTAATTGTATGTTACGTAACGGGTACTTTCAAAGGGAAACCTGGTTTTATTTCGCTACTCATGCAACCTTACCAAAGCGTCATGTGTGTAATCATTTGGTGTAACTGGCTTTGAACCGCCCTTGAGGGAAAGCAGCGTAAACAAGAAGTGCTTTTCCCCTTTTCGAATAAGTGGATTTTGAAATTAACAACTTAAAAGGCTTTTTTCTGAAGTGTTTGGTTAGAGGCTCAGGATTTAACTTGGCCATAAAGGAAATAAAAAACTGGGAGACGGTCTTTAGTGCCTTATAGTTCTTCCACGGAAATAAATCTTGTCCTGAATCTATAGCAATATATATATATATATATTTTTTGTCATTTTGCCTTATCTAGGGCCGCACCCGCGGCATATGGAGGTTCCCAGGCTAGGGGTCTAATCGGAGCTGTAGTCGCCGGCCTACACCACAGCCACAGCCACAGCAACGTGGGATCTAAGCCGCATCTGCAACCTACACCACAGCTCATGGCAACGCCAGATCCTTAACCCACTGAGCGAGGCCAGGGATCGAACCCGCAACCTCATGGTACTTAGTCGGATTCGTTAACCACTGAGCCACGACGAGAAGTCCATATTTTTTTTTTTTTTAATTCTTGGATAAAGTAATTGTGGACTTGGCCGCGTCCGGGAGCGCGTTCTGTGTTACCCGCCAGTGCGGTTCTACGTTAGGGAATCTTGAATTGATTGGCGGGCGCCTTACTTGGGATGCAATGACTGAGCTGGAAGATGGCAGTCTGTGTGTAACCTTCCTGAATCAGGGGTCTCTCTATTCAAAAGGGGAAAAGGAAGAAGAAAAGCAAATTGAAGTGCTTCACCCTGCCTTCAAAGAGCCTCAGCGACAGTAGGACGTGGTAGATATTGAGAATATGAGCAGGTCCTGAGGTGTATCGTTCATCCAGTGGTTGCCGAGTGTAGACACTCTGCTCGGCAGCCAGGCTTTGCCAGATTTCCAGTTAAATCAGAATATTGCTTTTGAGCCTCCTAGATGGTATAGCCACTTTCTGAAGTGGTTTTATTATCTGGACTGTGGACCAAACAGCCAAAGTAGGAAAAGTAGTAAATAAACAGGCCCTTCAGATTAAGAAAGGCTGTTTATCAATCTTATTAATAAACATTAAGACCGGTCGCTGTGTCGGATACAAAGAAATGAAGGACACGGAAAGCTGGAGAAAGAGCTTGTAAACAGGAAGAGTCGCTTTAAAAGAAATACCTAAGTTGGTTCAAGGAGACAAAGTTAGAAATAACATCTATTTTTTTTTTTTTAAAGTGATTGTGGTATTTAAAACCAAGCTGACCTCTTTGCTCATTTGAAACGAGCGCAGAACAAAATAGTTTTTCATGTGCTGTTGCACGTGGAAGGGCCTCACTGTCTCAGAGGTGAGTCAGGCAGGAAGCAGGTGCGGGGGTGAGAGTGCCGTCGCGGGGACAGGAAGAAGCCCGCGCTCCCCCGAGCCTGGGGATCGTAGGAAAAACGTCAGCTCGGGTAGGGAGAGACCCGCGAAGCCACGCACCAAAATCGTTGACCTAAAAGCAGTCCCGGGACAAGCAGCACGGCCAGACCCGTTTGCGGGCCAGGGAGCCGCGGGAATGGAGGCCGTGCGTCTTGCGTCTCCGCCTCCGTGTCCAGGTCCTGTGTTTCAGGCAGGCTGGAGGCTGACTCTGGGCGTCCCTGAGGGAGGAGGGAGACGCCTTCCCCGAGGGCGGCCCCGGCCCGGCGCGGCCCGCGGCGCCTCCGCTCAGCCGCTGCTCTCGCCCCCGCAGGAACACAAGGTGCTGCTGACGGGGACGCCCCTGCAGAACACCGTGGAGGAGCTCTTCAGCCTGCTGCACTTCTTGGAACCAAGTCGCTTCCCTTCGGAAACCACCTTCATGCAAGAGTTTGGGGATCTGAAAACCGAAGAGCAGGTACCCACCCCGGTGGTGGTGTCTCTTAGTCACGTGATCGAGGACCTAGCTCCCGAGAGGGCAGAGCACCGAGGTTTCAGCGCACTTAACGTAAATGATAGCAGTTTCCCCGCCTAGCAGACGGGTGAGCTCTGCGTCTCCTGTTCGTGGACGTGGAATCTTCCAGAAGGTGGTTTCCTTGTTGGCTGGTCTCTTGGCCGTCCTGCAGGGCTGTGGAGATTTGCAGGCAGATTCCAGGCCTGTTGGGGGGTCGGGGTGGGGGTTCAGCTGCTGTGCTATTGAGTTTAGGGCTTTTGCCATGTTTACTTTCGGGGGTGGGTCTGAAGCTGCTGCCATTTGTGGAACTATTCCCCCCCCCCCCCCCGCGCTCCCCCCAGAGCTTGAGGGTCTAGTTTTATAAACTATGTGTACATTGTCACATTGCTTGCTTTTCTTGAATCTTCATTCTGTCATTTAGAAACAGGGGTCTTGGGAGTTCCCTAGTGGCACAGTGGGTTAAGGACTTGGCATCATCACTGCTGTGGCTCAAGTTCAGTCCCTCGCCCAGGAATGTCCACATGTTGTGGGTGTGCCGCCACCCCCCGAAAAAAAACAAGGAAGGAAATATGGATCCTAATATCCCCCAGGATTTCTGTGAACAAGAAATGCAGTGTCACCTATAAAAAGTGATCGGTTACTTCATGTGTCGTACGAGCTCTGTATTGATTATTATGCTGTATTTGAAATAAACAGGGAGATGTGCTTGAAATCTTGGTCTTTCTGTCCCCTCCCCTAACTTACTGTCTAAAACCTCTTAGTTTAGCTCAGAGTGAAGTCTGTTTTGTTTCTGTTTTGCTTTTCTTCAAGTAGAGCTATCTGGTATGCATGTCCAGTCAACAGAAAAGAAAATAGGGAGGGACCTCTCCACTGCCTCGTTGATGCGGGGACCGAGAGCCTCCGGTTTACTCATGTGTTCTTTACATTTTTCTTTTTTTGTAGGGTCGCACTCATGGCATATGAAAGGCCAGGGTTCCCAGCCTACACCACAGCCACAGCAATCCAGATGGAAGTTGCATCCGCAACCTGCACCACAGCTCACGGCAACGCCAAATCCTTCACCCCCTGAGCAAGGCCAGGGATTGAACCCATGTCCTCATGGATACTAGTTGGGGTCTTGACCCACTGAGCCACAATGGGAACTCCTGCTCATGCCTTCTGTCAGCTCCTCCTGGAAAGGAAGGGAACTGATGTGTGGCCTTTCCATAACATCGCCTCCCCCTTCCTCCTCACCCCTAGGACTTAAGACAAAGTCTTAAGAAGGGGAAACTAACAGAATGAATTGGGTTCTTTTCTGCAGTGCACCCTGTTCAAACCCCCTGGCTGTTTAGGGCTCCTGGGCAGGCAGAGTAGCCAGTTGGAAATCTTCATGCATTTCTGTTATGAAAGCTGAAAGATCAGAGTCTTCATACCATCCCCTCTGGGGACTTAGACAAATGAAAATGGGTGGCAAATAAGTAAGAGAATCCGGATTTTTCACATTGGAATATGTTTTAACATACAAGCAAGTATTCACTCAAGGTCCTTTTTTAGGTGCAAAAACTCCAGGCTATTCTAAAGCCCATGATGCTGCGACGTCTCAAGGAGGATGTGGAAAAGAACCTGGCCCCCAAAGAAGAGACCATCATCGAAGTGGAGCTAACAAACATTCAGAAGAAATATTACCGAGCCATCCTGGAGAAGAATTTCACATTTCTTTCCAAAGGTGGCGGTCAGGCTAACGTGCCTAACCTTTTAAACACTATGATGGAATTACGGAAGTGCTGCAACCATCCCTACCTGATCAACGGTAAGCTGGGCACCTGGCGCCGTGTTTAAATCACCATCGGGGCCCCGGACAGCCTTCTCCCTCCAGGCTGATGGTGTTCTGGTTTGTCATCATCTCGGTCTGGGTTTCGCCGTCTTCCTCCTCTTCATGAAGCTCCTTCCGTGTAGCTAAAGGTGCAGGACCGTTGTGGGCCCGCCTGGCCTTTTCCTGGTGCTGTGTCTTACCTCTTGAAGAAGGAGGTGCAGGTGCTTGATGGCTGGAAGTTATCGAAAGTTCTAACAGTTCAAGAGGAATTAGCTCCTGATGGAGGTTTCTTGCTCCGTGTGCATGTGTGTGTTTAGATCGCCCGCAGCAACTGTTTTCTAAGAGTGAGAGGTTACTGCAAGCATTGGTAGTCATTGGTTTCTGGCACTGATGGACGCTTCATAGACTTCCTGTTTTCTTAACTAAACTGCTAGTGTTACGTAGGTGATATGAGTAAAAACCTGTACCGTATACTTCCAAAAGTCACCCAAGGAATAAATCTTTGATGTCTGTGATGTAAGATTCCAGGGAATACGAGCAGAAAGCTCAGCTAGGAGGCTAATGTTGTGGTCCAGGTCGGCGGGGTTAAAGCGGGATAAAGAAAAGTGGTGGCTGGCTGAATCATGGTGCTTGTGTGCAGTCAAAACTGGCCAGCAATGCAGTTGGGTTCCTTTCTGGGAGAAGGAACAAAACGAGGTTTTGTCTTTATCACAATCCACGAGGTTCGAGTGCTGATTTAAAGAGTTACTCATCTTCCCCCGCCCCTCTCCTCACTTACACACCCACCAGCCATGTCCAGAAGCTGCACTTACTGAATGGCACAGCGGTCCCCACCTGGCACCACCTCAGCACAACCAAGAAGTTGTGGCCGTGGTGTGACGTGAGCGAGTTTTTCCTGCAAACTTTGTGCTTGTAGCTTGGTGTTTGCAAGAAAGTAACATGTGTGATCATTGCGTGCTTAATGCTGCCGGCCTGCCCGTCGGCACGTGTGTAAGGGCCCGAGGCCACCGCGGTGTCAGCAGCCCCGCCCTGAGGTGGGGAGATGGAGCCGGGGCTGAAGGTCGACGTATGTAGTAAAGCCGTGTGCGCACGCGCCTGTGCATTTAAAGTCTGTAAAAAGAAGACGAGATCAGTGGGTTCCAGGGGTGCGGCTGGTGGGGAGGGGAAGAGGCGGCCGCAGGGGGCGTGTGAAGGGACCGGCCCGGCGGTGGGTGGCTGAAATGCAGTTGCCCGGCGCCCGCCGTGTGGGTCACATGCTGTCTCGTGCCTCGGGCACCTCGAGGGGTGAGGGCTCTACGCCTGAGCGCTGCTGGGGCTCTCCTCCTGGGCCGATGCTGTTGGCCAGAGGCTCTTCTCAGGCCCCGCTGGCCGTCCTCCTAAGCGGCCGCGCCTCAGGGGCGGCTTTTCTGTCCTTACAGCAAGTTGCGAGGTGTGTGTTAGGCCCCTTAGCAGCCTTCAAGTCGGGCAGTGGCCG
Source organism: Catagonus wagneri (assembly GCA_004024745.2). Classification (NCBI taxonomy): domain Eukaryota; kingdom Metazoa; phylum Chordata; class Mammalia; order Artiodactyla; family Tayassuidae; genus Catagonus; species Catagonus wagneri. The sequence goes on from PVHT021183584.1 coordinate 6,012,329, forward strand.
TGGGAAAACACGCAGGCGCACGCGCCTGGCGGCACACCTGCTGGGACAGACTCCATGACGCGTGTCAGAGGTGGCTCTGGGGCCAGCGCGGTCCGCTGTCCCCCGCAGCCCGGAGAAGGAAGGCCTGACACGACGCCAGCGCCGCACCGGGTCATCGAGTGGTTACCGGAGGCTGTGAGTTCAGGACACTGAATTCCATCCGTGTTGGCGGCGAGCGAGCAGGGCGGCTCCAGCGGAGCTCAGGTTCAGTTCGCAAAGCACGGCCTTTCTGCGACCGTGGGCAACGGAGGCAGCTCTTCGTGGGGGCCGAGAGCGACTGCATCAGCGGAGAAGTTAGAGGCGCGTGTAGAGCACAGGGTGCCCGAACCGGGAACGTTTCCAACGGCCCTGAGAGTTTTTTACTTAGGTGCCTAGAACAGTGTCGGGCTCGGTAATCGTTGCTGGCTGTGGGTTTTCTAGCTAAAAGTGGAGCAGGTAACTGGGTTCCCTAAGCAGAGTTACTGCTGTTGGCCCAACCTCTATTTATTTAATTTTGGGGGGGCTGCTCCCACGGCATGCGGAAGTTCCCGGGTCAGGGATCGAACCCGAACCGCAGCTGTAACCAGAGCCACAGCAGTGGCAATGCCGGATCCTCAGCCTGCCGCACCACCAGGGAACTCCGGCCCAAGCTCTGCTGGAATGAAATGTGCAACGTTGGGTCCCGTACGTGAGGGTGGAAATGCTGCGGAGAGCCTGGAAGGGGCCCTCATGGTCAGAGGCCACCTCACAGTCACTTGGTGGGGGCGGGGGGGGTGAGGAGAACGGGGCAGAGAGACCAGCCTGCAGCTCACGGGCCTCAGGGAGTTTCCGAGAGGACATGGTAAGTTGTTCTCTCCTGGTAATCCTCAAAAGAAAACCATTTCTTGTCTGTGGCTAGAGACGTTTGCAGCTCCTGTGCTCACAGCGACCATCTGTTTAAGGGAAAGGCCTCCCCGCGTCTCTCGGGTTGTCTCTGACACATGTGCGCGCATACACTTGTAAATGTCATACAGGCAGGGCCTTAATTCGGGGCACGGCCAGCCGGGTATCTGCCCATCGTAACCTATTTCCAGGTAATTTTTCCGTTGGTAGTTACAAGTCTAGCGTCAAGGTAAATCTTTAATTGGTGAACTTGGGAGTTCAGACAGGGCTTGGAAGATAGCCCCCCCGCCCCAAACACTGCCCTCCTTCATCTCTTCTTCTGGCCGTCACACAGTGCTAAAGGAATCATGTAGGAAATATGTTTGCTCAAATTTTTAGGTGAAATATTGTTAGTGTAAATCAGCTTCCCCTTTACCAACCTGAATTCGCAGCAGAGTTGAGTTAATTCAGCAGTAACTTTTGTCAGGTGAGAAAGGATGTATTTTAATTCTGACTTTTTTTTTGTCTTTTTTTTCCTTATCTAGGGCCGCACCCATGGCGTATGGAGGTTCCCAGGCTAGGGGTCTAACAAGAGCTGTAGCTGCCAGCCTTCACCACAGCCACAGCAACGCAGGTTCTGAGTTGCGTCTGCAACCCACACCACAGCTCATGGCAACGCCGGATCCTTAACCCACTGAGCAAGGCCAGGGATCGAACCCGCAACCTCATAGTTCCTAGTCGGATTCATTAACCACTGAGTCATGACAGGAACTCCTAATTCTGACTATTTTTGATGACATGAGAAATTACTGGTAGCATTGAACATACAGGAGGATTCTTTTTTTTTATCTAAATAAACTTAAAATGAAAAAAATTTCTCTACTAATTTGACAGAGATTATATTTTCAAATTTTTTACCAAAACAATCTGAACATGTCAGGTATTTATTTTGTCAAAATGATTATTTCATTTTTGAAAACTATTCATTGGCCATCAACTTGTTTTAACTACATCTTATTTCGATTATGGATTATAATCTTAATATGGATAGAAAATAACTCCCGCAATCTTATAAGACTAAAGTCTATTTCTGACTCACAAAATGCTTATGGTGTATTAAACCACAGGAACAAACTTGGAAAAGACCTAATGTGATATATGGACTTTAGTCTGTTTTCCTGTCTCCAGAGGGCCTTCTTGTCATGAATCAAGAGCCTAGATTTATAAATTTCATAAATTTTGAAAAATGTTATTCAACTGTATGCAAGAACATTTATTCAAGAACATTCTTCACTCAAGAATATTCCTGTTGGAGTTCCTGCTGTGGCACCACGGGATCAGAGGGGCCTCTGGAGCACAGGGACGTAGGTTCAGTCCCCAGTGACCTGGGGTCTGATCTGATCTGATCCCTGGCCTGGGAAACTCCACCTGCCACCAGCAGCTAAGAAAGAAGAAAAGAAACAAAATTTGCACATACAAAATTAATTAAAAAGAAAAAAACCGTAGTCCTGCTAATGCCCTTAAACAGCATTTTAGTTTTTACCTTTTCCTAGTAAAATCTTGGATTAAAATCCTGAATATGCGCCTTTTAGTCACGTGGGATAGAGTGAAAAACAGCGGTCCCAACCCAGCTGGCGCCTTCCACCAGGCCCTTCCTGAGAGGGAGCAGCAGTGACTGGTCCACGCGTTAATGACTCTAACCTGTTCTCAGTAAGATCCTTTGTTGATTAAGAATTAATAAGTTCTGTTTCTGTGTATGACCATGTTATGACTTCCACAAGAGCCCTTAAACAGGAAATGCGGGCACTTCCGTCATACCTGCGGCTGCCTACCACCTGTCTGCCCTTGTGGTCTGGTGGCAGAACTAACCTGACCTCTAAACCCTGGGAGGGTCACCTGGCCCATCTCACGCACGGGCCCATTACACAAGCCCATTACAGGCTTACCGCCAGTGGCAAGAAGAGTGGTTTAAAGTTTCTGGTGCCCTTTAAGGCTGGGAACCAATCCTGTTCGGTGGATTTATTCGTCCCTGTTTTCTGAAGATTTGGTGCCCACACCTGGTCCTCAGGGAGAGGGGCTGAGCATAGCCCCCGTGTCCTGATTAACCCGGGGACCCAGAAGAGGGGACAGCCGATGCTGCCTGGTTCTAGTTGAGACTCAGAGCGGTGCAGGAGGCTTAGCCTGCTGCTCCAGGGGTTGGGGTGGGGGAGGGCCTCGTTCCCTATGATGAGGTTCTCCTGGGGCGTCTCTCTGATGCACCCACATCTTTGAACAAGCAGAAATCTCTGAGGGGCTATGAGAAAGAGGATTAGGTATAGAAGTCTTAACGTGAAACAGAGGTTGATTTGGTTTGTTTTTTTGTTTTTTAAGCTGTGGATAATTCCAGATAGAATTTTTGTACCTTAAGAAATTATCAGATGAGAATGAATGTGGAAGGCGATTTAGGGATTTCAATAGAAATGTGTGCTCAGATCCCCTAAAAATTATCCGGGAAAACGGAGTCCCCTTTGTTGCGGTCCTCCCGGCTGGGTTCATATGCAATTAGAGACACAGACTACTGCCCTTGGCTGCAATTGTTAGAACTCTGTTTCCATGTTTCTTCGTTTCAGAACAGACTTTGCTGTTTGTGTTTGTATTCAGCTAGTAAACAGTTCTTCATTTCTTTAGCATTTTAGGTTCCAAATTTTTCTGTAGGTATCTGGCCCTTGGCTTGTTTCTGCCACTTCTAGTGTGACAGTCTGTTGTTGAAATTCAGCTTCTACAGACAGCAAACATTTGTGTGTTGGAAAATGTGGTTTTTCTCCCCCAAATGCCTAAATGTGTCGTGCTGAAAACCTTGATCCCTTTTGTACTTCTGCGGTTTTGTTCAGACCCGCCTTTGAGCCAGTGGGTGGATGTCTGTTGATGAACGCGAGTGCGGCGTCCTGGTCCCTCCCGTTTGCTGTGGGTTTGAAAGCCAGTTCATTGTTTTTAGTCATAAAAACCTTTTTTTTTACAGTATTCCTGTTATGCTGTCCAATCTCTGCAGGTGCTGAAGAGAAAATTTTGGAAGAGTTTAAAGAAACACACAATGCCGACTCTCCAGATTTTCAGCTCCAGGCGATGATCCAGGCTGCTGGCAAGCTAGTGCTGATTGACAAGCTGCTGCCGAAGCTGAAGGCCGGCGGCCACCGGGTGCTCGTCTTCTCCCAGATGGTGCGCTGCCTGGACATCCTGGAGGACTACCTCATCCAGAGACGGTGAGTGCCGCCGGGCCGGGAGCGCGCGCAGGCAAGAGGCCCGCGGCCCGGCGCCGTGCGCTTTGCTCGGAGCGGCGTTTACGAGAAAGGGGACCGAGGAGGGGACACGCGTCACAGCTCTTTTTAAAAACCATCCATGCGCGTGGCAGTCACTCCCCTCAGTGCGTGCCTCTCTAGGCACTTCTGTTTTCCACATCTTTCGTTTGACTAGGGGAGAACGGCTCTCACCTCGAATTTGAAACGGCTGGTTATTTTGCTGTTAGAAGGGTCAGCTCCCTTCAGAGCTTAGCTATTTCTTTCACCCTGCGAGGAAGTAAAATAAACTTTAATCCTTGGGGATGTTCAAGCAGCCGTTTGAAAAATTACAACACAACCTGTTTGCTCTGAAATGATTTCTGATAAATAATATAATTCTGTTAATATGTATCCTGTACTGTAGTACTGTCTTAAACGTACCAAAAGGGGAAAAAAAAAAAAAGGGGAGCAAGCGCATTGCGGCCGTTTGTCAGGCCTCCTTGTCACCACTGACATTTTCTAGGTACCCCTACGAAAGGATCGACGGCCGGGTCAGAGGCAACCTCCGCCAGGCAGCTATCGACAGATTCTCCAAACCTGACTCTGATAGGTTTGTTTTCCTCCTGTGCACGAGGGCAGGAGGTTTAGGCATTAATCTTACTGCTGCTGATACTTGCATCATCTTTGATTCCGACTGGAATCCCCAAAATGATCTCCAGGTAAATATGCAATAGAAACTCTCCCATGCCTCCCTCCCCCGCCTTTAGAGTCGCTCTGCTATGTCAGAGAATCTCCAGTCAAACCCATACATTACAGTCCCCCCAGTCGCTCAGACAGCGCCCCGTGATCGGGCCAAATGAACCAACCAGAAATCAATTTACTAATAATGTGAAAGTAATTTCTTAGTGCGTTAATAACCCTCTTCTGTTAAACTGCACCTCTATTTATTGGAACAGATGCTCGTGTAACTGACAGTTGAGCCCTTTCTTTCCTGGGTAGCCATTAATTTCCTTTTTCTTTCAGGCTCAGGCTAGGTGTCATAGAATAGGACAGAGCAAATCTGTGAAAATCTACAGGCTGATCACGAGGAATTCCTATGAAAGGGAGATGTTCGACAAGGCCAGCTTGAAGCTGGGTCTGGATAAAGCCGTCCTGCAGTCCATGAGCGGCAGAGAGAACGCTCCCAACGGGGTAAAGCGTCCCGCCCCGCCGCGCGCCCTCCTGGCTCCTCGCCGTGTTTACCTGATGGGGAGAAGCTGGCCAGCCGCCGATCGCTTTTCGCTGGCACTGTTTTAAGCACATAATTTTGTCCCGTCTTCCTTTGTTATATTTCAGACCTCCCCTCTTTGAGAAAAACGAAGCCTCTGTTTAGTCTACAGACATTTCCGTTCGAAATTATTTTAACCATTTCTCGGAAACAGGTGCAACAGCTCTCCAAAAAGGAGATAGAGGACCTCCTGCGCAAGGGCGCCTACGGGGCGCTCATGGAGGAGGAGGACGAAGGCTCTAAATTCTGCGAAGAAGACATCGACCAGATTCTCCTCCGGCGCACGCACACCATCACCATCGAGTCCGAGGGCAAAGGCTCCACGTTCGCTAAGGTGCGGGTCTCTCCGAGCGGGCGGTTTGCGGCCGAGGCGAGCGCGGGGTCTGCCAAGTGCGGCGGGCCGCAGGAGGGAGGCGCAGGGGCGCGGATGCGCGCGGAGGAGCTAGGCCGGCTCTCTGTGCTCCCGGGCCTCTTCTCCGCACCTGCCGTGTCGGGGCAGTGGGCTTCCCGCTCCCCAGGCTGCGCGTTCCCCCGCGTCCTGGGCCCTGTCCGCGCTGCCGCGGGAGCCTCGGCACCTTCACCACCTCTCTCCGCGCCTGAGATCCTGATTCCTGACGGATCCTGGAGAACAGACGGCTCGCCCCTGTCTTTAAAAAGTGTCCCATGCGGTTTTCCCCTCTGGACGCATCCCCATGACTCTTCTTTTCTGGCTCAGATCCTCACAAGCACTGTTTACACCGCTCTCTCCTCTGCCTCCCTCTCTCTCTTTTATTATTATTATTATTTTCTTTATTTATTTTTTTTAAGGCCGCACCCGCGGCATATGGAGGTTCCCAGGCTAGGGGTCTAACAGCTGTAGCCGCTGGCCTACACCACAGCCACAGCAACGCAGGTTCCGAGCCGCGTCTGCAACCTACACCACAGCTGACGGCAACGCCGGATCATTAACCCACTGAGAGAGGCTGGGGATCGAACCCGCAGCCTCATGGCTTCTAGTCGGATTCGTGTCCGCTGCCACAACGCAACGGGACCTCCCTGCCTCCCCTTCACTTCTCTCTCACCTCCCAGCCCAGGCCCCTCCTCCACCCCCACCCAGAGCATTGTTCTCCCAGCCACACCCAGGCGCAGACTACCCTTCATTTTCAGTATCTTTATTGAAATGTAATTCACTTACCGTAAAACGTACCTATTTTAGTGTACAACGCCATGCCTTTACCGTATTTACAAACTTGTACAAGTATCCCCGTATCTCAGTTCGGAACATTTTCATGGCTGGTTAGCAATCAGCCCCCCCCCCCCGGCCCCCTTCTGAGTCCCGGCAGCGCTGACCTCCGTGGTCTCTCCAGGTTTGCGCTACCTGCATGTGAACGGCATCATAGGACATGTGGTCTTGTATGTCTGGCCTCATGTTTTTAGCAGGTTTTTAGCATGTTGTAGCAGGTGTCAGTAGTCCCTTCCTTTTTACTGCTGGATGGTTCCTCCTGGCTGCCCCTCACTTAGCGGTTAACCATGGGCTTTCAGATGGCTCCCTTTACCAGTAATAATAGTGGAGTTGAGGTTGTTTCCGCTTCTTGGTTGTTGTGAGTAAAGCTGTTATGAACATTTGTATACACGTTTTTGTGTGGACATAGGTTTCCGCTTCTATGCCACGTATACCTGGAGTGGAATTGCTGGGTTGCATCTTAACTCCATGTTTTTTAACCCTTTGAGGAGCCGCCAGACTCCCAGGAGCCCCAGAGCTGCCCCACCTTGCTGAAGTGACTGTGCCGGTTTCACTTCCCACTAGCGGTGTTTAGGGTTCTAATTTCTCTACATCCTCACCAATACTTTTTGTTGTGTGACTTTTTGATTGTAGCCATGTTACTGAGTGTGAGGTGATAGCCCACTCTGGTTTGGTCTGCATTTCTCCCATGCTGTTTAGCATCTTTTCACGTGCTTGTTGGCCACATATGTATCACCTTTGGGGAAATGTCTGTTCAAAGCCTTTGTTCGTCTTTTGAGTTGTTTGTCTTTTTTATTGAATTTTAGGAATACTTTATATATCCCAGATAAAAGTTTGTCATCAGATAACACAATTTGCAAATATTTCTCCTAATTTTTTCTTAATGGTGTTTAATTTTAATGAAATCCAGGTCATTCAGATGCTTTTGGTGCATTGTTTGACCTAAGGTTTCAAAGATTTGCTCCTGTGTTTTCTTCTAAGGGCTTTATAGTTTTCACTCTTACCTTTATGTCTCTCCTCCCTTTTGAGTGAACCTTTGTGCGTGGTGTGAGATAGAGGTCCAGCTCATTGATTTTGCATGGGGATATTCGATTATCTCAGCTACTCCAGCTGTCCTCCCTACTCCAGTTTTCTCAGCTACTCGAATTGTCCCAGCTACTTCAGCTGTTCCAGCTACTCCAGTTATCCCAGCTACTTCAGGTTTTCTCAGCTGCTCCATTCTTGAAAGACTCTCCTCTGGGCTCTGTGACCTGACACCTTCTCCTTCACGTTTTTCAGCCTCTTTTCAGATTCTTTCCTCGGCCCTCAGAGGCCCTGAGGATTCATTATCCCTGTCCTTCCATCCTCTTTGTGCACCTGCGTGAATGCACACACGCACATGCACACGCATGTGCACCTGTTTGTCCACCTGGGTCACACCTTTCAGATGCCAGAGCTGGGTGCTGAGGTTTTTCATGGCTTCTTCCTCCTTCAGGCTTTATATCCGTTCACATTCTAACTCCTTTAATTTTTTCTATTATAATATTTTTCTTTTTTTCCATTATAGCTGGTTTACAGTTTTCTGTCAATTTTTCAACTGTCCAGCTTGGTGCCCTGGTTACACATACATATATAGATTCGTCACAAGTGATTAGACACAGTCCCTGGTGCTCTACAGCAGGATCTCCTTGCTTTTCCATCCCAGAGGCAGTAGTCAACAACTGTTAACCCCAGACTCCCAGACCATTCCACTCCCTCCCCCACCGTCTTGGCAACCACAAGTCTGTTCTCCAAGTCCGTGATTTTCTTTTCTGTAGAAAGGTCCATTTGTGCAGTCTGTTAGATTCTAGATATAAGTGATATTATAAGGTATTTGTCTTTCTCCTTCTGACTTAACTTCATTCAGTATGAGGGTCCCTAATTCTGTCCATGTTGCCGTAAATGGTATTATTTTATTCTTTTTATGGCTAACTCCTTTAATTGTACCTTCTGAAGACTGTCTTCTAATCTGTCCCTTTTGCTTCATTTCTGCCATCTTCACTGTTTTCTCCCTAAACTGCTGCTGTGCGCTGTCCTGCTTTGCTCTACTCTTCCTGCTCCACAACACCAGCGTGGTCTCTCTGGCAGGTGACTTTGTGACTGTCCCTGTTTTCAGAGAGCTCCCTGCTCTCTCCGGATGGAGCCTGGACTCTGTTAACAGGACATGCGAGGCCTGGCTCGACCCCTCTCATGCCTGCCTGGCCAGCTTGGTTCTACCTGCCCCCAGCCACACGACCCACTCCCCGTCCTTCCTTTCTGTGCCTTCGCACACGCTCTGCCGTGAAGTTTCCCCACGTTTTCCTGCTCCACGAGCTTTACCGTCCCAGTCCAGGCACTGGGTCCCGGAGCCTGTGCCCTCTTCTCGCCACCCCCCTCCCCCCCTCCCCACCTGAACCTGGTTAGGGCCTCCTCCTTATATCAGGTGCACCCCAGCATACCTTTGTTACCTGTCCTTGTTATGCTGTGCTGTCATCTTTTATTTCCTGGTCTGTCTCAGCCCCTGGACAGCGAGCTGCCTGAGGGAGGCTCCTTCAGCCCCAGTGCGTGGACTGCAGCATCTGGCACGTGGTGGAAGCGGGCATGCGCGTCTGAGTGAATGAATAAGTGAAAGCTGCTTTGCATTTTGCTGCCCAGGGAAACCTCTCAAAGTAATAGACATTTTCCCCCCTGTAGGCCAGTTTCGTTGCGTCTGGAAATAGGACAGATATTTCCTTGGATGATCCAAATTTCTGGCAGAAGTGGGCTAAGAAGGCTGAATTGGATATTGACGCCTTAAATGGAAGGGTGAGTGGGAGGCCCCCTCAGACTACCTGATCTCGTCCCAGGCCTGCGTTTTCGGAAGGTTCAGATGTGTCTGCTGTCTTTTAGAACAACCTGGTAATTAACACTCCAAGGGTGAGGAAGCAAACCAGGCTCTACAGTGCTGTGAAGGAGGACGAGCTGATGGAGTTTTCGGACCTGGAGAGCGACTCCGAGGAGAAACCCTGTGCCAAGCCACGGCGGCCCCAGGACAGGTCCCAGGGCTACGCCAGGAGCGAGTGCTTCCGAGTCGAGAAGAACCTGCTTGTCTATGGGTGAGTCAGACTCATGTGAGAGATGGAATTTTTATTTTAAAAATAGAATTCCAAGCGGAGGAGAAAAACTCTATTTGTATTTGTATTTCTTTTTTTTTTTTGCCTTTTTTAGGGCCACGCTTGTGGCATATGGAGGTTCCCAGGCTAGGTGTCGAATGGAGCTTAGCTGCCGGCCTTCGCCACAACCACAGCAACACTAGATCTGAGCTGCATCTGCAACCTACACCACAGCTCACAGCAACGCTGCATCCTTAACCCACTGAGCAAGGCCAGGGATCAAACTCGCAACCTCATGGTTCCTAGTCGGATTCGTTAACCACTGCGCCATGACGAGGATGGCTGTGTTTATATTTCTGACTCCTTGCAGCGTGAATGCCTTGGCAGCAGCCCCATAGGCCCAGGGCCGCTTGGTTACAGAGCTCAGCGTCATTCAGATGCTCCTGGATTTGAAGGGGCTCGAGTTTGTCCCCCAAGGAATTATGCTGGGTCCAGACCTACTTGCTGATCAGTAATAACTCAGAACGAGTTCTCAAAATTGTGATTATCTTTTCTTAGTTCACCCTCACATAGGTATCACCGTGGTAGTCTTTTAATATTTTCCTGTTATAAAAATTTGTCAAAGGCAACCGTTTCACTTACAAAGCTCTTGTGACTCATCTGAGACGTGAGCAGCGGTCATCTCTGCTGCCTGCGTGGGTCGCGTTTCTCTTGCTGGACCACGGTCCCCGAAAGGCGGGATCCACACCCGATCTCTCTCAATCACCATGTGCGCCCCCCACCCCCACGGGGCTTTGGAAGGCAAGGTGCTGGGTGAGCATCTGGGTTCCTCGTCAGAGCGCAGCAGCAGGCCTGTAGTCAGAGTCCAACTCAAATGAAAAAGCTGCCACCAAAACAGCATTTCTGTCGATCTGATGACATCCCCTCTCTGTGATTCTTTTTTTCTTCCGATGGATCACCATTAATTTCAGAAGAAACGGAAACATTCTGCTCACGTGGCACGCAGGGCTCTTATCTGGCCCTTGTCTGTCTCCTCTGAGCTCCCGTTAGGGCAGGCCCTTCACCTCCTGCCGTGTGCCCAGCTCCGGCTCATCCCTGTTTCCACCAGCTGGGCCCCACGGCCCCACTGCTGAGAGCAGCCCTGCCCGCACGCCCCCAGCACCCAGGCTTGATCTGTCGCGTGCTGCCCTTGACCTCCGCACAGGCACCCCCTCGGCGGGCCCCCTGCCCCGGGTCTCTCTGTGCCCGAGTCACATTCATGCCCCCGGGTGATGGCTCCGAGCGGTCGGCCTCTCCTGCCATCTGAGGACCAGGCAGGGGCAGGGCTTGCTAGGCTGGTCGCAGGGCTGGCTCCTGTCCTGACTGCCTAGGACCCCGGGGACGACGCGCTTAGATCTGCCAGTGCGCCTGGCACTCTAGCTTCTGACACCAGGCAGGAGAGCACAGTGCCGTTCAGCCCGGGTCATGGCCTTGGCTGGACGCCAGGTTCACAGTGGGTGTGGTTTTGCCCAGAGTCTCCCCACCCCACCCCACCCACCCTGTTTCAAAGGGAGACTCAGCCGTGTGCATCCCTGATTTGGGGTTAGGCACACTCACCTCATGTCACCTTTCATCTCGAATGGTCGGTCAGCATCAGAGCGGACAAACCGTGACCGAGTGCAACAGAACGGGGGGTTCACAGGTCCCCCTGGGCTGACTGGGGAGGCCCGTGTCAGCCCCTCAGACGCAAACTTCAGCTCCTGCCCAAGGAGCAGCGAGTGAAGGCACGGCCGCTCTGGATCCCTCGCGTCCTGGATTGCTTTCCCGTCACCGGATGTGCGGCGTCACTAGCGTTAACCCAAGCTGGCCTAACCCTGCTCCCTGACTGCCAAGCCACAGCTCCGTGTCTAAGCCCAAAGGCACCGCCCTCACGTGAGTGTCTGCTTTGCAGCTGGGGGCGGTGGACGGACATCCTGTCCCACGGACGCTACAAACGTCCGCTCACCGAGCAGGACGTGGAAACCATCTGCAGGACCATCCTGGTGTACTGCCTCAGCCACTACCGGGGGGACGAAAACATCAAGAGCTTCATCTGGGATCTCATCACGCCCACGGCCGACGGCCAGACCCGGGCCCTGGTCAACCATTCCGGTGGGTCGGCCCCGCGCGTCCTGCTGCAGGGTCCCAGGGACTGTGCCACGCACGGCCGACACTAGCCGGGCTGGCAGGGAGCTTCTGTCGTCGTCATTGTGATTCTTACTGTGGCTGCTGTGATTCTAGGTTTGTCAGCCCCGGTGCCCAGGGGGCGGAAGGGCAAGAAGGTGAAAGCGCAGAGCGCGCACCCGGTCGTGCAAGACGCCGATTGGCTGGCCGGCTGCAACCCGGACGCCCTGTTCCAGGAGGACAGCTACAAGAAGCACCTGAAGCACCACTGCAACAAGTACGTGGGGAGACGGGCGAGGGCTGGTGTCCTTTGTTCTCAGCTGTGTGCGTGCTGGCGCGTACATACGCTGTGTAGGTGTGTTGGTAAGGTTATTAAGCTGTAGTCGCTGTCTTTGCACAACCTGGCTGTTTTTCCTGAAACATGATGCCAAACCACATGGCAGCGTACCTGTAGACTGCTGCTTTTATAGATAGATAGATAGATAAAAGATACGTAATGCAATTTTACCTTTTTCACATTTGTAAGTTTATCATTCATTGGGAATGATTACATTCACATCCCTGTGTCCCCATTACCACTTAGCTATACTCAAAACCTTTTCATTGACTCCCATATAACCTCTGCCTACTACATAATCACTCACGCTCCCTGCCCTCTGGCACCCACTGTCCTGCCTTCAGTCTCTGTGAATTTGCCTATTCCAGGTAGCTCAGAAGTGGACTCATACAGGATTTGTCTGGCTGTCTCTGGTTTATTTCATTTAGCATAATGTTTTCAAGCTTCATCGTGTTGTAGCTTATACCAGACTTTGTTCCTTTTCATGGCAGAATAATGTTCCGTTGCCCATAACATACCACATTTTGTTTATCCACCCATCCATCACTGGGCCCTGGGTTGGTGGACACCGTCTGGCTCTTGCGAACGAGGCTGCTGTGTACTATGCAGACAACTAAGTTCTAACCAGTGTGTGTTGGCTGGCGTTGGCTTTATGTGATCCTGCTTTCAACCGGCTGCTTTCAGTGGCTAGACTGGGAGTTGGCAGTTACTGTTTTCTTCATAATATACCTCAGTTCCTGGGTTCTTTTTCTTGCCTAAGAGCTTTGAATCATATTCCTTACCTTTATTTCCAGAACAAGATTGTATGTGACTAAAGGCTATTGGATCTGAGCTCATGTCATTGCTTGGAGTTCTGTGAGCTGCCTCATATTAAGCCAGCATCTGCACGCGTTGATTCTTTGCTTCCTCTGAGCGTGCTCTTCTCAGTGCCAGAGGTGCTGGCATCACTGCCTGGCTTCGGGAGGCCCGGAGCAAGTTCTCCACCTCTTTAGGACTCACTTTCTTGGGAGTTCCCCTTGTGGCTCAGCAGGCTGAGAACCCAATATCTATGAGGATGCGAGTTCAATCCCTGGCCTCGCTCAGCGGGTTAAGGATCTGGTGTTGCCGTGAGCTGTGGTGTAGGTCGCAGACGTGGCTTGGATCTGGCGTTGCTGTGGTGTAGGCCGGTGGCAACAGCTCCTATTTGACCCCTAGTCTGGAAACTCTATATGCTGCAGGTGCGGCCCTGAAAAGACAAAAATAAAAATAAATAGTAGCAATGGAAGTCTGAGCACATGATGCTAGCAGCATGCCAAACCCCGCCTCTGCGTTACCCATTAGAATTGTCTAGTAGGTAGGGCGCTTTTATCCCCATTTACCTGGCAAGGAAACCAAGTCCCGGGGACTTAAGGTCCCTTGGCTAGTGAAGGCCACCTCCCACCCCCCACCCCCCAGAAAGTTCCAGCCGCCAACCAGCGAACCAACTGTTGGCGGGCTCGCGCTGCTCCTGGGCTGCGCTGCCTCTCGGTTCTCGCCCCCCTTTAAATGTAGCGGCGCTTTCAGGGCCTGCCCTGCTCACCGGCCTCAGGCTTTGATGGAGTTCGTTCTTTCTGAACCTTCCAGACCAGTACCTCAGAGCATTTCGGCACCCGAGTCTGTTGTTCCTGCCGAAGCAGAAGGGTCCTCCCTAAAGTCCTGGCCCGCTTGTAGCTACTCTCAAACTTCTGTTTCTTTGTGGTTTATGTGAACTCGGGTCCGTAACCTTCCGCGTTCTGGACTCGGACAAATCGTAAGGGCACTGGTTTCGTGCGGGCGCTGCGGCCCCGCCAGCGAGGGTGGCGGGTGTGCGGCCCATCCGATGTCGGCGGCACAGCGGCCGGGGTACCCGCACCGTTAGTGCGCCTGCGTCCGGTCTCGGGGGAGAGCTGGCCGTGCCTTCCAGCTCCCCTCTGGGATGAGCTGTCTCAGAAAAGAGGCCCAACTCGAGGGACCTCCTGGAAAATACCGGCCAGTCCCCTGCGGAAGGTTCAGGAGACAAAGACAGGAAGTGTCTCGGGTTGAAGGAGCCCAGAGGGACAGGGCGGGGCAGCGCCACGCGTGGTCCCACCTGGACGCTGGCCCGGAAAGCGGTCACCAGTGGGACAGCAGTGAAATGAAAATGAGGTCTGGCACTTGTCAGCGACCCGGCAGGCTCCTTAGGGTCAGAAGCCACCTCTGTCACCTCATTGCCCTGCCAGGCCCTGCCTCGCACTCCACAGGGGCACTTCCTTGCCGGGGCGTCGCTTTGAATCTTCTCCTCTAGAGGGAAGGCGACACTCTCAGTTTGTAAAAGTCTCTACAAAACTAGAATTCCTCATGAGGTCGAACACTGTGCCTTCCAGCAAAGGGAGAAAAACCCATTGGGATCACTGCTGCCGCGCCGAGGTTTGGTCAATAAAGCTAATTCGGCTAAAGGTGCAGGGTACACCCCTTCCGAGCAGCCTCTGCAAGTTCGTCCTGGTCTGCCAGTTCTCACCTCTCTTCTGCCAGGACTGTGTGGCACAGCCAACCTTTAATTCCGCCCCCCCCCCCCCCCCCAGCCCCCGTCCCAAAGAAAAGCAGTAAGCTTAAAAAATAAAAATGAGCTATCCAAAAAAATTCCTTGCCTTGGAGCACATTCAGATATGTACAGCCTCACCCTCTGCCCGCCTAGGAGCCAGGGTGGCCAGGAGCGGCCTCCCGGCTCAGAAGAAGGCGGGTCAGGGCATGTCTAGTCACGCAGCATCAGGAGTGAGCTTTTGTGGTGAATCTGCCCTTAGTTTTCATTTCGACATTTTCAAGGGCAAGTGTCACATCCCAGAGATGGTGGGAAGTGGTGGGGCCAGAAGGCCTAACTCCAAGTGACTTTGACCTTGGATATGTCACTTTGTCTTCTGTTAGTGTCAGTTTTCACATTTGTGAAATGGAAATTGTAACTTGCCCCACTTTGTCAGAGTGTTACTGAGAAGATCAAATGGCTGATGTGCGTCCGAATGCGCGATGCTGTGGTTGTAAGGTGCTCCCTGAGCCTGTGCTGGGCTGTCCGGCTAGGGGATTAGCAGGTGGTGTCAGCTCCTCTGGCCGAGGAGGTCGTCACCAAACATCAGGCCTGGCTGCGCCCCAGGGACTGTCCAGCAGGAGGTGCTAGACTTGGAGTAGCCAGGCCTTTGGGATTTACCAGGAGGGCTTTCTGGAAAGAATTATGTTTAAGCCATTGGGGAAATCCAAGTGACATTGAAAACCTGGTTCCTAGAATTCCACACGTCTTTAAAAACAGGTTCCTTGAAGATGACTAAGACCTTCGGCTAAGTGGACACATTTTACAGCCCTTTGTGACGCTTTGTTGTTGTTTGTTAAGCTACGACTTAGGCTTCCAGGTGAGATAAGCTGGAGGGAGTGCAATCGTCTCCTGCTCCCCAAGGCGGAGTGGGGACCCGCCCTCGTCGCCATCGTCCTTTCTCGGAAGCAAAGTTGTGTAATCCAAAAAACCTGACATTCCATATTGAGGGTTTATTGTAAGGTAGTAAAACCAGATTTTATATCTCGTTTATTCCTACAACTTCTGATGTGCTTCCAAAAATGGTATTAAGGCAGCAGCTGAGGAAATTTTATGAGATAATGAAGCAGAACAGTTACTGAAAGCCATCTGCTCAGTTGTTTACAAACTTGCTTCAATACTTCAGAGGCAGCGGTGGGGTACGTGTCTGAACTTCACAAACCGCACGAGGTAGAGCTAAATGGAGTGCGCCGGGGCCGGGCCGGGCCTAGGCCCTCTCCGTGCAGGGGAGCGGTTGCCAGGCAGGCCTGCTGGAAGCCAGCAGAAAGCACCACACAGAGGTGATTATGTGCCACCATCTGTCACGCTTCAGGCCTACCATACAGCATGGCTAATCAGCCTTGGCAGGATGATGGATGAACAGCAGCAGCTGCCAAAAGCCACTGTTGGCAAACAGTCCCGAAGTTAAGAACTACCCCCCCACCCGTCTCCCTCTCCAGGGTCCTGCTGCGTGTCCGCATGCTCTACTACCTGAGACAAGAAGTGATAGGGGACCAGGCGGAGAAGATCCTGGAGGGCGCGGACTCGAGGTGGGTGTGAGCCCGCGTTGGTCCCCGGCCGGCTGCAAGGACCTGGGGGTGGGGACGCGTCGCGGACCGCCTTTCCGACCTCCGTCACCCAGCAGCAGTGCGTCTCCCTCCTCGCGTCTCGAGCGCAGTGTTTGTCCTCCCAGCCCGGGGACGTGATGAGCATTGGGAGAAGCCTGTTTGTATGTGTGTGTGGACGTAGAGAGGGGCGCCAGCCGAGTTGAGGGTGTGCTGAGATGACCTTTCCGCCGGGGCGCTGTGCGATAAAGTTCACTTCTGTCCCACTAGAAGGCGGCTGACTCCTGCCCTTTCTCTTAACCTTTGCTCGTCTCCCCCCTGCCCGCCGCTCAGGTGCTGCTGGTGGGAAGGGGGCGTGTGTTGTAATCACACCCGGCAGCCTTTTTGATGCTGGTATTTGTTCTAAATATGCCACCCGCGGTTGTCCTCACAGTGAAGCGGACGTGTGGATCCCTGAGCCCTTCCACGCCGAAGTCCCCACGGACTGGTGGGATAAGGAAGCTGACAAGTCGCTCCTGATTGGCGTGTTCAAACACGGTAAGGGGTGTCTCTGCTGGCCCCCAGCTTGACCGTGGGGCCTTGTCTCTATCTAGAGCCTTTTGCACACTCTTTCCAAAGTCATAACATTCACGAGGCTAGTTCCAAAGGACTCTTGGCGTCTACCATTTTCCTGTACTAAAAATCTAATATGAACTGTAAATATCAGATGCTGTTTTTGAATGTTTGTTGAGTGTTTGAGAAGAAAACATTTCTTTCTTGGCTGTAAATAAAACCCAAACCATATTTGTTTTAAAAGCAGCCCAGTTCGTCCCATAGTTCCCCCTAAACTTTGCTTGCAGCCCGGCTCCCCTTGCGAGCTCTGCCAGCCCGTGTCAAAGTGGACGGTGGGCTTAACCTCTGCTATTAATCTGTACAAGTGCCTCCTGGGCTTTGTTCCAAGCAATATTTCACAAATGTCAGTGTGGAGAACTCGGGCTCCCCGGAGTGGGATGCAGCCTTGTTAACTCTGAAAGGCTGGGGAAGCAGAGCTGGCATGATCTATACAGTGAACGATTCCTGATTATAATCCCAGGTCTCTGGAGGTCGCTGAGGTGTTCTCAGCAGCCCAGCCTGACTAAAGGGGAGAATGATGGCTTATAAACCCTTTCATGATTACAGTTTGGCTTCCGGCTCTACAGCAGTTAGGAGCGGTGTGTCGTCGTACACATCCTAATTGAATTGTGCTGTTCTGCGTATGTACTGCAGCCGTGTTTTGTGAGCTCAGCCTAAAAATCATTTTCCCGCAGTGCACTGTTGGGATCTGCCATTTTCCATCTAGTCAGCTCGGGCAGTCAGAACGCAAATTGCAGTTTGAAAACCATAGAGGGAACAGTGTCATCTTCCTGACAAGCATCATCCCAAACCCAGTAAGACAGGTTCGCTGGCCTTCCGCAGACAGGGATTTCTCAGCCAGTGGTGCAAGTTCCTGCAGGATGGAAGCTGTTGGCAAGGAGGGAGGGGTGGACGACTGCAGAGGTCATCAGGGAACGTCAGGAAGCCTTTTAAATGCTAAGCAAAATGAGATCCCAGGGACAATAGGGTCAAACGTCTTCCCAGGCCTCTTGCAGTTCTTCTGTTAGTATTTGTGGTCATTCTGATAACATCCCTGCGATGGAACCTGCCTGCTCCCACCCCCCAAATCTGCCCTGGGCTGAGCGGTTCAGAGAACGGGCACTGCAGCCTGGTTCCTTGAAATACGACATAAATGCTCACCTCGAGGGTGAAGCGAAGGTGGTGTGCTGCGGCCGTGCTGTGATTCTGGCAGTGACAGGCCTTCCTTGTTTCCGTGTGTGTCCTCTGTGGGCCGGTGGGACGGCACAGGGTACGAGAAGTACAATTCCATGCGAGCTGACCCCGCGCTCTGCTTCCTGGAACGAGTTGGCATGCCCGATGCCAAGGCCATCGCTGCCGAGCAGAGAGGAACAGACATGCTAGCAGATGGCGGTGACGGGTAAGAAGGACATTTTAAAATTTTAATAAACTTTATGTCAGTGTCACATCTACTGGCAGGGTTCACTTCCCATGCCGCACCGTGCATTACATTGCATCTGATTTGGACTTCAGTGATGTTTACCACTTTAGTCTGTTTATATATCATAATGACTATTTCAACACAATATATGATCTAGATAATCTGCAACTTGTCTGTCTTTTCCAAGTGATGACAGTCCCCCCGCCCACCCCTCACGGCTGCACATTTTAAATACCGATAGAGTCGCTTTTAATGTCAGACTCAGAATTCAAAGTAGCATCAGACAGGTTCTTACTCTTTCCCAGGCTCCCTTTAGTCACTTGCTAATCAGTATGATTTCAACATTTTTAAAAATTTTATATAGGGGAGAATTTGATAGAGAAGATGAAGACCCAGAATACAAACCAACCAGAACGCCATTCAAGGATGAAATAGATGTAAGAACTTGAGTACATTGACTTTTACAGCTCCAGTAAAATATTATGTGCCCATATAAGACTTGTTAAACTTTATAGATGATGGCCTTTTCTTTAAAAGATAAAGCAAAATCAAACCACAAATTAAAATAATTTCTCTTTCTCGCTTTGCTTTTGAGGAATTTGCAAATTCTCCTCCAGAAGATAAGGAAGAGCCCATGGAGATACGTGCCCCAGGTAGGGCTCCCTGAAAGTGGGGACACAGTGCTGACGAGTCGGGGACAGGCCCTGCCCCTCTGCCGGGCTGCTGCTTATTTTAAGCAGACATGTCTTATTTCAAGCGCCAGTTCATCTGCACAGCTTTATCTCTTCTGTGAAGAATTTTAATTCTTGCTTATTCTTGGTTTTTCATAACTCTGAATTTCTTTGATAAAATAACTGTTTTTTGGATTAAGATCATTTACATGTTCATGTTTTACAGCAGCTAGTGAGAACTTTTAAGCCTCTTTAGAAGTATAGTTTTTGTGAGCGAAGCATTTGCTAAGTACCTGAAACAGTGCCAGTTTATAGAGACCGCTGCCCTGTTTGCCTAACGTAAAGTCACTAGCTGACAATTTATGTGATTATTTATGTTCAAGGTGATTCCATCAGAGGAGAGCACCTTTATCATGTAGTCCATGGCAAAGTATGTTTCTTTATGTACCACTGGTAAATGAACTTGGTGGGTTTTTTTGCCACCCGAGTTGAGAAAGAAATGGTTTATAAGTTGCATACTAATATTATTCCTTATTGTATTTTCAAAAGGAGGGCAGTGCGATGCCCTTCCCCACACTGTCATTGGAATGTTAACGAGTCACCTCGTTTCGATGGAAAACCCTGAGTTACGGCAGGGTTGCAGCCGCCCGCCCGTTTCAGGAGCCTTTTCTCGCTTCCCTAGGCAAGCACGGCGAGAGCAGCGCTGAGCTGGGCCAGCTCTACTGGCCCAACACCTCCACGCTGACCACGCGCCTGCGCAGGCTCATCACTGCCTATCAGCGCAGCTACAAACGGCAGCAGATGCGGCAGGAGGCCCTGTTGAAGACGGACCGGCGGAGGCGGCGGCCGCGGGAGGAAGTGCGGGCCCTGGAAGCCGAAAGGGAAGCTATCATATCCGAGAAACGGCAGAAGTGAGTTGCTGAGGGTTTACCCAGCCCCCAGCACCTTCTTGCCGCCTCCGCTCGTCACCACCTGTCCGCGGGGGGCAGGAATCACATCTGAAATAAGGAGCATCAGAGCAGCACCGCCCACCCGCACCCCCACCCCACCCCAATAGGCAGTGTGAATTCAGTTTAGGGAAAAAGAGGGATAGCAGCGCTGACCGTTAAGCCTCTCTGCCAAAGCGCAGTTCCCGCTGACGCCTCCTTTCCGACAGGTGGACGAGACGGGAGGAGGCGGACTTTTACCGCGTCGTGTCCACTTTTGGGGTCATCTTTGACCCAGTGAAACAGCATTTCGACTGGAACCAATTCCGAGCCTTTGCCAGACTCGACAAAAAGTCCGACGAGAGTTTGGAGAAGTACTTCAGCTGCTTTGTAGCCATGTGCCGGCGGGTGTGCCGGATGCCCGCCAAGCCGGACCACGGTAGGTCCGCGCAGCGCCCACGGGCGAGCCGCGCGGACGTGTGCAGCGCGCCCAGAGGCGTGACGGTGACACGAGCGCCTCCCGTTGCAGAGCCGGCCGACCTGGCGTCCGCGATCGAGCCCATCACGGAAGAGCGCGCCTCCCGGACCCTGTACCGCATCGAGCTGCTGCGCAAGATCCGCGAGCAGGTGCTGCACCACCCGCAGCTGGCCGAGCGCCTGAAGCTCTGCCAGCCCAGCCCGGACCTGCCCGAGTGGTGGGAGTGCGGGCGGCACGACCGCGACCTGCTGGTGGGCGCCGCCAAGCACGGCGTCAGCCGCACGGACTACCACATCCTCAACGACCCCGAGCTGTCCTTCCTGGACGCGCACAAGACCTTCGCCCAGAACCGGGGCGCGGGCGGCGCCTCGGCCCTGAACCCGCTGGCCGTGGGCTTCGGCCAGACCCCCGCCGCCGCCCCCGCCGCCCCGGGTCAGGAGGAGAGGGCGGCGGCCGAGGGCAAGGCTGACGAGGCGGAGAGGCCCGAGGTGAAGGACGAGGAGGAGGAGGAGGCCGAGGGCGGCGGGAAGGACAGGAAGCGGGACCGCGAGGCCGAGGCCGGCGCTGCCAAAAACGAGCCGAAAGGGGTTGAGGTCGGTGCGGACACGGGGCCCAAGTCTATTTCAGAGAAGGGTTCTGAGGAGGACGAGGAGGAAAAACTGGAGGAGGACGACAAGTCGGAAGAATCGTCCCAGCCTGAAGGTGAGGCCTGGGCCGGGGCCGCGCCCCCCCCCCCCCCCACGGGGCTTCCGTGTCACTGACCAGCGCTGGCTTTTGTTTCTGAAGGGTGACGCGTGCACCTTTCCCCGGGAAAGGATAGCCTCAGGTGTGCCTGCGTGTCTGTTTTGCTCTGATACAGCCTGTAAACATGCTGTTTCAAACAGCTTCCCAGAATTGTTGCACGCACTGACGATTTTAAAACAAATGATGCTTAATTCGTATTTTTCATTTGTAAGCAAAGGGTGGGAGGAGGGTCTGGGAAGACCCAGTTCTGTTACCAGCTCCCGGGTAGGTTGCTCTGCCTGCCGCGGAGGGAAGAAATAAGGCGTCCCGTTTTGCTTTTCTGCTGAAGCCGCGGCTAGGGACCCCCGCCAACGGCGTCGCCCCTTTTCCCGGTGGAGGAACAGAGGCTTTGGGCTGGGAATGACCCCGCTGTCATTCAGCCTCCTGCCAGACTCCTGCACAGGGTGCCAGCTGACGGGTGTGGCACCCTTCTTAAGCCTCTGCTTCCTCATCTGTAAAAGGGGAATAACTCCAGCTGCGCGAGAGGCCCCGCAAGCTTTTTAAACAATGTGTGTGTGTTAAACGCCTAATACCGTTCTAGCCACAGCAGGTGCTCAGCCAGACGGAGCTGCCTGGTGTTGGACTCCGAGGTCGCGTCCGTTCCACACTGCTTTTCAGCGATAACGCTGGTGGCGAGCGCTGCACACTAACTCCTTTCTCAGCAGGGGCTGTCTCAAGAGGGAAGAACTTTGATGAAGAAAGCAATGCCTCCATGAGCACAGCCAGGGACGAGACCCGGGACGGTTTCTACATGGAGGATGGGGACCCGGCCGTGGCTCAGCTTCTGCACGAGAGGACGTTTGCCTTCTCGTTTTGGCCGAAGGTCGGTGGGGTTTTATCTTGTTGACCCGAAATACTGAGGTGGAGGGAATCATTCTAGCTTGATTTTTCAAAATAATTTTAAGGGAACTTCTATCACAGTATGTGAAGATTGTAGATTTTCTCATGTTTTTAAAAGAACGATCTGGAAAAGCCTAAGGAAAAAAATTCTGTAGCATATTTTTGTGATAGGAAAGGGGACAGGAAGCAAAGTGACTGAGAAAAAAGTATGGATCTTTGGTTAGTTGTGGTTTTTTTAGGTTACTTGTCTACTGTAGTCTATGGATTATTGTTTCCAAAGACTCACTCATTGGCAAAAAAAATGTGTATATATATATATATGTAGTGATTAAGAAACAAATACTGTGAAATTGACAGTTTTAACCATTTTAAAGTGTGTGGTTTGCTACTGTGAAGTATATTCACACTGTTGTAAACGAGACCTCCAGGACTTTTTTTTAATCTTGTGGGGCTCAAACTGTACCCACTAAACAGCTCCCCTCCTCCACTGCCCCGGACAACCACTCTCCTACTTTGTGTTTCTATGAATTTGACTACTTTAGCTCAGATGCCTCAGATAAGTGGAATCATACCGTATTTATTTTTTTGTGAGTGGCTTATGTCACTTAGGATAATATCCTCAAGGTCCATCCGTGTGAAAGACTGTAACAGGGTTTCCTTCCTTTTTAAGACTGGATAATAATCCATTGTCTGTATATACCACCTTTTCTTTATCTCTTCGTGGATCGATGGGATGTTTGGGTTCCTTCCAGCCTTTGGCTTATTGGGGTGCTCCTGTAAACGTGAGTCTATTAATCTTTCCTTGAGACCCTGCTTTCGGTTCTTTTGGAGGCATATCCAGAAGTGGGATTGATGGATCGTATGTCTCATGAGTAGCACTTCTATTTTTAACTTTGTGAGGGACCTCTGTACTGATTTCCATAGCAGTTGCACCATTTTGCAGTCCCAGCAACAATGTGCACGGGAAAATGTGTGGACTTTTTTTAAAACTGGGGTGGGGGGGCTTTCTTTTGTTTTTAATCTGCGGCAGAACTTTCGGCTTTAAGACAACTTCATATATTTGGAAACCTGTAATCTTCTGATCTGGGGGAGGGTGGGCTGTTGGCCCACTGGCTTGGTTACCTTGTGAAATGATTCAAATGTAGCTATCTACAACCAAAAACGAAGTGGAAATTACTTTTTTGGCTAACTAGCATAATTTGATAATAAATCTCTGTAATTTGGGTCTGTTTTTCAGAGTGGGGAAATACTCAGCCTGTAACAGGGCTGTCTGATTTAAGATAAACAATATCAAAAAGGCTTCGGTCAACTCCTCCCCAGGCTGGCCTTCCCTAGCTGTAGCTTGTGAAAGAAGCCACGTGGCATTTTTAACTGCAGAGGGTACTATTTAGACATACTGCACCGTTTTGCTCTTCTTCCTCAGTGAGTTTCGAGGGAGTTTTGCAGATCGTCCAAAAGGTCTGTTGTAGCAGGCACTTTTAATCCGTGCAAACCGGGTTTAAGAGCTGTAATTAGAAATTGCTAACGTACACGCTTCAGTGAAACTTGCGGTGATAATAGGTGGGGAATGCGAATCGACACTCATTCGGTGCTCCTAGGCTGGTGCCCCTTCGAAATGCAGAACTTTATTAATAGTGACGCTAATGGCGTCCCGCTTCCTGGGACAGGCACGCGGTCCAGCCCGCAGACTGAAGCACCAGAGTGTCGCGGAGCTAAATGCAGGCTTCCGCTGTCACCTCCCGACGTGGTTCCCCAACCATCTTTAGCCTGAACCGCAGTTACTCGTAAAACCGAGGGACGTTTTCGGGGAGGTGGTTACGTAGCGTTCTCCGATGTATGCAGCCCGGTGTTCCTAAGTGAAAAAGACTGAGTTTTCTGTGCTGCGGCCACCTTCGGACCTCACACCAGAGGAAAGCTGTTCTGGTGGGTTTTGTTTCTTTCCTGGCTTGTGGGGTTTTTGGTTCCTTTTCCTTTTCGCCCGCTGCTGCCGCCAAGCGACTTTTTAAACCTTTTCTGCTCTTGAGCATCTTGGTGGATCGATTCACCTCCTCCTTTTCACCGGGTCTTTGTTACAGTTTTGTGTGACTTTTCTTCTCCCTCCAGGACCGAGTAATGATAAACCGATTAGACAACATCTGTGAAGCAGTGCTGAAAGGCAAATGGCCGGTAAATAGGCGCCAGATGTTTGATTTCCAGGGCCTCCTCCCTGGCTACGCGCCCCCCGCCGCCGCCGACAGTCCCCTGCAGAAGAGGAGTCTGGCCGAGCTCTCCGCGGTCGGCCAGGCAAGCATCAGCAGGAGCGAGGACCTCACCGCCTCCCCCCGGATGTCCAAGGTCAGTCAGAGCGGGTGGCGCGTGCAGCTTAAAGATGAGCTCTCCTACTTCAGTTTGGAAGCTTGCGGCCCCTGGTCCTACTTCAATGTAAGAAGGCCGCCGTTCCCTCAGCCCTGCTCGGAAGCCACTGACACGTAATTCCTTAGGCCTCTTGTTCTCGGTTTCCGAAGGCCAGCCCCTTTCATCTACAGCAGGAGTGGTTCGGGCTCACTCTTTTTTGTTTTGTTTTCTTTTTTGTCTTTAGGGCCACACCCGTGGCATATGGAAGTTCCCAGGCTAGGGGTCAAATCTGAGCTGCAGCTGCCCGTCTGTGCCACGGCCACAGCAATGCGGATCCAAGCCACATCCGTGACCTGTGCTGCAGCTTATGCCAACACCTGATCCTTCACCTGCTGAGTGAGGCCGGGGATCGAACCCACATTCTCATGGATACTACTAAGTTTTGTTTCCACTGAGCCACAACGGGAAGGAGTCTGGGATTCACTCTTTTGTTGTGATTTTTCAACAGGAAGATGCCCTCAACCTCTCTGTCCCTCGCCAGCGGAGGAGGAGGAGGCGAAAGATCGAAATCGAGGCCGAAAGAGCTGCCAAGCGGCGAAACCTCATGGAGATGGTCGCTCAGCTGCGGGAGTCTCAGGTGGTCTCGGCAAATGGACAGGAGAAAGTTGTAGATTTATCCAAGGCCTCGAGAGAGGCGACAAGCTCTACCTCAAATTTTTCATCTCTTACTTCAAAGTTTATCTTGCCTAACGTCTCGACACCGGTGTCTGATGCCTTTAAGACTCAAATGGAGCTGCTCCAGGCAGGCCTGTCCCGCACGCCCTCGAGGCACCTGCTCAACGGCTCCTTGGTGGACAGCGAGCCTGCCGTGAAGAGGAGGCGGGGGAGGAGGAAAAACGTGGAGGGCCTCGATCTGCTGTTCATGAGCCACAGACGGACGGCACTGAGTGCAGTAAGTCAGGCACTGCCCCCCGTGCGTGCCCACACCGGCGGCCACGAGGGGCACGCGTCACCCGTGCTAGCTCCTTCCTCTACGGAAGTAGAGTCACAGTGAGCAGTTGTGGTGCTGAGCCGGCAGATCGCGCTGAGCGTTGTTGATGCAGAGCCCACGGCCCGAACCAGGTGTAGCTTGAGGATTGATCAGGACACTCTGATATCCTGATGACCCTTGGAAGACAAGCCCCAGATAGAAGCATGTTCTTCTGAGCCTGTGATCATTCTCTCTGAACTCTTGAGGTGGAAAAAGCATCTCTTGAGAGTATCAATACGTTCTGGGCCCGGCCTCTGTTAGAGTAGTGTATGTGTTCTGTTTCGGGCTTAAGATTTGTGTTCGTATACAAAGCTCGTGACGGAGAATTCTCCTGCCTCCATAACTGATATTTTAAAAATCTCAACCAAATTGAGATCTGTGCTAGTTTAGGCATGAAATGTGTGTACAGTGGACTCTGACTTTTCTTCTTCAGTTCAAAGGAAATGAGTGGGCGCACTCAGAGTAACTCTCTTCCCTAGTCCACTCTACCTGTCACCCAAAAACGGGCCACCCGACTAACCATGAGGGTTTTACCCCAAAGAACCGAGTTACGCGTGGTCCCTTTTTAAAGCGCTAAAACTGGTACATGGTATCTTAAGCCCCAGGGATTCGAAACCCGGGTCAGCACAGAGCTGCCGAAACTGGTGCCGGAGGTGCTGGGCTGGGCAGCTGCACACAGTTTGGGAAACACGAGGAGGGGACATGTTGGTTTCAGTATGTCTCTTAGTCCATTGCTGTTGTTATTTGCCCATTTTTCAGTTCTTGAACTTAGAGAAAGCTTAATAACTTAAAAGAGTAGGGAAGACACGGTTAAAAGAGAATCTTCAAAGCTCATTTCCAATGTACGAGTCATTTTCATGGTCATTTTTTTGATCATATGGCTACTTTTAGGTGTAAAAAAAATATACCTCATAACAGATCAGCTGCGATTGGTTGCTCCGTAAGTTAAAACGCCATTTCTACGTCCGCCGTCCCCAAAGTGGTATCGCCAGCAATTAGCCTTCCTGCTGGGGACCACCCTAATGCTGAAAATCCCTTTTCCATACACATCAGCAAGTCAAGGATTTTCTGCAGCTCGTGAGAAAAATTCCCTGTCATTTTTCATTGTGAATCTCATGATTGTCTGTGGACCCCGTGTCAGGAATTAACAGTCACTGAGACCAGACGCTATTTCCTATTGCAGTTATATACCCCATATTCAACTTAAGCCAACTTTATTCCTGCACGTATATTACACGGTCCCTAAGAATTTATTATTTTATTTCCTAAATTTGTATTTAGCAGCCTGGCTCAAAACTCATAGTGGACATTAGAAAATGTATTTTATTTGTTTATTTATTACTCTTAAGTGTTGGAACTTAGGGATTCCTCATTTGGTGTTAAGAGGGTTATGTGCTCATGAAACACAAGGAGAACGCTGACCTGTAAACGAGCTGAGTAGTGGAGAGGTGTAAAGGTCGGCAGGGCTACCTGTATGCAACATGACAGGTCCTGAAATCTTGCAGCACTCGAACTGGAGACCACGGTGCCGCCACAAAAAGCAAGGGTACAGCACCCTGCATCCGGCAGCACCGTGGGAGCCGGCCCACCCATGCTGGGCGCTGGGACGTGGAGAATAAAGGCCTGACAGGTGCTCACACCAGTGAACTCAGTGTTTCAGACGGGTGGCCGATAAATAGCGTGTCACTGCTGTGAGGCACGCCTGGGGTACTTGGTGAGCCCAAAGGGAAAATGGGAACAGAGGGAGGAGGATATGGGGCGAAAAGGATGGGGCGCGTCCCTAGAGATAGTCATACCTCTTATGCCTCTGTGAAAGTTGGAAAGTTTTGTGGGAGCGAGTCATTTGAAAAGAGGCAGCGGGGAGAGCATGTGCCAGGGGACTGAGGCCAGAGAGAGCCCGTCGTGTCCGGTGAGTGGAAAGTTCCTGGCCAGGAAATGTGTCAAGGAGGCAGCTTTAGCAGAGGCGAGCTTGGCGACAAGGTGAGCTGCACGTGGCAGAGGGCCTTGATTGCCATGCTGAAGAACTTGGATTTTATCCTGAAGGTGACGGGGATTCAAAGAAGGGCGGCTGGAATCAGGGAGGCCATTGAGGAGTGAAACAGGTGCGACCCGAACCAAAGTGGGAGCAGTAGGAACGGACAGATGGGCCACCTTAAAGTCGTCTGCAGGTCGAAATAACAGTTTGAAGACCTGTGGCTGGATGATGCTGGAGTCTTGACTTCAGTTCTTCAGATCTTTCCAGGGCTGCCACACACAGCTAATGGGAAATATTGTACCACCAATGGGATTGTACTGATCGCGGAGTGCCGAGAAACTCCGTATGAAGCAGCTTGTGGAACGTCCCCCTAACTGGCAGCTTGTGGAACGTCCCCCTAACTGTAATCATTAAAGATGCTCCCCAGGAGCCCCGAGGGAAGCCGAGAGGCTACCTTTCATGCATATCAAGCCCAGACTCCACTTACTCCCTGTGTTTCTTCCCAGTGCCTTACTTAAGCTCTCAAATACGGAACCGTGATTTTCCACCTTGTTACTAATTCTACAGGGCGATACATGATATAAGATCCACCTTCTAATGTGATCGCTGTCCCCCAACTGATACTGTTTCAAGTAGCTTTTTTCCCCTTTGGATTGGAGATCCCTGATGCGAGGTCAGCATTTCCTTGGGATAGGATGTGGTCAGGATTTCTCTCTTCACCTGAGGATTCTGTCACCTTTCCGCAGGAGGATGCAGAGGTGACCAAAGCTTTTGAAGACGATATAGAGACCCCGCCTACAAGAAACATTCCTTCTCCTGGACAGCTGGACCCAGACACGCGGATCCCTGTTATAAATCTTGAAGACGGGACGAGGCTGGTGGGGGAGGACGCTCCTAAAAATAAGGATTTAGTTGAATGGCTGAAGCTGCACCCCGCTTACACTGTTGACATGCCGAGTTATGTACCAGTGAGTATTAGACTTGGGGGCTCTGCTCGGTTAGCCCAGCCTTTCTCCTGTGCGACGTGGGAGGCTTGGGTCCCCTTGCTTTTCCTTACTGTCTCGTCGCCACGGTGTTTCCCGGTTTTTGTGGTCGTATCTGCTGCATTAGAGAAACTAGCTTCAGGTCTGTCTGATGTGAAAGGCAGCCTGGTAGTTATCTGAGGGCAGCTAGCATGCAGTTCCTTGCTTGTCCCTTCTCCCACCAAATAGACCTAATCCCATGTCTCCACATGGCATCGTTTCCAGGGGGTCTTGGTATTGGGAAAACACTCCCGAACCTGCTCTAATTGGTCTCCGGACCAGGTCTGCCCAGCACAGAATATTATGAAGCTGTTATTGGCAAGGTCTGAGCCGCTCACATAGCCCAATATTGTTTTTTATTAGCTTCTATCTTAAGCAGCTAACACTTAGGCTGTATATTAGACAGTAACAAGATCTTCAGAAGATTTGTCACTTCAACTGTTCGCTAGCTAGCAGTGCAGACTTTTTACATCCTACACCTATGTGGTTGAATTTTTAAAAACTTAAATGGAGGGGTTTACATTTCATTTTGTTGCATTCCTACCACTCAGAATTTGCCTTCCTGCAAAGGCTCTTTTATCTCTTGGGTCGGGTCTCATCGTATCTAGTCTCACATCAGAGATGTGAGCTCATCTATGTATCCATTCAAGTCACTGAGTAGAGATTAGTAAAGGTTCCGGAGAAAGTTTCCTTTTTTAAAAACAGTGACATCATCAGACATTTGAAGAAAAGACCTTAGGCAGGATTATTGAGAGACAAAAGGAAAAGCACATCCTCAGCTTCCATGTTTGTTCTTTAAGTACAGGAAAAAAAAAATCATAGTTTCTCCTTTCAAAGAAAAGTATGGTTTCTAATAATTCTTGAAACTTCCATAGTAATTGGAAATGGCTTGACCGCTCTGCTCGTCATTTGTGTAGGAAAGAATAAGTACTAACTTCAATTTTACTAAAGATGTTTTGTTTTTGTTTTGCAGAAGAATGCAGATGTGCTGTTTTCCTCATTTCAGAAACCGAAACAGAAACGACACAGATGTCGAAACCCTAATAAACTGGATATAAACACTTTGACGGGAGAAGAAAGGGTGCCTGTGGTTAATAAACGAAATGGGAAGAAGGTAAACGCTGGGAGGGAATTGATGTCTGTGAGATTTCTTCTCCCAGGAAGAAGGGTTTTAGGAGTTCCCTGGTGGCTCAGTGGGTTAAGGATTCGCCATTGTCGTACTGAGGCTCCGATTCAATCCCTGGCCTAGGAACTTGTTTGTGGCCAAAAAAAAAAAAAAAAAAACCAGAAAGGAGAAGAAGAAAAAGAAAGAAGGATTTTCTTCTGACATCTTTTATAAGGGAAATGAATCATGTTTCTTCCAGAATATACGTGTATGATATGTGTGTATATACAGATGGGGCGGGGAGGGAGAAGGAGTTGTCTGTTTCTTAACCATTTTCCAAACGCCTCTCCCCAGATGGGTGGAGCTATGGCGCCTCCAATGAAGGATCTACCCCGGTGGCTGGAAGAAAACCCCGAGTTTGCGGTTGCCCCAGATTGGACTGATATAGTCAAGCAGTCTGTAAGTACAGACTCCGCCTTTCTGTCCCAGAAAGGAAAACCAAACTGTTCTCCTGAATTTTCCTTTCCTTTCTATTGGCCATGAATTATTCATTTATAAACTTATTCTTGACCTAAAAGAATTGCCATAATACGTCATTTTCATACCTCCTTGATATATCATCTTTCCTTGTATCAATACATCATTAATCCAAAGTGGATTGATTGGACAGCTCTGATTTAAAAGGGCTGTAGCGAAATATGCAAAACTCCAGCGAGGGAGGCTGCAGGTAAGCCTGGTTCCCAGCCTGTCTGTGGAATGGAATTTATGGTGGTTGAGATCCTGAAGATTAACTGTGACTTCTGATAATTAAAATAAATGGAAAATCCAACAGTTCTGCCTAAAAATTTATTTCAGCCCTTTAAAAATTAATCAGTTAATAATAAAGTCTTGATGATTTGGGTTTTTTTATTATTGTTTAAATTACATAATAAAAGTGCTTATTTTTCCTTTGGTGTTCATGCCTGTCTGTCTTTACCGTAGTTTCTGGATACAGACAGTTCCATCGCCCCTAAAATCCCCTGTATCATTCTCTCTCCCACCCCCAGCCCAGGGCAACCGCTTGCTGATCCGTTCTCCAGCCCTTAGAGTTTCATCTTTTTGAGGCTATCACGTAAGCGGAAGCATACATTCCGTGGCCTTTTTGACCGGGCTGCATTCACTCATCATGCTGAGAGTCACCCAAGTGGTTGCGGGGCTCAGGGAGCTCACTGCCGCTCAGCCCTGCAGTGCGCGGAGGCACCCTGGCTGGGTTTGGCCTTCATCCACGGAAGGACACCTGAGCGGTTTCCAGGTTTTGACTTTTATGAGTAGAACTGCTTTAAACCTTCGTGTACAGGTTTTAGTGTGAACGTGAGTTTTTGTTTCTCCAGGGTAGCCACCAAAATAATTAATTTTTCCACATTTTTCAACTGCCTTCTGCTGTTTCTCGAGCTGGCCGTAGATGCACATAGCTTGACATTTATCTCACCGACAGCCTTGAACTTGTTTCCCTGCAATTCAGCATACTTCAGTGAGCCACTATGTAGTGCTGAAAAGCAGAATTTTTGCTTTCAGAGTTTTTATCCTTGAGGTTTTAGGCGAGAAATCCTGGCTCGTGAATTTGCACTCGGAATGGAAATTCAGTGTCCGGTTCATGCCACAGGCCCGCTTGGAGATGAGGCTTTCCTGAGCCGCTCTGACAGCCCCTGTTTCCCTCTCCCTTCCCTTCAGGGTTTTGTTCCTGAGTCAATGTTTGACCGGCTTCTCACTGGACCCGTGGTGCGGGGAGAGGGAGCCAGCAGGAGAGGACGAAGGCCCAAGAGCGAAATCGCCAGGGCGGCCGCGGCTGCCGCGGCCGTGGCCTCCACGTCGGGAATCAACCCTCTGCTGGTGAACAGCCTGTTCGCTGGAATGGACCTGACGAGCCTGCAGAGCCTCCAGAATCTCCAGTCCCTGCAGCTGGCGGGTCTCATGGGCTTCCCGCCGGGCCTGGCCACGGCGGCGGCGGCCGCTGGCGGCGAGGCCAAGAACCCGGCAGCCGTGCTGCCCCTGATGCTGCCGGGCGTGGCCGGCCTGCCCGGCGTCTTCGGCCTGGGCGGGCTGCTCAACAGCCCGCTGTCGGCCGCCGCGGGCAGCTCGGCCCCTGCGGCCGGCCCGGGAGAGGCGGACGACGGCCCCGCGAAGGCCGAGGACAAGGGCGCGGAGCACGAGGACGAGAACAAGGACTCCGAGAAAAGCACAGACGCCGCCTCGG
Source organism: Catagonus wagneri (assembly GCA_004024745.2). Taxonomy (NCBI): domain Eukaryota; kingdom Metazoa; phylum Chordata; class Mammalia; order Artiodactyla; family Tayassuidae; genus Catagonus; species Catagonus wagneri. The sequence goes on from PVHT021183584.1 coordinate 6,044,025, forward strand.
CTCCCGACTCCGCCAGCGGCTCCGGGGGCGCCGCCGCGGGCCCGGCCGGCCTGCCGTCCAGCCCGCTGGCCTTCAACCCCTTCCTCCTGTCCACCGTGGCCCCGGGCCTCTTCTACCCGTCCATGTTCCTACCTCCGGGGCTGGGGGGGCTGACGCTGCCCGGCTTCCCCGCGCTGGCGGGGCTGCAGAACGCCGTGGGCTCCGGCGAAGAAAAGGCTCCCGACAAGGCCGAGGGGGGCGCCTTCCGGGAGGGCGAGCCCGCCGAGGGCAGCGATGCGGAGGAGAGCCTGGACAAGACGGCCGAGTCCTCCGTCTTAGAGGACGAAATAGCACAGGGCGAGGAGCTAGACTCCCTCGACGGGGGGGACGAAATAGAAAACAATGAAAACGATGAATAACCAGTACCAGTTCCAGTTAAAGTGTTTAAAACTTTTGACAAGTGGTAGTCCTACTGTTTACACTCACAGTTAATGTTCATACCTAGTTTTATAAGCTGTTCTGTAACATAGTGTAGCAAAAAAAGAAAAAAAGAAAAAAAAGTCCAAGTCATGTTATACAGGTGTGTCAAAAGGTATCTTGGTCATTAAGTATTGTGCAGTGCATTATTTATTATCCCTAGGAGAGATGAAATTCGAGAGGTGAACATGTCTTTTTAAGGAAACTTACATAATGCTCTGCTCCCCCCCACACACCCCTTTTTCTTTTCTTTTTCTTTTGGTACCATTGGTATTATAATAAAGAGCAATTTGTAACCGAGTGGCACTAATGGAAGGAAGTGCTGCTCAAAGGAAGTATGAAGTTATATATTTAATTTTTTAATTTTAATTTTTTTTTTTTTTTTTTTGCTGTGAAGGTCAAGATGAAATTTACCGTACATATCATACTTGCTCGTTTGTTTCCCTTTTTGACTGTACGGGGGTTCCCACACTCGCACATACACACACATCCATACACTCTGACAATCTCCACCTTAGTGTGAACGTCTCTGTCCCGAGGCGCAGCAATAATAAGGCAGCTGTTGAATGTGAAGGGTCCCTTTGGAAATTAACCTACTGGGCGGGTTCTTGCCAGACAGAACTACAGTTCCATTGTCTCGTGGTCTTGTAATGCACTGGTATAAACAAAATAAATAGATGAATAAATAAAGAGTGAGAGAAGAGAGAATCAGGTACCTTTTTTAAATTAAAGGACTTTGTTACTTTAGCCACAAAGCTAAAACAGCATTACCTCAGCTCTAAACTAGCCTTGAAGTTTACAGACATGACTTTGTAAATGTATTGTTTTTCTTTGTTGTGATGTCCTTTTATTTTTTTCTTTGAAAACTGCTATCATGTAAGATAAAATGTAAATTGCTGCCAACTGTAGTAATGATGCTTTTAATAAAAGTGACCCATGATATGCAGAGATGTAATTATAGAATGTAGTATGGTAGCGGAACTGGTGTTCACTCTATTTTTTGTATTCGCAATAGATGCAAATACAGCATTCTGGCCTTCGTACAATTTCTTGCTATATCCTCCTATACCAGATTAGCTGTTGGTAATACGCTAAACTGATTGTCTTCAGACTAGACTGGAAGACAAACCTTAATTTGCCTTTACGTAACTCGCTCCACATAGCTCAAGCGAGCCACGTGCAGAAACCTCCTGTTTCTCCCCGGAAAGGGCATCTGAGACCGAGAATACTTGAAAACGTGTGCAGTGCCCGTTAGTGTGGTACACCGAGGAACAAAAGGGCATAGAAAAATGAGGCCTAAATAGGCACACTATCTGGGTCATTTATCCTTGGTTAATGGGGAGAAAAACACAATGCCGTGGTGTCAGCAAGGAACACAAAGGCACTCTGGTGTCCTGCGGACCCGGGCTCCGCGCCAGGACCCTGGAGACCCGCGTGGAATATGAAGGGACCCGCTTAAGCGAGCACGTGAGAGCGAGCGCGCACCACGCACGCGCACGCACGCACGCGCACTCATGCTGGCTCTGGGGCGCGCCGCCATAGGTCTGGGAGCTCCTGATTTGTGCGCCTGTTATGACCTTTGCTATTTGAGGTAAACTAGAATTTGAGATCCTCTGTTTTCTCCTTGTTCTTTCACCTGACCAAACACAAAACCCTCTTTCGTTGCGGTGAAAAAGGAGAGGAAGAGAGGGTGGAGCCGGTCTGCGTGCCGGGTCTCTCCCCACACTCGCCCCCCGGACGCACAAGCTGTCTCCGCGTAGATGTCACCAGGCAGCCTGTCCGAATCCCTCTTAGACAGTGAGGTTGGTGATTTCAGATCCCGAGATGAAGGTATACCCATGATTGCGGAAAAGGAGCCGCGTGAAGCCTCCGCCTTACAGACCTGTGGCCGCTTCACCCGTCGTTTTGACTCTTGGAAGTTAGCACGTGGGGCGCGCGCAGGGGAGAAAAGTGCCTTTAAGAAGAATAGTTTCTGGAATGGAATCTTCAAACGTGGAAGATAAGACTAGCTCTGTGCCAAGTATAGAGAATGTAAATAATTTAACTGAAAGAATTTGTAAGCCTTAAAATAGGACTTTAAGGAGGGAGAATGTGTTTCATAAAATAAGTCTTACAGGGTTTTCTGAAATTCTTTATAGCATCGGAAGTTTTCCTCTGACCTTCTGTAAGTAGAGCACGCCATGTGACTCTGTCCGGGTTAAAGGAAGATGCTGAGCGCAGTGACGATCTTCAGAGCAGAGGCATCAGTTGCTTGCGGCCAGAAGGAACGCTGAGATGATAGGTAGGTCAGCAGCCGGCTCAGCGTCATCTGGGATTTATCTGTTACGGTGGCCTTAAAAGTCGTTCAAATTTCCGTGTTGGAAAATGCATTTTTTTCTTCTAATGGAATGAATTTTTGTTATGAGATCTCGAATTGACCTCAGTAAGAAGTGTTTTAAATTCAGCCTGATACTTCATAACTAGTCATTGCGTGCTTAGTATAAATTAAGCATTAAGGTGCTAAGTGCATTCCCTGGTTGGTGCTGCCTCACCGTCACTTCTCGGTGCGGGGAGTGCTGTTCATCCACGAGGAAACAGACTCGGGGACTTCAAGTAACTGGCCAACACTAAGTACGGGAGCTGGCTTGGGACCCGGGCAGACTGACAATTAGAGCCTGATTACAGTTTCCTGAAATATTGCACATAGGTCTCAGAAAATGATTCTTTAGTGGTGATTTGAAGTGCTTAAGGCTTTTATACTTTTCCGTTTTCCCCCTCCGCCCTGCATGAGGGAGCTTAAATTTCAGTGGAAATCGAGGCAGTCTGTATGAAGGAGGGCCTGGAAGATGAGGTCTGACCAGGGAAACTTGAGTTCCAGTTATCTCATTTGAATTTGGCTTTATCCTGCCCCATGAATATTTCAACTTTATAAAGAAGTTAAGTCTTTAAAAAAGTTTAACTTACTTAAGTCTCAGAGCTACGAGATTGCAAACCTGGTGTTTCAACCCAGACTGAGCCAACTCCATAGCCCAGACACTTAACCACAGCGCTGGGTTAGTTAACGTTCATCAGCAAATGTATTGGATGCTATGTGCTAGATACAGTTTTAATGCAAGAATGTAGCCAAAAGCAAAACAAAAATAGGTTAGTCCCCTGCTGTCATAGGGCTTCTCTGCTAATAGAAAGAGATAAGGGATACACAGACACAAATAAAATTTTTGTGGATCCAGGATTCCTAAGAAGGTGATGGGGTGGTCAGGGGGGAGCTCTCTGTGGAGGCGACAGCTCTGCTTATATGTTGAGTTGTGAGAAGCAGTGGCCAGACAGAGCTGGTTGGAGAATGTTCCAAGCAAATGCAAGCGCCAGTGCCAAGGTCCTGAACTGACAGTGAGCTAGGAAGAAGCAGGGGCAGGGAGCCTGTCTGCCTGGATTTGGGAGGTGGGGACCAAGCTGGTCCTGGGAGAGAATTTGAATTTCCTTTCTAAGTGCCATAGAAAGTCCTTGGAAGGTTTTATGCAGGAAAATAATATCATACTCATGATTAAAAAAGAAAAATAACATCACTGTGGCTACAGTGTGAAGAAATGGTTTGTGAAGGGGAGTCAGGATTCCATTTGAGCTGCTAGAGCAGCCTTGGATCAAGGCAGTAGCTAGCGATGGAGATGGAAAGCAGTAAATTGACTTGGATGCTTTAAAGAAATGGAGCCTTCAATTTAAATGACATGAATAATTTGAATTAACTTTTCAGGATTACTCTTACTGAAATATACCCAAAGGTAAAACCAGCAGGTGAAGAATGTACCCTATGCGTTTTTTTCATTCCGTGATTAGTGTTAATAGAAAAGATACTAGGAACTGACATCTTTCCTTCCACGTCCTGGTACAAAGTTGTCCTTTCAGTTCAATGAAAATTACTTGTTAATTGTCTTCGGGAAGAGTTTTTAGAAATTCTTTCAAACAGATAGTGTGTGCGTTGTAGAAGTGATGTGTGTGTGCACTGAACACTGGCGCGTCTCCAGAGCCAACGATAAATTTAAATTAAGAAACAAAACAATGTAAATGACTTCCACTAATAAGCACTTAAAAGTTAGAGTGTATCTTACTCATTTAACTTGGCTTTCTAATGAGCAATTTTGTGTGCTTTCTTAGCACAGGTAGGATTTACCACGGTTTTACAGACGTCTTATAGTAAAGTAAACTGTGTTTGGCAAAATAGGTGAATAAATTACCCTCTGGAATATTTAATCTAAGATTTCTTCAGTGAAACTGTTGAATTTTTTGTTGGGCAGGTCACTCAGTTTGGAGATTTTTTTCTTGCAGGAGTTGGGATGGTGATTTTCAAAGCATTTTGGAGAATATGGGTCATTTCTATGTTTAAGGATTTTGCCGAACTTTCCGAATGCTTCCATTCTTGCATCTCTAAACCCAAACTAAAAAACTCCTTGTGCATATGTCTTGTCAGTGTAGTTCCACCCTCCTCATGGGTCTGTTGGTCTGTAGATCTTATTCTGGATCTACCAGTGTAGAGCTGAATTTCAATCTGCGCTCCTTCATAAATGTTTACCATGTAATTTAAATGAAATTGAAGGATAGGGTCATGACTATTAACATTTCAAATATTCTTTCATCTGACATCTTTATCTCCAGAAACGATTTGCTCTTGCTTGTTTAATTCCCAAGCCAGTTGAAATTTTCATCATCCAAACAAAGATGGCGGAACCTGTCTCCAAACGCACTCCAGACATGTTATTTAAGGGTGGTTGTGTCTCCCAGTAGGTTTCTCCCTGCGAACCTTTCTCACTCACCAGGTCTTTACTGGACCCTGAGATAAATCTGTCATGGGGAATTTGAGTTACAGCTGAAGGACGGCATAATAGATCGCTAAGGTATAATAAAGAGAAACAGTAAGTCAAAATATTGTTTAGCCACCACTTAATACTCTACGTTAGGGGAAGTCTTTCATTGTCCCTCGTCCGCCTCTGCATTTTGATCTGAAAGCTCGATTTCAAAATTACAAATGAGAGAAACCCGATTCTCTCCTGTGACTAAAGCCAGGTACTGCGGTAGCTTTAGAGCCTTTGCAACCCAAACCGACTCCTGCCTGTTAGCAGCAAAGAGACTGCAGTTTGGATGTCGGCTGGATGACCTAAACGGGCCATAAATTCAGCAGTTTGAGGACTGCACATCACATTTTAGGACAGAAGGTGCTTCTTCTTCAACATGTTTCACCGTGTTTCCTTGGGTGTCAGGAAACTCTTAACTTTTTAGAATTCAGCATTTTTGTTTGTTAATAGGATCCTTGTGACTTGATCCACACACATACCTCGAAGTTCTTGCCACCACCCGTTTACCTGGTAAGGCAGGGTCATTGGCCCAAATCCAAAGCTAAGACTGGTGTGGTGGCCAGAACTAGTATTTAGATTTCTCAGAGTAAGCCCTGTCCAGCGGTGGGCTGTCTGTCTTAAGTATAAACCTGTCATTCACATTCATTCAGGTCTATGATGTTACAAAAAAAAAAAAAAAACTAAAATAGAATAAGCTATACTACTCCTTTAATAACAACTGGTGTTGTTATGATCTGATGAATAAGTCAGAACATCCAGAATCTCATGCTGCAAGACAAAAATAGTACCCCAGGACAGAATGACTGAAAGATGGTTCAAGGGTTTTTTTGTTTGTTTGTTTGTTTTTTAAAGTGTATGCAGTTACGAGCTTGCTTTCCATCCATACTGATTTGTGATATAACCTAGGCAACTGATGATCTAAATATCTTTGCACATTCTAGAAGCTTATTTTCTAGGATATCTGCATACTGAGTCTTGTATCTGAATGTCTGTAACAGGCAGCCCCAGAGAGGTCTGGAACCTGAAGTTCCTGCAGGGATGGGACACTGGCCCCAGCAGCTCCTGTGGCCCCATCAGTCTCCACCCACAGGGCTTTTCTGGGCTGGGCAGTTGTGGCTCTCAGAACAGATCTGTAGCCTCAGAGCTGTGTTTCCCACTAGGCTGGGGGCCCTGCATGGCGGAGGCCGAGGCCGCACCGGGATCCTTTCCTTCTGATTGTATGAGAGTCCCCGTAAAGGGAGAACGACCGCCCTGGGACCGCAGAGGCATTGTTCTCGCCTGGACGAAGCTGGCCTGCTTCTCAGCCCCTGGGTTTCTGCCACCTCAGCCTGGCCGGCTTCTGAGGAGCCGCTGGACTGACCCAAGAGCCCACAGGGCTATTCAAAACCATTTAAAAATGCTCCCTTTCCCCCTTTCTCTGCAAAATGCCCTGTTACAAACAAACCTCAAACCCCCTTTTCTTTCAAGCATCAGGAAACCGTGTGTCCTGAGGGGAAGCAGAGTAAAATAGCAATGGGAACTCAAGAACGAGGGTGCTGGCCTCTGCCCCAGCTTCTCTTGAGAAAGAACCCCCTTGGCCTGGCAGCAGCCGCAGCGGGAGGGCAGAATGCAACGAAAGCTGAAAGCACCCCTTGGCTTCTCAGCCGGAAAGCTGTGTATTGCTAGGAGATGCTCGGGTATCAATGGTTGATTATCATTAAAGTCCCCCTATTGGGGACAGTCACTGAAAAAACCCCGGTACTGTTTGTGATGTCAGGGAAACAAAAGCTTGTGTGTTTATGTTGTACTTTTCATGTGGTTTGGGAGCAGACCGAATGAGCAGGTCGGCTCTGACCTGCGAAAGCTGAGGTGGGGCTGGGAGACCAAGGTGTAAAAGAGAGGCAGGAAGAAAAGCAGCTTTGCGAACCATTTGTTCCTCCTTGTATTTGGAGCTCAAATAACTAAATGGCTAAAGACCTATCTCCAGTGGACATGTTCCCACCATGCTTGTGCTTATTTCTTTTTGAATGTTTGTGTAGCTGGTTGATTGTCAGCTGTGGCTGTGCCTGTTGAATAATTAAGGAGAGCCTGAGCCCACAGGTCTGGGGAGAGGGCAGGTGACACGATGGTTTCTCGGCAGCAACAGGTAATTTCAGCTCCTTGTGCCTGACAGCCTCATTTCCAGAGCATGAACAGCTTAAACTAATCTTGTTTAACTTGAAGGCAAGGCATCTAGGCTTCTGAATTCTTGCCCCCTTCCCAATTAAAAAGTTTAGAAACTTCAGTTAAATGGTTCACAGTTCAGCCCCTCCTGCACAAACACGGTCGTGATGCCACTTCTCTTATAGGAGCACCAGCGATGACCCAGAAATGACGGCCTCAGGGCCGAGAACAGCATCGCCGCCGCCGGTGTCCACACCCCGTTTCCTCCTGGACCTGGACTCCCTTGCTTGCTGGATTCAGGCAGCCATTCTGTGCTCAGGGGCTTCTAACGTGAAGCCTCCTCTCTCTTAAGGACAAATGTCAGGGAGTCTTTTTGTATATGCAGGACACTTTTAAAAGTGTCTAGAGAAAGGAATAAAAGGCATCATTCTTGTCCTTAAGCAGCCATCAAGTGGCAGATATTTAATGTGCAGCTGGAGGGTGTGCTGAGGGGTGGGGGTGGGGTGGGGAGGGTCAGAGGGCGCAGTCAGGGTCCTTGCTCTCTGGGCCCTACTGTGTTGCTGACGTAGTTTATGTAAGTAACGTATCTGCCTGCAGCTTTGGCACATAGGCAGGCGTTGTCTCAACTGACACCACGAGTTAGCTGTGACTTTAGAGATGGAAGAGAGTAAAGCCAGGGGAGCGAGTGGCTCATTTGAGTCTTACAGGCAGGTCTTTGGACTGTAAACCCGGAGATCTTTCTACCACATTGTGCCAGCCAGTGGGCAGCCGCACTGGGCACAGCATGGCAGCCTTGCCCGGTGAAAGCTCGGCTCCCCTCTGAGCCTCGCTGTCCCATTTGTAAATTTGCAGTAAAACCAATAATAACACCAGTCGTGCTGGCCTTGTGGTATTGTGTGAAGATTAGAAATGGTGACTGTGCACAGTCCTTAGCGCCTGGCACCGGACTGACACCCTCAGTAAAGGATGACTTTAAAGCCGCCCTCATCTAAATAGTTCAGTGGCGCTGCGGAGGGGACGCGGTAGGAGAGCACTGAGGAGCTGGCTGGGGTGCGTGGTCTGCAAGGAAGGGACCGCGGAACGAGGCTGATGCCAGTCCTGAAAGCACTGGTCTTTCTCTCTCTGCGGCGAGAGCATCGCAGAGCCGGGAGGTGGGGTCTGGTGGGGAAGAGGCGTCCAGAGTGCCGGCCTTCAGACACTGGGGAGGTGGTGAGCCCTGAGGCCTGGTACGTATTCAGATTTGGAGAGGACTTTTTCCCCAAGCTTCACACCATACAACATATGCCTACCCCCAATAGACTCTTCTCCATTGTATTCTCTTTCTTTTTTTGCCTTTTTTTTAGGGCCGCACCCACGGCATATAGAGGTCCCCAGGCTAGGGGTCTAATCAGAGCTGTAGCTGCCGGCCTTCGCCACAGCCATAGCAATGCAGGACCCGAGCTACGTCTGTGACCTACACCACAGCTCATGGCAACGCCGGATCCTTGACCCACTGAGCAAGGCCAGGGATTGAACATACAACCTCGTGGTTACTAGTCGGATTTGTTTCCACTGTGCCACGACAGGAACTCCTATTATATTCTATTTCTTTACAAAATAAATAGTGATGCCCCTCTAGACTGATTTCAGGACTTAATAATCAATGGTGGCCTGCTCTTTGTAAAATTGTGCTTTCAAGTAAGGATTTTTCCTTTCATTTGGGTCCGTGGACAGATTTTGTGGGAGAGAGGTGAAGGTGGCCTCAGATTTCCTGGAGCTGGGTGCACGTGTGTGTGTGTGTGTGTGTGTGTGTGTTTCTGGAAAGAGCCTTCCTACATTTCATGGCCCACAAAGCACTGGGATCGCTTTCAGTGCCACTTAGAGATGCAAACTGGTGGAAGATGAGCCCCGAGGAGGACGCCGCAGTCCACTGTTAAGCTGTGTGTCCCATACACGCCTCCTGGACAGAGGACGCCTCCACTGCGCAGCGGGCAGTGGTCACGACCGCCTCCCTTTTCTCCTGCATCAAGTGGGGATGGAAAGGGCACCCAGCATCCCAGCCTGTTTTGAAGATCGGGTGAGATCATGCATATAAATAAACACGTTCACAATGTCATCCATTGTGCACTGCCCCTGCGTGGTGATGGTACCACGGGGAAGGGCGGCCCCATTGTATCTGCTCCATCGCGTATGAGTATGTGTGTGCTTGTTTTTGGTGGAATCGATTATTTCCCTCATTCATTCGGACCAAGGCTGATAGACAGACATCCAAGGCTGTCAAATAGACCTCTGGGCCTGGCCCTCTGGTCCTCACGCAAAGCCGGAGGACAGAAATGATGCCTTTCCTCTCTCTCTGACTTCTGGAATCTGATCCTGGGGCTTGTATGGTTTCCCTGCCAGGCTACCCAGGTTCCCCCGGTGCCCAGGAGTGCCCCGCCTGCCAGCTGGCAGACAGTGCCCACGGTCGCCTTGCTGTCCGCCCCAGCGCACCCAGGACCCACCCTCGGGGCCCTGCTTGCCCTTCAGCATAAAAACCAAATCAGAGGACTTCCTGTTGTGGCTCAGTGGAAGAGAACCCGACTGGTATCCATGAGGATGCTGGTTTGATTCCTTGCCTCGCCCGGTGGGTTAAGGATCCTGCATTGCTGTGACTGTGGTGTAGGTCAGCAGCTGCAGCTCTGATTTGACCCCTGGCCTGGGAACTTCCATATGCAGCAGGCGTGGCCCTAAAAGGACAAAAAGAAAAAAGAAGAAAAAAAAAGGTCAAGCCAAAACAAAATGAGTCCCAGATCGTTGCCCTAACTTTCCGTCCTTATGAAGAAGCAGGTGAGTCGAGGAGAAAAAGGCCTTTATGCATGAGCTGCTTTCCTTTTGAGAGTCTGGATTTCCACCTTCTTATCTGAAAAGCCCACTGCATTATTTGAGGCTTCAGGGCTCAGTCAGGCCCCAGGCCCCACACAGCGGAAGCTCCTCAGCCCGGGGCTGGGCGGGGGCGGGGGTGGGGGGTGGGGAGTGCAGCAGCACAGGCCACACGGGACACAGAGGGCCCGTGGCTCAGGTCCTGCTCCCAGGAGGGGCTGAAATGCGAGGAAACAAGTCCTCTGTCAGGAACCAGCTCTTCTTTTCTAGAGCTTGGCTTGAAAGAACAGAGACAAAGGTTTTACTGGTTTTAACAGCTCACATCTGGTAAGGAATGAAGATTTGTACACCGACAAGAATGAGGCCTGTTTGTTTTTAATCAAGCATTTTCCAGTGGAAAAAGGCATCCTGGGCTACGGGCTGAATTCTGCCTCCCCCGCCCGCCCCCGGTCATTTGTTGAAGCCCGGACTCCCCCAGTGCTTCAGAACGTGGCTGTATTTTGAGACAAGGTCTTTCGGAGGTAATTAAAGTAAAACAAGATCACGTCAGTGGGTCTAATCCAGTCTGGCTGGTGTCCTTATAAAAAGGGGAGATGAGGACACAGACCGAGGGCGACCACGTGAAGACACGAGGGAAAGACAGCGTCCACAGCCTCAGGAGGAGCCAGCCCTGGGAACACCTTCATCTTGGCCTTCTAGCCCCTAGAATGGCGAGGGAATAAATTCGTTTAAGCCACGCAATCTGTGGTACTTTGTTACAGTGACCCCAGCAGACAAACACCCTGTGTGCTTTAAGAATTCATATGCTAACAATTTGTGAGTCTGGCCAGGCATGTCAGAAAAGGGGAAAATAAGAAACCATCACAGGGAGTTCCCTTGTGGCATAGCAGGTTAAGGATCTGGTGCTGTCACTGCAGTGGCTCGGGTTGCTGCTGTGACTTGGGCTCCATCCCTGGTCTGGAAACTGCTACATGTCTCGGGTGCAGCCAAGAAAAATAAAAAAAAAGAAAGAAAACCATCACAGGGAAGTTAAAAGCAGTGATTAGGAATGTGGACTTGAGCTGGAATGAGTCTCCTTGAATCCTACTTGACCAAGTACAAGTCCATGCCCAGGGCGGGTGCTCCAGCTCGCTGGGCCTGTTTGTTAGACATGAGGTGGTGATGGTGAGGTCGTGGTGATGGTGATGGTGGTGCTGCTGCTGATGGAGATGGTGACGGCTGTGGTGATGACAGCGATGATGGTAGTGACGGCGGTGGTGGTGGGGGTCGTGATAAGGGTGGTAGTGCCCATGTCACAGGCCTGTGACTTCACGGGTTACCATGTGTCCAGCATTTGGCACTGAACTTAGAAGTTCTGAGTGACTCGTTTGTAACTATTACAAATCTGACACTCAGCTCCAAGTCTGGAACCTCCTCTTTCCCAGATGTGTGACCTTGAGGTCACCACCCCTCGGGTCTACTTCATCTGCACAGCGAAGACCTGGTGACACTTGAGAAGCCTTTTGATGCTAACGCTTTATTGTTCTAGTAAATGTTGATATAAACTATTCTGCAGGAGCAGTGGGACACCTTGGTGGGTCGTGAGAAGCATGACAATTTGGGGGTTTTCTGTACTCGGTGTATTCATGGTTGACCCACCTATTTAGTAAATGGGCACCTTTAAGGAATGACCTTCCAGATGGTTCCCTTTTAAAAACTTATGTACCGTTGGATTTTGGAGGCGTTAACACAGAAAGGGGGGAAATCTAACTTCTACCTTAAGCAGTGCAAAGTGACTGCAGTAAATCTGTTTAGGTATCATCCTGTTTGACTTTAAGAAAATGGCTGAGCTACGGGCAAGGTAATTCAAGAAGATATAAATGGCTGCATTATAATAAGCAGACACCTATTTTAAGCATGATCTATGTTTTGGAGAAAATTCATTACAATGCGACTTACAATACCAGCCTCTTCAATGAATTTTTCATGTCTGCATACCAAGATGTATATAAAGCGATCGTAATCATATACCTTTGGGGCAACGCTGAGCGCCAGCTGTTTCGGAGATGATTTATAGGTTGCCACGCTCAAGGTTAATAATCAGGAGAAACAGGTTACAGTGTGCAATGTATTTATGTCAGGTTAGAAGTTCAGTTAGTGGAGATAGCAGGTTATAAGGAAGCACACACTTTTAATTATTTTCTAACCCTCCTTCCCCCCCCTTTTTCTCTGCAATAAACTAAAAGTAAATGATGTTTTACATAGGGAGCCCTCTCTGCCAAGTGCATCTTCTGGTTACTGTTGGCTTTATTTAAAGGGAAACCACAGCTAGGAGTTATTAGCTGTACATATGAAAACACAGCTTGAAGGTACTTAAACATCTGTTCAATGGGCCCACATTAAGGGTGTGATGGAGTTTTGTAAACACCGAGGTCACGACGCCCTTTTGGAATGGCAGCATTTTGATGCTGCCGGGATTTCTCTCAGGGTTTTCAGAGATATGACACCAGCCACGACACCATCTCCAAAGGCCCTAAAATGTAACTTGTCACCCTTTGGAGACAAAATTATTACATCAGTTTCATAAAAATCTTGGAAATGTTCCCTTTCCAAATTGAGAGAAAAATTTATCTTGTCCTAAGAAACTTTTTTTTTATAATAAATAATGAGAAAAAAATTTTCTGCAGAGGGTTGAGTTTATTGTGTCCTCATTCATCACTGTTGGTGTATAAATGTCTCTCTCATTCCTTTTTAAATTCTCTTTCACCTCAGTTCTGGTCTCTAAGCGCCCATCCTCCTAAGGCTTTCTAATGTGTTTATCGTATGTACTTGTGTTTATTTTGGCTTATATTTTTCAAAATGTGTGTTTTGTGTGCATTACACATAATTATGTAAATAGTTTATGTATCTCATTCTACTTTTTCTTTTTTTAATTTTTAAAATTATAGTTGATTTACAATGTTGTGCCACTTTCTGCTGTACAGCAAAGTGACTTAGTTATATATATATATATATATATATATATATATATTTTTTTTTTTTTTTTTTAATGTTCTTTTCCATCATGGCCTATCCCAGAAGATTGGATATAGTTCTCTGTGCTATATAGTATAATCTTGTTATTTATCCGTCCTACATGTAATAGTTTGCCTCTACTAACCCCAAACTCCCAGTCCATCCCACTCCCACTTGGCAACCACAAGTCTGTTCTCTATGTCTGTGAGCCCGTTTCTGTTTGTGGATAGGTTCATCTGTGCCATGTTTTAAATTCCATCTATAGGTGATATCATATGGTATCTGTCTTTCCCTTTCTGATTTACTGATCATCTCTAGTTGCATCCATGTTGCTGCAAATGGCATTATTTCATTCTTTTTTATGGCTGTGTAGTATTCTGTTGTGTATATGTACTGTATTTTCTTAATTCATTCATCTGTTGATGGACATTTAGGTTGTTTCCATGTCTTATCTATTGCAAATAGTGCTGCTGTGAACATAGGGGTGCACTTATCTTTTCAAATTATGGTTTTGTCAAGGTATATATCTAGGGGTGGGATTCCTGTATCATATGGTAGTTCTATTTTTAATTTTCTGAGGAACCTCTACACTGTTTTTCAAGGTAGTTGTACCAACTTAACATTCCCACCAACAGTGTAGGAGGGTTTCCTTTTCTCCACACCCTCTGCAGCATCTGTTATTTGCAGAATTTTTAATGACGGTCATCTCGACTGGTATGAGGTGCTACCTCACTGTAGTTTTGACTTGCATTTCTCTAATAATTAGTAATGTTGAGCAACTTTTCATATGCCCATGGGCCATCTGTATGTTTTCTTTGGAGAAATGTCTATTTAGGTCTTCTGCTCTTTTTCACTTGGGTTGTTTGGAGTTTTTTGGTTGTTGTTGAGTTGTATGTGTTGTTAGTATTTTTTGGAGATTAGGTCCTCATCGGTTGCATCATTTGCAAATGTTTTCTCCCATTCTGTAGGTTTTCTTTTCTTTTTTTATGGTTTCCTTTGCTGTGCATAAGCTTCTAAGTTTGATTAGGTCCTATTTGTTTATTTTGTTTTTATTTCTGTTGCCTTGGGGGACTGACCTAATAAAACATTTGTACAATTTATGTCAGAGATGTTTTTGCCTGTGTTCTCTTCTAGAAGTTTTATGGTGTCATGTCTTATGTTTAAGTCTTTAAGCTATTTTGAGTTTGTTTTTTGTGCATGATGTGAGGGTGTGTTCTAATTTCATTGATTTATATGCAACTGTCCAATTTTCCCAGAACTGCTTGCTGAAGAGACTGTCTTTTTCCCATTTTATATTCTTGCCTCCTTTGTCAAAGAGTAATTCACTGCAGGGTGTGTGAGATGTTTGTTTTTTTTTTTTTGCCGCTCCCATGGCATGTGGACATTGACGGCCGGAGACTGAACGCATGCCGCAGCAGCGACTGGAGCCTCTGCAGTAACAATGCCAAATCCTTAACCTGCTGTGCCACTAGAGAACTCTCATACGTACATGGGTTTATTTCCTGGCTCTCTATTCTGTTCCATTGATCCATACATCTGTTTTTGTACCAATATCACGCTCTTTGGACTACTCTAGCTTTGTAGTATTATCTCATTCTACTTTTTTAACTTTTGTGAGTTTGTCTTATTTTTTAACAGCTTCATTTTGATATCATTGGCAAACGTTATACTGAACATGTTTAGAGAAGTTTGAACACCCGTAAGACCATCACCAAAACCAAGATAACTATAGAGCCCGAATCCCCAAAGTTGCCTTTTGTTTCTTGGTAAGTCCTTCCTCCTGCACCCCCACTTCCTCATCTCCAGGCAACCACTGATCTGCTTTCTATCACTATAGATTAGTTTGCATGTTCTAGAATTTTTTTTTTTTTGCCTGCCTTCTTTAAAAAGCATAATTGTTTTTGAGATGCAGCCATGTTGTGTGTAACAATAGTTCATTTCTTTTTCCCTTTTTTTTTTTTTTAAATAGTTGCACTGGTGGGATATGGAAATTCCCAGGCCAGGGATCAAATCCGAGCCGCAGCTGTGGCAACACTGGGCCCTTTAATCCACTGCGCAGGGCAGGGGATAGGACCTGTGCCTCTGCAGTGACCCAAGCCACTGCAGTCCAGTTCTTAACCCACTGGATCACGGCAGGAAATCCAATAGTTCATTTCTTCCTGTGGTCAAGTAAGTGGTACTTCATCATGGACGTATCAGTGTATGTACCTAGTCATCTGCTGAGGGACATTTTGCTTTTTTTTCCCAGTTTCTGGCTGTTACAAATAAAGCTTCTGTGAGTTTCTGATAGAGATACACTTTTGTTACTTTTGGATAAATGCTTAGAAATGAAAAGTCTGGGTTACATGGTAGGCGTAAGTTTAACTTTTTATGAAACTGCTAAACTTCTTTCCAAAGCAGTGGCAGTGTTTTATTTTCCCACGAGAAGTGTTCCAGTTCCTCCACATGCTGTCCAGCACTTGGTATAGACAGTCTTAATTTCAGACGTTCTAATGGGCGCATGGTAGTGTATCATTGTGGTTTTAATTCCATTTCCCTGGTGACTAACGAAGTTAATGATCTTATATGTGCTTATTTGCCATCTGTATAGCTCTTTTGGTGTGGTGTCTGTTCCAATCTTTTGCCCATTTGTGGAGGAGGGTGTTTGTTTTCTTATTACTGAGTTTTGAACGTTATTTTTTATAATCTGGATACAAGTGCTTTTTCAGATACTCTATAATTTTTAAATATGTTCTCCTGGTCTATGGATTTTTTCACTTCCTTGATAGAGCCTTTGGAAGAGCCGAAGTTTTAGGTTGGATGAAGTTTGATTTATCAATTTGATTTTCTAAAGGATCATACTTTTGGGGCTGTATGTGGACTCTGTATTCTGTCCCATTAATCTCTTTGTCTATCTTGATGCCAGAACCACACTGTCATTATTATTATAGCTCCGTAATAAGTCTTGAAGTCAAGTAATATAAATCCCTCAACTTTATTCCTGTTTTTCAAAGTTGATTTAGCTATTCTAGTTCCCTGTATTTCCATATAAATTTTTGACTTAACTAGTCAATATCTACCAAAAAGGCTGCTGGGAATTTGATTAAGGTTTCCTGAGTCTCCATGCCAATTTGAGCAGAAAAGCATTGTAACTGTATTGAGTCTTCCAATTCATGAACATGATATTTTAAAAAATTTTTTCTCTTAACATTGAAAATTTTAAAATTAGTTTATGTTGCTATGTGTATAATTACTACATTGCTTCTAACTCTTGCATCATTTCAGCATGTATAGTTTCCCATTACAGCTGTAACAAGTTACACACACCTAGGAATATCCTTGTGGTGCAGGAGGTTGAGGATCCGGCATCCTCACTATAGCAGCCCGGGTTGCTACTGTGGTGGGGGTTCCATCCTGGCCTGGGAGCTTCCACATGCCACAGGTGCAGCAAAAGAAAAAAAAAGTTACATGCTCTAAAGACTTGTAGCAACACAGATGTATTCTTTTAAGGTTCTGGAAGTCAGAAGTCTGAAGTCAGTTTCACTAGACTGAAATCAAGATGTTGACCAGACTGGTTCCTTCTGGAAGCTCTGAGGGGAGAACCGATTTTCCTGCCTTGTTTCAGGCTCTGGTGGCTGCACTTCGGAGCGTGTCGCTCTGGCCTCTGCTTTTGTCCTCCCATCTCTCTCCCTCACTTTGACCCTCCTGCCCCCTCTTAGAAGGATGTTATGATCTCATCAGGCCCACCCAGATAATCCAGAATAATCTCCCCATCTCAAGATACTTAACTTTATCAGATCTACAAAGTAACAGTCACAGGTGCCAGGGTCTAGAACGGGGATGCATTGGGAGGCGTTATTTGGCTGACCACGTGCCAAATGCATCCAGCATGTTTTAGGTACACACTTTCCCAATGATGGAAGCCAGCGTGGCCCCTGCTCCCTACCACAACACAAAATGCTGCAAAGAACATCTGCATACATGTCTTCTTTTGTACTTACGTGTGAATTTCCTTCATATGCGAACCCAGGAATGAGACTGCAGGGTCAGCGATGCATGCATACACCTACTGTGGCTAAGCAGTGATGGGCTGCTCCCCAGAAAGGCTGCACCAGTCCACCCTCCATCAGCCTAGAACGCACCTGCTCTGTCTCCACGTCCTCCTCAGCATTTGCCCTTGTCTGTCTTTCTAATCGTTGCCAGATATAAATTTATTTTCTGTGGTTTTATTTTCATTTCTCTACCTACCAGTGAATCTGAGCATTTCTTCATCTTTATTAGCCTTTTTGGTTTCATTTTGTAAATTGCCTGTTTTAGCATCTTTGCCTGTTTTTCTATTCAAATTGTCTTTTTCTGGTGAGTTTAATTTTATTTAGAAAGTCAGTCTCCAAAGCCCTTATCAGAAAGGTCTTATCCTAGATTTTCTTGACTTTGTAGTTTTACTTTTTACATTGAGGAGTTTATCTATCTGGTTGTCATCTTTGCAAATGTTCTATGTGAGGAAGCAATGCTATTGTTCTCCTTGGAGTGAACCAGTTTTCCCGTTACCAGCTACTAAAAATTCCATACTTTCTCCATTGGCTTGTAGTGCCACCATGATCATATATTACCTTCGTGTGTGTGTGTGTGTGTAATATTCCATTAACTTCTTTGTTCTTGTACCAATTTCACTATTTTTTTTTTAATGTGGCTTTATGATATACTTTCTTATCTAGTGTGGAAAATCCACTCTACTGTTTTCTAGATAGATTGAGATGTTTTATTCTTCCCTATATATGTTAATATAAGTTTAATTTCCTCAAAAATTCAAATTCTAACTATAATTATGATTGCATTGCAATCACGGGTTAATTTAGAGACACTGACATCCTTAAACTATTAAACCATCCATCTAAGAGCATGGAATATTTCCCTATTTTTTTTCAAGTCAACTTCTATGTTCCTCATCAAATTTAGTTTTCTCCACAAAAGACCTCAGGATTCTTAGACACTTTATTAAGAATGAAGGATTTTATTTTCTTTCTCATTGTAATGGCTAGCTGAGGAGTTCCCGTTGTGGCTCAGTGGTAACGAACCTGACTAGTATCCATGAGGACGCAGGTTCGATCCCTGGCCTCACTCAGTGGGTTAAGGATCTGGCATTGCTGTGAGCTGTGGTGTAGGCTGTAGATGCAGCTCAGATCTGGCATTGCTGTGGCTGTGGTGTAGGCTGGCAGTTGCTGCTCTTATTAGACCCCCAGCCTGGGAACCTCCATACGCTGTGGGTGCAGCCCTAAAAAGCAATAGCAAAAAAAAAAAAAAATAGTTGGCTATTTTCTGCTGTTGGGTAGGTTGATCACACGGATGATCTGGCTAAACTCTTGATTAGTTCTATCGGATTGTGGTTGATTCGCTCACTGCCTCTCCCCAGGCAGATGACTTATCATCCGCAAACAAGGCCAGTTTGTTGCTTCAGAAAACGTTTCCCTCAGAATCCTATGAAAGCGTCATTTCCTAAATTAGGGGTCCTCACGCAAGACATCTCTCCTTTTCTTATTAAGTATAATAACATTTGAAATATATTCACTATCATTTCAGTATACCTGTGAGCAAGACAGGAATGAGAAGATTATAATTTACAAAGATCTAATTACTCAAAATTATTAAATATACACTTCCTGCTGGGCCTTTCTCTTTAGAATTCTTTGTTTAGTCAACACTTTAAAATTTAGTTAGGAAATATAATCAGAGGAATAAAATTCAGAAAACTTTCAAAATTAAAGATGAGGCTCTTAGAGTAACGGTATTGTGTGGGCGTTAATTATCCCTCTTTCAACATCCTGGGGATTACTAAACCTTTTCCTTTCTCTTCAAATTATTAGTATAATAAAGTCAGCAAACTCATCAAATCTAACCTGCTCTATAAAGATCAGGTCATTTTTTCCAAGCCAGTTTCACATCCTGTTTTTTACAGGGAACAGATAACCTGGAACATTTTTTGAACTCCACACTTCTAGGAAGTGTGGGGTATTATAGTTTATACTTTTGTAGTTGTCCCAGAGTTATTCTAAATCTTTGCTATGTCTTAGCTCATTTGAAAGTTCTGATTCCTTTGATTGGAGACTTTGAGGGGAATTGTCATGAGGTCAAGTGCTGGGAAGAATTGGGTTTTGGATGCATTTCTGTTTTATCTGGCACCCACCCAACCCTCCACTGCTGGATATACCCCAGAGACAGGAGGTCCCAGGGACGTGCAGCCTGCAGCCCTCCCCTTGCCTTCTGAGCTTGCTGGAGCTGGATGCAACTGGAGGAAATCAAGCCCAACCATCTCAAGTCACAGATGAGGAAACCACTCACACAGTCAGAGGCAGGTATTAAAACTCAGGTGCATTAACTCTCACCCCCGGACTCTTTCCACCAGCACAGAAAATGGCCTTCCTTCCCCCTTTATACAATAATCATCAAGGGTGACACAGAGGGAAAAGAAAAGGGCAGATGTATCCTAAATAATAACTAACACCGTCTAAGTTTAGGTCATTTTCTCTAAGACTCACATCCATGTAGACATAGAGACTGGTAGATGACGTCATGAATCTTTGCTATATGCATTTATGCAGATTATCTCATTTAATCCCTACAAAAAGCCCTATGCTATGGGGTCTTTAATCGCCCTTTCTGCTTTCCGGATGAGGAAACAGGTCAGTAACATCAAGTTACTTATCTAAGATGCCACAACTGGAAAGCAGCAGTGCAAGGACTTGAATTAAGAACTCTCTGCTGTGTCCTTAACCGTTACCCTCAGGGGGCGCTCTTCCTACCTCCACTTACAGCCGTGGACCTGAGGTCCAGCCCAGCGTGGCAGAGTTCTTCGTTACAACTTAGAGCAACCAAATTTGGCTCATTTGAATGAGCAGGAAGAGAAAACTTATTAAAATTCATGACTCCGGGTGCCAAGAAAATTGCAGTCCTGGGAGGCAGCCCGGGTTGCTCCCTGGGGCCTGTCTGTACCCCCTCTCTGTCCCACTGGGGAGCAGCAGCTCCATTTTATCCTTCAGAGGCAAATTCATCACTGCAGCCCAGATCCAGACACCCTCATCACCACACACCCCCATCACCACACACACCCACACACTCGCACACTTTTTTTTCTTTTTCTCTTTACCCAATAGAGGGGGGGTCATAAAATATCCAGGTGTGGGTCTCAGCTTCAAAGGCAATGGAACCGCTGCTGCCTCACCTGGAGGAAGTAGTCTTTCCTTGATTATTAAGACCTCTAAACAAAGCCCAGTGCTGTGGAATCAGAAAAAAAATGGTTTCAAATGATCACAGGTCATACCAGTCCCTTGTCCACCCTCTTCCCAGGTGGAGGCACCAGGTATCGATGAGCTCAGCACATCCTGTACACTCTGTATCATTAGGTTGAGTGTCAGGAACTCACCATTTTTGTAGGTTGAAAATACTTGTTTACTGGCAGTATCATTGGATTCAATTTAAGAGCAAGATCTCTTTTCTTTTACTTTTCCTGTTGCTAGAACTGAGTCTTCGGTGGGCAATTCTGCTCTTTTATAAGGGCAGCTGCTTCTGGGAAATGGGCTCCCTGATAAAATTGGTGAACCTCATGGACACCAGACCAGCATCCTTCTTCTTTCGCTGAGACATGTGTGCTTTGGTGAGAAGTAATTGTGTGTGAATGTGGATACCATCTGATTAATTAGGCTCCCATTAAGACTGTGTGGGTCAGGGAGGAAGAAGCATGGTAGCAAGAAAAGCAAAGGCGATCCAAATCCAGAATAAGTGTTATTCCAGTAACGGTGGATTGCAGCCCCTTTAATTATGGACAAGATCCAGTGTAATTAAACAGCTACCAGGAGGCTGGCTGCTCCTTCTGGAGATGGCATCATATTGACATTTAGGGTTAATCACTGCAGTGGACAAGCTGGATACCAGGCCAGCTGACGACATGCGCATGGTTTTGAGTCCATGCCTCCCTTCCCTTCTACCCTTCACGACCACTTCGTGCCCCCACTGAGTTAACACTGGGTTGCGGAGGACAGCCATTGGCTGATATCCAGAAAACAGGTCATTGGAGTTCCCCTTGTGGCACAGTGGGGTCGGCAGTGTCTTGGGAGCACTAGGATGAAGGTTCGATCCCGGCCTGGCACAGTGGGTTAAGGATCCAGCGTTGCTGTAGTTGTGATCCCTGACCAGGGAATTCAATATGCTGTGGGACAGCCGAAAAAGAAAAAAAAAGTGAATCCTCAGAAAATAGATCATTACACCCACTCTAGTAGAGAAAGCCTCCTCCATCATAAGGGACTTGATGAGTGTTTACATGGCACTCTCTGTGCCTATTCTTAGAAGCCAATCCATATTCTTTCCCTAATCTGGTTACAAACTCTTAAATCTTACTCTTTCCTGTTTCCTTACCATCACGGCCAGACAATTAACCATTTTTTATACAGACTGGCCTCAGCTCCTGTCTCCTTCCGGGTGAAACAGAGAATGAAAAAAAGCTAAAGTTCTTTCTCTTTAAACTCAAAGTCTTTGGACTGACTCCTTCAACCACAGTTTGTCAGCTAAGTTTAGGCATCTCAGTCTCACTCAGCAGGGACTATCAATGAGTATAGACTTCAGTTTACTAAACAAATAAATAGCTGAAACCATCCCCAGCTGCCTGAGCTGACCCCCAGAACGCAGACTCCCCTATACCAACACAACTCAGTTCAGTCTGCGAATATCAAGTCTGCTTCTCTCCTTGATGAGGCTCCTCAGAATACATCCCTCTATGTATTTTCGAGCCTTATGCTAAAGTAAATTGCTTGTTTGGGTTTGGAAGTCTTATCTGCTCAGGTTTGGGATTATGGTTGAGTTTCCAGAACATTCTGGGTCCTGACTCCAGTTCTGGAACTAACTAGAAGCCTAAGAGTGTTGTGGGTCTGGGGGCCTGAGGATGGCTCTTGCTCAGATGAAGTGACCGGGGTGGGGGTGGGGTTCTTCCATGAGGCAGCCTGGCTCTGTCAGGGCAATGGGACTAGACCGTCATGGCCTCCGTAGAAGGTTCAAGGGAGCCAGACGACCCGAGTGCTTAGAGCCTGTGGGATGCTCCAGAGCTCACACCTCAACTCCTAGGCTTCTCCTCTTTCCTTATCAATGCCCTATAATTTGCACGAAAGACCTGCTAGAGCTGTGGGTTTCATTGGCAGCAGAGTTCACTGGGGATCCAACTTTGAGTCCTGGCTTTTGGCTTCCTCAGGCTTATCTTATACAGTCATGTAAGTCCCACGTTTCCTGACTGTACTTTGGGCCAAGAATTCACATGTTTGAGCCCTACCCTTACATGTCCAACCCCATGTGGCTTCATCCCGTTGTTTGGCAGCAGTCGATGTCCCCCAAAGCCTGCTGTAAATGGACACTTTATTCCTAGGACAACAGGTCATGATGAATCATTTTGCCACCATGCCATGGAACCTGACTTAGTCACAGTCTTTCCTGCACTTTTTTTCTGCTATCCGCCCCAACTAGGCCTGATAACCAGTCCCAGATTTCCCTCATTACCTCGCGGCCTGTTTCCTATAACCACCTCTGGTTCCAATTTCTCTGTCTGTGAGCATTCTTCGTTATAAGCAATAGAAACTTACTGTGGTTGATTTAAGCAGAAAGAAACTCAAGAAAGATATTGCGGGAGTTCTCATTGTGGCTTAGTGGGTTATGAACCAACTAGTATCCATGAGGATGCAGGTTTGATCTCTGGCCTCGCTCAGTGGGTAAGGAACAGGCGTTGCTCTGAGCTGTAGTGTAGTTCACAGATGTGGCTCAGATCCCGTGTCGCCGTGGCTGTGGCGTAGGCCAGCAGTTACAGCTCTAATTTGACCCCTGGCCTGGGAACTTCCATATGCCATAGGTGCGGCCCTAAAAAGCAAACAAAACATCACAAACAAAAAAAGATATTGGGAATCTCAGAGAATCTTGGGGTGCCGGGGGGTGGGGGGGAAGGAATAGCATCACGGGATCTATCCAGTGAGGACCCCATGGTTATTGTCCCTTAATGCCATCCGTCTGTTGCAGCTCCCACCCCTGACACCACTAGCTGCAGTCATGAGACAAGAATCCTCAGTTTTGATTTTTTTTTAAATGATTTGTATTTTTTCCATTATAGTTGATTTACAGTGTTCTGTCAATTTTCTACTGTACAGCAAAGTGACCTAGTCACACGTACATATGTACATTCTTTTTCTCACATTATCATGCTCCATCATAAGTGACTAGATATAGTTCCCAGTGCAATGCAGCAGGATCTCATTGCTTATCTGTTCCAAATGCAATAGTTTGCATCGATTAACTCCAGATTCCCAGTGCATCCCACTCCCTCCCCACTTGGCAACAACAAGTAAGAATCAGCACTGTTGAATCTGCTTTCTCAGGGACTTCACCTCATGCAGTTGTCCCCATTCCAGGGTTCACTTCCTGATATGAGGCACCTCGAAGGATACGTTGCCTTTGAAGTTTCCTTCCCAATAATGCAGGACCTCAGTCTAATCCTGAGGAAACACGGGGCAAAGCCAAATGGAGAACCTTCTACAAAATAACTGAGCAGCTTCAAAAGTGTCAAGGCCACAAAAGATGAGGAAAGTCTGAGGAACTGTCATGATGGGAAGCGATAAGGAAACAGGAGAGGAGTTTCCACGTGGCTCAGTGGGCTAAGGATCCAGCATTGTCACTGCTGTGGCTCAGGTCAGTGCTGTGGTGTGGATTCGATGCTGTGGGTGTGGCAAAAAAAAAAAAAAAAGGAGACAGGACAACTAAATACAATATGCATGAGATCCTGGATTGAGTTCTTGAACAGAAAAAGGACATCAGGGAAAAAAACTGGTGAAATCCAAATAGAGCCTGCAGTTTAGCTAACACAGCAATTCTAATGTTAATTTCTCAGCTTTGATAATTGCGTTATGATTTAGTAAGATGTTAACACGGGGGCGCTGTATGAGAAGCCTGTTATTTTGGCAGCTCCTCTGTGGTACATCTAAAATCATCTCAACATCAGAGTTAAAACCAAAAACCCAACAAAGAATATTACGCCCCATGATCAGTGGCACATTTGAATGGAGGGGAAAATGCACTATTTTCTTCTCTGTAGCTGCCGTTTCCCTGAGTTATCAAGCTCACGAGATACCAGGGATCAGCACAGAGAAGAGGAAGTTGGCAGGGTGGGAGGGCAGAGGAGAGGGCAAGAGTGGGTGGGGAAACCCCATGACAAACTCGTGGGGAAGGTATTTTTAAGCAGGTATTTCATGCCTTAAACTCTGCTCCCAAAATGACTATTTGCTTATGGCTCCGGAGCCCATGACTGGTTACTCTGAGATTAGGACGACTACCCCCTGGGATAGTAGCCGGGTTTGGGCATCCGAGTTAGTCCCTTATTTAGAAACACTTTTCCTTCTAATTATAGCGCTGGCCAATAGACATTCCTGTGATGAAGGAAATGTTCTAAATCTGTGCTGTCCATACTGCTGTCACGCGTGGGCATGCAGCACTTGACATGCGACACGTGGAGTGGGAGAATATGCTTCCGTGGGCTCTTGAACAGAAAAAGGAATCATGAAATCCAAATAAAGCCTGCGATTTAGCTTACAAAATGATACTAACATTGATTTCTCCGTTTTGATCATTGTATTATGATTAAGTAAGACTAGCAGCTCCCGTGTTGGGTGGGGCAGCTCCAGTAACCAACCAGCTTAAGTCTTTTTTCCTGTTGATCGTGATGTGGCTCAATACGGGCAAGCGGATGTAATTGTAAGGATGTGTACGTATGTGTGGAATCAATTACCTGAACCCCAAAGACACACTGAAATGAGAACTAGCCGAATTAATAGTTTTAGGAGCTGGCAGATTGGCAGGTCACGGAATTTCATAGCTGGCAGAGACCTTAGGGCTTGTCCATTCCAACTGCCTCATCTTCCTGCTGACCAAGGTGACCACAGGGAGTGGATGGTTTTTCCAGGGTTAAGGTGAGACAAGGGCAAAGGCGGCACTAGAAGCCGGTCTCCCCAGCCCCGTTCCAGGGCTGTGCGTGCTTGCACGTGGCCTCTCTCCCACCAAGCCTGTGGGTGCCCCACTCCCTCCCCCCACCCCCCGCCTCTCCCCAGCCCCACTGTTGAGCATCAGCAAAATCCCCCGAATGTGATGTCTGCAGAACAATTTCTTTTTAAGAAAAGGTGGCAAAGCCTCTGTCTTTCAGCCACATGGTGTGCCTGCAGGCCTCAGAGGAGGAGAAGAGCTAAATAATAAATCCTCTAGAGGATACAGAATCAAGGACACCAGAGAGCTCTCTCATAAATTGCCTCTCCATTGCAATTTGAATATATACACAATGGAGAACTCTAAATAAGATGAGGGAGAGCCGAATTCATTTTATAAACATCGCTTTAAATCTCTTCGTGTACCTGAGCCATGAAATTAATTATGACTGTGATGAAATAGAAAAAAAAAAAGAGTTGTTTAAAACTGAAATGAATATTGCCAGAGCTGCTTTCATAACCAGTTTACCATCCGAAGATGAGGAGAGGATTTCGAGAATTTCAGGCCTTATGAAAAGCCTTACGAAGACGGCAAACCACAATACACGGGGTAATTCAACAGAAAAGGTACCAGTCTCATCATCAAGGACGTGTCCACATTCTTCTTAAACCAACACCATAAGTCCCCTGAGCGGGGCAAACACTGGGAAAACCCACCCTCAAATGGAAATACAAAACTGCAGAGGTCGGTGAGGACCCCTCAACGAGTCTGTGTGTGACCAGGCTGGTACGGAGATATTCCGGATGTTTTTTTCCTGGCGTGGACCTGGAGTCCTTGAAAAGGCCTGTTTCTTACAGCTTTTCTCCTGGAATGTGAAGACCAAAGCCTCCACCTGTTATCAAGGGAGACCATTCTGAGAAAATTCACGTTTTCTGCACCGTCATTTGCATAAGAGCCCACTTGGGTAAGGTTCCAGATTCACTTATTGACCTTGACTGTTTCTTTCTTCTTTTGTTCAAGGTCTTCCCCAAGAGGGACCTGAAGCCTATGGCAAATGACAAATCTAGTATGTGAATTAATTTCTGCTGACTATATGTTCTCACGAGATCAAAGTGACATCCTAAGAATTCTCTCCAGCCTCAAGATGCCCGAAGGAGAATGGCGCTTTGTCAATAATCTATACGCACATCAGTTATCACAGGGCTGCATAAATAATTAAGGACGGGAGAGAAGATACTGTAGCAGCCGCTAATATTTACCGAACACTTTCCACGTGCCGGGCTCTTTTCAGTTATTATCTCTTACAGTCCTTTGAGACAGACAGTACTATCATCATCTTTGTGGATGAGGAAATGGAGGCAAAAACAGTAACTTTTGGACCAGGGGACAGTCAACATTTGAATCCAGATTAAAATGACTAGGGGACGTGAAACAACCCGGGGACAGTGAACATTTGAATTCAGACTTATCTGGCTGCAGTACTCTTAACCCTTCTATAACTTGGCTTTTTTTTTTTTTTTGAAGGAAAGGGGTAGCGAGAGACCCAGAACCAGTAGTTAATAGGGTCCCCTGCCTTGTTACAGAGCATGTCTGGTATTGGCTCCACTCACTGCCCCCCAGTACTCCCGGGTGGCAGGCGCGGCCGCTGCAGGTTGATGGGAATGGCCGCTTCAAAGGCTGTCACTCCGCACGCCCTGCTCGGGCTCCTCCCTTTCGCTCCCACCCCAGCCCCTGCTCTGCTCGCTGGGCTCAGTTCTCCTAGGTCCCCTGCATCCTCTCAACTCCTGTCAAGGCTCTGAACTGCCTGGATTCAGTGTATAAGTGAGTGCCAGTGAGTCAGGTTTCATCTTTGAGGTCATGGTCGGTGCTCCGAGGACAGATACCTTTGTCCCCCTGGGCGTCTCGGCGGTGGGCGCTGTTGCCGCGCTGCTTTCCCCTGGGCTGGGCACCCCCAGAAGCGCTCAGTCTGCAAGGTCAGGGGTTGTCATTGACGAAAAGAGGTGTGCCCTGCCCTCATCATCCAGGATCACAGTTTTCTTGGGAAAGCCCAACCTTTGTGATGCTAAACTCTTACCCTTTGAAGTATTCAAGAACGATTTTATTGTATTTTTCTTCCAGTTTTTTTGAGTTATAATTGACATGTAGCCCCGTGTAGGTTTGACGTGCATAGCGTAAGGATTTGACCTACATACGTCAGGAGAAGATGACAATAGCTTGGGTGGACATCCGTCATCTCATGCAGATACAACAGGAAAGAAATAGAAAAAAATGTATTTTTTCCTTGTGATGGGAACTCAGGATTTATTCTCTTAACAACTTTTGGACATAACATACAGCAGCGTTCATTATCTTTATCATGTTGGACATTACACCTCTAGAACTTATCTTAAAATTTAGCATAGTACCCTCTAGGTCCATCCATGTTGTCACAAATCGCAGCATTTCATTCTTTTTTGTGGCTGAGTCATATTCTGTTTCCTCTCTCTTTCTCTCTCCACACACACACATATACCACATCTTCTATTGATGGATATTAGATCGTTTTCGTATCTTGGCTATTGTAAGTAATGCTGCAGTGAACCTAGGGTTGCAGGTATCTTTTCGAATCAGTGTTTTCTTTTTCTTTGGATACCCAGGAGTGGAATTACCGGATCATTATTTCCGGATCCTAATTACTAGTTCTGTTTTTAATTTTTTGAGGCATCTCCATATCGTTTTCCAAGGATTATTTTAGAACTACCACGAAGTATACTTTCTGAAAAGGCCGCCTTTAGCTTTCATCACGTGCTGGGGAAAGGCAGTCCAGATGTCAGAGCGCTCTCCGCGCAGACCAGCCTGGTGGCAGTACCGCTGCTGATTGACACAGGGCGCGGTTGGGTGGTGGCAGCCCCTTAGCGAGAGTGGACGGTGACACAGCGGAACTGCCCAGATGCGCACTCGCCTTAGTGACTTTAGCAATAAAGATCACAAAGGAAAAAAAAAAGAGGTGGGGGTGGGGGGTGGGGGGTGGGGACAGTGCAGGATAACACGTAACAGCCAGGCGATGCCCCCTCTGTCCGTGAGCTACAGCCTTCGAAGGCCGAGGTGGTGGCAGAAGCCTGTCCTTCTCTCATGGGGGCTCAGCTGCCCCGTGCCCATGCGGCCTGATTCTCCACAAGCGCCCACATGTAAACCCCGAGGGAGCCGAGGTCTGTCCGGACGTGAGGGAGTCCGAGTTTCTCCTTTCAGCAAGCGTGGTGTCAGATTTATATAGTATATACTAGAAAGAATGAGGGCTGGTCCTTTGTCCAGCTATGCCATTGTCCTGAGAGGCGGGTGCGCAGCGCCCTGTGCCCTGCGGGCTCGGCACCTCGGGGTCAGGGAGAGGTCGGCCTGGCTTCCCCCCTCCACCCTGGCTCCGCTCTTCCCCGGGCCGCCCTCCCTTGGGGGCTGACCTTCTCCAGCTGGCGGCCCCTGGCAAGGTGAGCTTCACAAGGGCAGCAAAAAACAGTAGCTTCTTTGCAGCTAACAGTAACGGCTCTGGAAGCCAGTTCCCCTGGCATCGCTGAGCGGGCTTGGCACCGGCCCCTGCAGCCGGTGGCTGCGATGCTGTGATCCGCCCGTCCTGGCGCTGGCGCTGGAGGCAGAGTGGGGGTCATCTGCTCCCTAAAACCAAGCCAGGGAAGGCCAGGGGAGCTGCCTTCAGGGTGGGCACGCTGCTGCCACCTGAAGAAGGACCCGAGCTCTACTGTCGACACAGCCCACGTCGGCCTCTCAGCCTCCCGTCCCCACGCCTGCTTCGACCTCTCCCGCCGCTGCCATCGGGTCTCCCTGCCCATCCCTCCCAGACTCCACTCACTCAGGGCTCCCACACCTTCACGCCGTCTGCTCACCTTCTCCTCTGATTCGCCTTCCATCCCTCCTGCCGGTGCATCCTTTTAACACCTCACACAGCAGTTCCCTGAAAGTTACCCGCCTGGCCTTGTCAGCATCCAGCCCAGAGCGTCGGTAGGAAGCGGTGTGGTCACTCAGGACACCTCAGAGCCACCAAGCGGCCTGCAAGTGGTTCCTTTCCTGGGATAATCAGACGAGATGATGCTGGTGTTACAGATCACGGGGCTACGTGGAAGGAACAATCTTTGTCGTCTGCACAGAGAGCCCAGCCACTCTGAGGCCCAAGGATTACATTCAGCATTTCTCCTAAAGGATCAGCCCCCATTATTTCTAGGGTATGTTAAATAAGCCGAAAACAACATTGGCCAAAAGAAGGATCTTGTACAGTAGAGACAGTGTGTTGGTTTTTTTTTTTTTAAACTCTAGGTGATACCACCGTTGGGTGTATGACCGGATGGAAACTAGAAACCTACCACCTCAATGACTAAAGGAAAATGGTTTTGATTAAAAAAAGGTGAAAGGGGTTGAGAGAGGCTAAATGATGCCCACGTGATGTTTTTAGGAAAATAAAGATTACCGAGACATTGCTCAGCTCTTCCATATGAACAGGGAGTGCAGAGCTTGGCAGCAAGAAGCAACCTTATTAAACCACAGACTGCAGTCCTGAGAGAAGCTTCTGAAAGCATATTCTTACATGGGGTGGTGGACGCAGGGGATTAAAATTTAGAGTTTTGTAATTTGAGTTCTAAGACGTGACAGAAACGGGAAGCCCGATACTTCTCTGATTTCTTATTTTAATAAAAGAGTCTTCATTGTGTCCGCCCTCTGTCTTCCTTCCACTCCACCGTGAGGACTAGTGGGCCAGGATTAGGAAAGGCACAAAAGTTAAGGAGTTCCCCTGTCCCCACCCCCAGGTACCATTCCTGCATCTGCCCCACCTGCCCAACTGCAAGTGCCTCTTTAAATTTTGTGCTCTGGGCTCCGGGGTTCTAGGCTGATGTCATGGAAGGCTGGGGTTTCTTTCTTTCTCTCTCTCTTTTTTTTTGTCATTATAGGGCCTCATCCACGGCATATGGAAATTCCCAGGCTGGGGTCAAATTGGAGCCGCAGCTGCTGGCCTGTGCCACAGCAAGGCCAAATCCCAGCAGCATCTGCCACCTACACCGCAGCTCACAGCAACGTCAGATCCTTAACCTACTGAGCAAAACCAGGGATTGAACCAAAATCCTCATAGATACTAGCCATGTTCTTAACCCACTGAGCCACAATGGAAACTCCTGGTTTCATTTTCCTAAAAGAAAACTTTTTGGTGGTTTAGATGAGATCAATCAACTTTATCCTGCTCTTTCTGACCCAGGTTAGTGGACCCAGACTAAAAATGAAGAGTTTTGTTTTTAAGGGTGTGAGATAGAGAAGGTAATAAAAATGCAGATTTTACTACATGTTAAAAAAAAATCTTGATTTTATGTTGGCTCACTTAAAAAAAAAAAATCCCTGTGGACTCTCAAAACACCTTGTCTCCTGGCTGAATCCATCCCCAGGGCTGCCAGGTGGCTGCTCGGAGCATTTGCACATCGGCAGTCTGTTTCCTGTGGTCCTAGCACTTCTCCATACAGTGCATGATCGCCTGTCTTATTAATAATTGGCTGCAACCTTTTCAATTTTCCCCTCTAATAGGCTCGCAGAGGTGTGTCACTTATCACTTTATGAGCTCAAGCTTCCTAGATTTTTACATTATTCCTCTAATGCCTTCAGGTAAATTGAAGGATCACCTGAGTAACTCGTGATGAGGGGGCTGTGAGGCCACACGGACCTGTGACCTACAGGCCAGGATGGTCTCGGGAAACCTGACCTAACTGTCTCCCTGCTTACCACAGTCTCAGCATGTGTGGCTTTCCTCCAGTACCGAAAAACGTCCTGCGAACAAGTAGTGTTTCCCCTAGAAAACAATGAGTCTGCATTACCTCTTGTTTCCTGGCTGTCTGAGCGGCACCACATTCATTCATTCATTCATTCATTCATTCATTCATTCATTCATTCATTCATTCTTCCGTGCCCTAAGAGGCCTTGCTTTCTAAATTAAATGTACATGGAATTTCTTTTCATTTTCTTAGACAAGATTCTGGGCTTCTTGCCCCACTGGAAATTGTTTGGTCCATTCAGGGAGGTTCTCCTTTAAACGTTTACTCCTGGAGGGACTTTGGGGTGTCTCTTTTTAAGACCAGCTGAAGCATAACTGCTTTTTGAAGAATAGTTAGGAATCACATGAGAGGTATCCGATGTTGGTGTCATGACTCTGGGCTGAAGTGTTGGGCTCCCCACGCCCTGGGGCTGGGCTGCAGTCAGGGAGACACCGACAGGTCACTGCAGCGGCTAGTTAGCCAGGCAGGCTGGTTTCCTGGGGGCACTGCCCTGATGAGCCCCCAGACTGGTCCCGGGTTTCTCAGGGCAAGAAATGATGAGTCACATCATCAGGAGTGGTTGGCATAGAATGGCCTGTTGCTTAACCAAAACCCATACGAAACTGACAGGCCAGCCGTAAGTCTAGTTAATTCAGACTTCATGCAAGATGCAGCGACCACCTGGTCAGGGGCGCATACAACACGGGGAGTCCTGCCCGCGTCTCGGGCGGCGGGAGTCTGTCCCGGAGCTCAGAGTAATACTACTCGCCGGTCAAGTCATCCACGCCCCTTCCCTGCCTGGCAGCGCTGGGGAGACAGTGACGATTTCTGGACCCAAAAGTCCCCGTGCTGATCGTTTCAGCTCAGGAAGAATCCTCCCTGATGCCGGCTCACTTCACCCACCTCTGGGGACACCACATCACCTTCCTGGGGCGTGGGCCCCTCCCGCCTCAGGACCAGGCTTCTTAACTCTGTAAGCTGCCTGTTCATTGACCGTCCCGAGGGCCGTTTCCTCGGACAGCTGACTGTCCCTAAAACACCGGGTTCCTCGGGTCACCGCAGGCCTTCCTGAGGGTTTTACAACCACCACTCCCAAGAGGAGAAATCGCTGATGATGAAACCTGAGCAAACTACAGGTTCTCTGTGCCAACCTCTGCTGAACATCAGCGTCATGCAAGCGTGACGGCAAACACGTGTTACACAGAAGCTCAAGACTGGCAAATTCCACCTCCCCAACACACACGCGGATACACACACCCAGCCTTCAGCATATGAAGGACTAAGTGAACCCGTGAAAATGTGCACATAGTGTCTCTTGCCTGTTGCATGATCAGCTTTGGATGTTACAGAGTTCAGACAATCTCAGTTTGGTCTGAATATTTATATTGAAAGACTCATCTGATAAAAAGTTAGATGATGTCTCATAAATGCTCTAAGTAACACGCTGAAAATGCACATCAATGCCAGTCTGTGTGGGTAGGTTTTTCTTGTTAAAACTCTCACAACAGGCGGAGATGATTGATAATAAGACCAGCTCCAGGTTGCTTCTCTGCAGCCCACCTCCTCAGCCCCTGCCCCTGCAAGCATAAGCCGGCTTTCTTTCACAAACAAGAAGACTCAGAGTAAAAACAACAGCACTGGTTACTCACAATGTTCTCCTCACTGGAAAACCACCATTGGAGGGGGCGGGAAATGACAATTTGCAGCCTCCTGTGGCACATGAATTATAAACCATACACGGTGTCATGTGAAACCAGGGAAACTCATGGATTTCAGGAAAAGTCCCCCCCCCCGGGCTAGTTGTATTTTGTTTCATGTGAATCGAATTCCTGTATTTTCCTACGGAGCATCTGTGGTTCCTGCCAGAAGGAAACAGAGACCTTCGCTCTCTGAAGGGAAGGTGCTGAGCGCAGGGCAGAGCTGGCACCGGAGCCCCGCCGCGCCTCCTCCGCAGGGCTTGTCTCAGCTGTCACAGCCACAGAAAGATAAGTCCGAGGACATGTCCCTCTTACGGTGTGCTCACTCTCTGGAGAAACAATGACTTCTTAATTTTGAAGGGAGTCAGCTATTTAAGGATTAAAAGCAAGACTCTTTTTTTGAATTTTGCCTTTCTGTTAGGTGAGGCCTTTGTTTTTGTTTTCGAGGGCTTCTTATTGAAACCGCACAACTCAGGTTAGGACTTGAACCCACTGTCTTTTAATTGAAATGCCAGGACTTACTGAAGTTCAGATTCTTTATGTTTCAGAGCAGAAGGAATTCAGCGAAAGGCAATGTGATAGGTAAGAAGTTGGTTTATTGAGAGAGAGAGTGGGCCATCTCAGCAGGTGAGAGCCACCTGGGAAGTCCACATTCAGCAGACAGAACGTGGTTTGTCTCAAAAGGCAAGAGAGTGGCCCCGAATCTGGGGTGGTTAGTTTTATGGGCCGGGTAACTTCCTAGGCTAAT
This sequence comes from Catagonus wagneri, assembly GCA_004024745.2. NCBI lineage: Eukaryota > Metazoa > Chordata > Mammalia > Artiodactyla > Tayassuidae > Catagonus > Catagonus wagneri. Next base: position 6,077,470 of record PVHT021183584.1, read on the forward strand.
GCATGGGAGGGTTTTTCCAACTATTTTGGGAAAGGGCTGGGGATTTCCAGGAATTGGGTCACTCCCCACTTTTTGGTCTTTTGTGGTTGGTCTTGGAGCTGTCCTGACACCTGTAGGTGTGTCATTTAGCACATGCTAATGTAGTACAGTGAGTGTGCAGTGAGGCTCAAGTCCACTGGAAGTCCAGCCATCTGCCATCTTGGACCGCCTTGCTTGTAACCAGTTTATGTCTTGTCCTCAGTGGCTGTGTCATTCTTTAAAGGTTGTGCCCTGCCCTCTTCTCTCCTGTTTTATTGTGATTAATTCAAAGATTTAGAAGTACAGTCACCCCTTGGATTCTGAGGCGGGGATTGACCCAGGATATCTGCAGATTCTCAAGTCCCTTCTATAAAATGACAAAATGTTTGCGTATATAGCCCAACACATCCTCCCTTAAACTTTAAATCATCTCTAATTAGTTGTAATACCTAATGCCATGTAAAAGCCATGTAAATAGTTGTCTGCAGGGCACAAATTCAAGTTTTGCTTTTTGGACCGTTCTGGAATTCTTTTTTCACCCCTGCATATGTTTGATTTGGTCCGTTGAATCTAAGAACACAGAACCCATGCCTAGGGAAGGCCAATTGTACCAGAAGAATAGGTCACTGGGTTTGTGGCCACATGTGGCTCCTACTGTTGTGCAATAAAACCAAGTTCTGCTGGTTTCCTTAGGTAAGAGCAGAAATGACTGGACGGAATGCCTGTCAGCCCGTGCCATTTGAAGAGATGTAGTCTGAATCCTCAACTACTTTGAAACCCTAAAAAAAAAATCAGAAATAGTAGGAAACATGGCATCTGAAGCCATGGAGTACTTTAATGTTAACCTGTGTGGCTGAATAATTGTGCAGGATGATGAATTCATCTCTGATGTATTTGGAAATATTACCCTTCTATAAGTGGAAATTGTTCGAAGTTCCTTTTCTGTAGAATCCTACATGGTCTTAACATTTCTTCACGATTACGTGTGTTTGTCATTTTGTTTTTGGTTTCAGGCAAAACTAGTGAGTGACCCGAAACAGCCATCGGGCCCTTCCAGCTGCAGGACTTTTGGCAAGTTATTCAAGAACCCTCACCTCAGTTTCTTCATTTATAAAGTGAGAGTGGTAATAGTATCTACCTGCCGGAGTGCTTCGCTATTGATGCACAAATAGCACTGCAGGTCCTGAAGAAGCTCTAGGTGTGTGTGTGGCAGGGGGACCCCGAGTGTGTGCTCCTGTCCTGCTGGCTCCCGTTGCTCAGGAAGGGAAGTGAACAAGTAAGCAAACAAAAAATAAGCAGTTTCACATGATGTTAAGTGTTATGATGTAAGGAAGGTCTCCATGAGATGGAGACATGTTAAGCTGAAGACTGAAAAAAATTTATCCAGGCAAAGGCTGGATATTCCAGGAAGAAGGAGAAACACAAGCAAAGGCCCTGAAGTGCAAATGTCTTTGAGGGCTGATGAAGCAGAACACCGGGCTCTTGTCTGGAGGACAGTGATGCGGGCGGGCAGGAGTGAGCAGGCGACAGGCGGGCCAGGTGGCGCTGGCCTGTGGGTCAAGGGGAGCAGCGGGGAGCTCAGTCCTGAGCACTTCCGGAAGCCACTGTCGGACTTCACTCAAGAGTGGCACGCACTTAAGCCCATTTACATTTTAAAAGAGCTCCCTGGCAGCTACTGCGTGGAGGCTGGGGAGTGGAGGCTGGGGAAGAAGGGGAAGCCGGGGCTTTCTTTGTAAGGATTAAATGAGATAATGAGTGTTTAGCTTTCGGTTGCAATACTTGATACATAATAACTGCCCAGTGTACATGAGTGAATTGCTATTAGTAATTATTATCAATATTAATAGCAATAAGACTTCCGTTTGGCATCTTAATCTGAGGGTATAAATTCAATATATACACCAGAAATTAAATGTCCTCTCCGACTTCAGTCACTACAGTGTAAAAAACAATTAGGTCAGGGAGTTGGACAGCGAGTTTATAGACCTAACTGGGGCTCAAACATAAAGCTAATTTTGATCCGTAAACAGTTCCCTTTTTATAGTTAATTACATGTGTTGAGAGCAAACCTTTTTTTTTTTTTTTTGGTCTTTTTAGGGCTGCGCCCAAGGCATATGGAGGTTCCCAGACTAGGGGTCTAACAGGAGCTATAGCTGCTGGCCTACACCACAGCCACAACAATGCCGCATCGGAGCCACATCTGCGACCTACACCACAGCTTACAGCAACACCTGATCCTTAACCCACTGAGTGAGGCCAGGGATCGAACCCATATCCTCATGGATACTAGTCAGATTCCTTTCTGATGTGCCACAAGGGGAACTCCTGGAGGGCAAATTTTAAGAAGTAAGTCTGTGAAATATTTTTTTCTTTAATTAAGTTAGTATACCAATCTATAAAGGAAGGCACTTCTTGGAAACACTTTATTTTCCAGAAACCACAAAGCATTTACTTCTGACTCAAATGAGGATACGTGTGGAGGGAATGTATGAGACTGGAGAAGCAGCGTTTCTGTACGAGATCTTTGGGAGCTTTGGGAGGGGTCTTTGCTGCTACAGAAAACCGCACGGTCTCCATTCGGCTTGCTCTCTCTCTGGTGGGCTTTTAGCACCTCCTGCCATCTCCTCAACGTCCAGGCAGGGGAGCAGAACTGCCCAGGCCTGAGTGCATCTGCGTACCCTCCTGGCCTCTCTAAGCCTCAGTTTTCAGATAGCTATGGTAGCCTAGTGTCCTTCACAGCTGCGAGGACTGAGGGAGGGTTCATTAGCGCCTTTCCGTAAAAGCACATAAAAAACTCAATAAGGAACTGATGATTGTTGTTATCTGAAGACCAACGTGCCTGCCTGCTCTCCTTTATTTGACTTATTCAAATAGAAAAGGATAGTTTTTTTTGAGGGGGGGGGATTCTGGTATTCCAGGTAGAACTGCTTTGGTTATCAGAAAATTTTAGTGTGACGACCTCTGATGTTTTATCTCTGACCTTAATTTGACCTTTGAGCTAGGATGAGACCTGGAAAGGGGCCTCGGGGAACTGATTCCAGCTGTCGAATCTAGAGTCACAGACTCTCAGCTTCGTAAGAGGGACCTTCAAACCCTGCTGGAAATTACACTTGTAACCCGGGAGTCTGATAAGCCAAGGGTCTGGGGTTTCAAAATTGCCCTGTCCTCGCTCTTCTAACGGGCAGTAATTATCTTTGCAATACTCTACTGCTAAATAATGATGCTGCTAATGCACTGCGGCCTTCTCTGGCACGGGTGCCAGCTGGTACCTCGCAGGGCAGCTGACCGCCTGGGCGCTGTCAGGCGCGTTCCCGCCGGCCCCTGCCCACACGAACAAAACAAAGACAGCCCTGCCCGGCCTTCCACCGTCCACCGCCCTCCCCCCCTCCCGCCCCAAGAGGCCCCGGTCCCTCTCCCCTCCTCCGCCCCTCCTTCCCTTGCCCTTCCCCTCGCTGCCCTGCCTCCCACTGGTGGTTTCTTCCTGCAACAGAAATGCAGGAAACCACCCCGCACATTTCCTCTACCCGCAGTTTTCTCCAGGGCCTAACTCACACACGATTCAGCTCGATCTGGAGTTCCCTTTTCTCTGCCCCACGAGAAACCCCAACTCCGCCATTCATTTCTGGGAGCAGGCGCTTGCTAGAGAAGGTTGCTTATTTTCAAGTCTCATAATTGACCTTTCATCATTAAAAAAAAAAAAGCATATTGAAGACAAATTACCGAAGAACAAATGTGAGGCTTCTCTCTCTCTCTCCCTCTCTCTCTCATACGCACACACACACCCTTTACACATTCGTCAATAGAGCAGCCTTCCGCAGGCAACATCTGCAGAATGAGTGGTTTTTCGGTAACTTTAATCTCCTAATTCATTGCGTCTGCGGTGCGGGTTACAGTGCTGAAAGGGTGGAACAGCAGGCCAATTTGGCACACAAACAAATTTAAATGTGAACCGAGGGTCTGCCCACCTCATGATGAGTGGTTGACTTGTTGCCAAAAAACCAAAACAAAAACAAACAATAGGAGGGGCTGCTGAGGGTTGGGGGAGCGGAGTTGGTTTCTGAAGGGCGGAGGCTCCTTTAATCCCGCCAGCACGAAGGATTCTGGGGGTCAAGGCACAGCTGCTGCGCAGGAAGGACAAAGGGCGCGGTGGGGCGCCCGCGGCCAGGCCCGAGGGGCCGGGGCTCTGCGCCCACAGCGGCCCGGCAGCCCCTTCCGACCTTGACCTCTCCCTCCTGGCGGCGGGCGCGGGAGGAGAGCGGGTCCAGATGGGCGTCCCGCGCCTGACGCCGCCCTCCGCCCCCGCGTTCTCCACAGTTGTCGCCTGCCGCTCGGAGCCCCGCCGCTCCGCCCACGGAGGCCGCGGGCCCGCGCCCCCGCACCTGCCCCGCGCGCCCCTGCCGGTCCCTGGCCCGGCCCGCGCCGCGTGCTCCCTGGGGTCCCCGCGAACAAAGGCGAGCCTGTGCTCGGCCGGCTCCGGGGCGCTGTCCCCGCAGGTCCCGCAGCGCCCGCCCCAAGAGGTCCCGGGGCCCTGGACCCGCCGCCCCCGCCGCCGCGCGGGCCATCGGAGGCCCCGAGGACCCGCGCGCCCGGACCACGGCGTCGCCCGCGCCCCGCGAGTCCACAGAGACAGGCCGCGCGGTGACAGGCCGGAGGCGGCTCCAGGGATCCGTAATTTATCACGTTGTTCTCACCGATCCGGTTTGGGATTTCACAAGCGTGGCCTGTTTTCTTTCCCATTTGTTGCTTCCGTCAGTCCTCCCCAGGACAGTAGCAGTTACCTTCCAGAATTAATGTGATAAGAAAGGAAAAAGTGGGTTTCTACCTGAGGGATTGCGCCAGTAAGGGGCGGGGCTGCAAGGACCCAGAGCCCCCTGCATCTCCCACTGCTGCCAGCCCAGCTGCCCGGGAAGCCCCGCTTCCAGAGGTCTGGGGTGGGGGTCCGTGCTGAGAGGCGGTGAGAGCACACCGTCCTTGCCACTACCGACAGTCATCTTCCCCGGGTATCACTAAACCTCTTGGCCTTGAGTGATTTTTTTTTTTTTAGGACTGGGAGCCTGTGGAAAAAAAAGATAAGGGGGAGGGGCAGGAAGGGACCCCCTGACAGCCCCACCTGACTGGTCCTTGCCCTGCAGCAAGGCAGCCTCAGGGGCTCCTAACTTAGGGATGCTTCTGTCCTGAAAACGCCTTAAACTGCTGTAGTGATTGGGGATTTAAGGATTTTTATCAAGTTTCTGGGCAATAGGAGTTCCCGCTGTGATTCAGTGGTAAGGAACCTGACAGGTAAACATGAGGATTTGGGTTCTAGACCTGACTTCACTCGGTGGGTTAAGGATTCCGTGTTGCCGAGGGCTGTGGTGTAGGTCTCAGACGCCGCTTGGATCTGGTGTTTCTATGGCTGTGGTGTAGACCAGCAGCTGCAGCTTCTATTAGATCCCTACCCTGTGAACTTTCATGTGCCACAGGTGTGGCCCTAAAAAGCAAAATTAATAATAATAATAATAATAAATTAGTGCCATAAATAAGTGATAGGGACACCAAAGGGCCCCAAACTAAGTTGGGGAAAGTATTTTTTTTCTGTTCCTTTCCTGTTTAGAATTTATTGTAGCACCTTCTTTTTATCTCTTGGACTCGGTGTTGTTAGGTGCACTTTGGACCAGAGAGCACTTGTCTGAAATGCCTTTGCTGAGGCTGGAGCCTGCAAACACTTGAATGAAAGAAGGTCCGGGGTGGTCAGATCCATCCGTCCCGATTGCTGCCAGTGCCCAGAGGCCCCGAGCCCAGGGCGGCTCCCTTTCCAGCCTCGGCCAAGCAGGGAAGGGGCCTGGGAAGGCCTGCGAGCTGCAGGTGGCTGGGTCATTTTGTGGTTTACAAATGACCAAGTCAGGTTGAAGCCGCAGTCACTGTGGTTACAGGCAACCGTGATTAGTCACACAGTGAGTGACCCAGTTATGGAAAACCCTTTTTTAAAGGGACATTTTTCACATCTTGCTAACTTGATTTCAGAAATATTCCATGGCTACAGTTGAGGATGAAGGCTGCAAGGGGCAGGAGACTGAAGCCTAGGGTGTAAGGTCCTGTAGCCCAGGAGCTGGGTTTTCTGAAAAGGGGCAGATCTGGGGGGTGACCTTTGAGGCCAGCAGAATTTCCCTGAACTTGGAGGAGACGTTGCTCCGCGTGGTCAGGCACGGCCTTCTCTGTCCGGAGGCAGGGGAAGAAAATGCCCCTGGGTCACATCCTGAACACCGACTTGGTTTCTTCGTTCTTCGTGGCCATCTGTAAAATGAAGGTGGGGAGACAGGAAGAGGAAGAAAAGCCCTACAAATGGAGGCTTGTGTGGGTTTTTGCTTTTTAAAAATAGCATTTCTTTTTTACCGCAAGGGTATAGGAACTTGTAAACACGAATCCCCAGCAATAGTAAACAAATTAGTCTAGGTTCTTTCATCTGAAAAGTAAGTACAGCAAATATATTTCTGTCCCTCTTCTCTCTGTCTCTCCCTCTTTTTACAAAGGGAAAAATGCAAAACAAAAATTCCCCCTCCTCTTAAAGGCTTCTTTTGCTGGTGAATGTTTGTCCAGGAACAAACAGTCTTTTATTCGAATGGTCTCCGAAAGTTCATAAGCGAAAAAAAAAAAAAGTGTCCGATGTCTGGTTACCCACAATACAGTCTCTGGCAGCATAGCGAAGCTTTTCTGTCCTGAATTTGTGATCTGCTATCAGAGCCCTTTAACGTCTCTGAACAGAAGGCTCTTTGGGAGAAGAAAGCTTGGGAGTGGGGGAGCAACACTGGGATCAGTCTTCTTCTTTTTTTTTTTTCTTTCTGTTTGCTGTTTTCTTCCCGTCAGTGAGTAGTGCTCGAATTCTTCTGATCTCTCCCAGCATCTTGGTGAGGTGAGGACCAGGGAAGGGTTAAAGCAGGCCGTGGGAGGGTTTGCCCGCTGGCCTATTTTCCTGGGGTGGAGCAGCTGGCCAGGCACCACCTAGGAGCTCTTCATAAAAAGGAGACGCCCTGCTCCTGATGCCCTTTATCTCCTCTGGAGCTTTTCCTTTTACAGCCTGTTTTATACCATCTTCAGTGATGACCGCTTTTTTAAAGTCACAGGTTCCCTTTAGCCCACGGGAGTTTACAGATGTTCCAAATATTGCAAACACAGAATCTGGTGAGATGAAAGAAGCTCACAACTAGAGAGAAGAAGGACAGTCATTTTGAGGAATGGGCAAAAACCATCATTGGTAGCTAAATCTGAATAGCTTAGAAACACGTATTGGTAGCATTTGCTCACTTGTTGCGGGTTGAAGCTTCAGTTCGAGTGAATTCGGTTTGGTAGACATTGCTGAGCGACCTCAGTCCAAGCCAGTGCCTTCCCAGGTGCCGAGGGCTCAGAAGGGCTGGACACCCCAGATGGTGCCCTCGCGGAACTTGCGTTCGTGGGGGAGAGAGAGCTAACAGGTACATTTTAAAATCGCTTTTGGACAAGGATGAGAGCTTTGAAAGTGATAACACAGGATGGAGAGCAGGCCTCTCTGAGGAGCTGATATTTGAGCTGAGATCAGGGAACAAAAGGGAGGAGGCTGCAGTGCTGCGTGGGAGAAAGAGCCCAGGCAGGGGACGTGCACAACTCCAGGGGGTGCTGTCATAACACCGCAGCCTGCCCTGACCCGCTTCTGCGTGCAAACCAGCAAAACGGCCGAAAGGTCAGACGCTGGCCTCTCTGCCCCTGAATGTTCTTTGCCTTGACTTGAAAGCCAGCAAGAGTGATTGAAAACCAGACACAGCTCTTGCAGAGCAAAAATACCGCTTCTGCGCTGGGGGAGGGGGAGGTGCTGAGGGTGTGTCCTGTGCTCTTGGCCGACTACAGGGCACAGGCTTGGGTCACACAGATCTGAGGCCAGAGACCCATGACCTGTGGGCCAGGACCAGTATCCCTCCTCAGGTGTGGGCTTCCTTTCTCCCAGGACCCTGACACTGGACCCCCAGACCTACTCGGATTTCTCCCAGGAGGCTGGGGCCTCCCTCACTGACTCTCCTAGGTCTGTCCCAGCCTCCGAGGGCAGGTGTGGTTCTCATACGAGAGAGCACGCGGTCACCTCTGAGTTCTGGGAAAGAAGTCTGTCTCTCCCCTTTTCCTACTTTTCTCATTCCTAAATTTAGGATTTTTTTTTTTCTCCTCCTTTGGCCATGCCCGCAGCGTGAGGAAGTTCCAGGGCCAGGGATTGAACCTGTATCACCACTTCTACCCGAGCCGCACTGAACCACAGCGGGAACTCCTTAAATTTAGATTTTTGATGAGTAAGGCTTTTCCACTTCTTGGGTAAAATACGCAGGAGAGGAAGAAGTAAAGGACTGTTAAATGAGGCGGCAGGAAGAAAAGGAACTTGGGGTGAGGTGGGGTGGGCCTCTCTGGACTTGTCCTTCGCTGGGTTTGGGAAAGAGAATTGTTTTCACTTGTACGTAAACTCTTGGGCTCCGACGATTGACTTTTTTTTTGTCTTTTTAGGGCTGCACCCACCGCATATGGAGGTTCGCAGGCTAGGGGTTGAATCAGAGCCTCAGCTGCTGGCCTACATCACAGCCACAGCAACTCTAGATCCGAACCACGTCTGCGACCTACACCACAGCTCACGGCAATGCCGGATCCTTAACCCGCTGAGCGAGGCCAGGGATTGAACCTGGGTCCTCATGGATGCTAGTCAGATTCCTTTCGGCTGAGCCACAATGAAAATTCCGACTTTTTCTTATTTACAGTCACCTCCCTCCCGCCTCCCCAGCTGTGTGCCTCAGGCAGGTGCCCCAGCTGGTCCTCTAAACTGGCTGGCTGCCTGCACCCGCTCCTCTCAGAGCCTCCACCGCCTTCCTGGGTTGTAGGCCTGCGCTGCCCCTCCCTCCCCCGAGCCCCTGTCATCTTCACACTGTCCGCTCTCACCGGCCCCGTGGCCGCTGGAAAGCACCCCTCACGGCAACCCCGGGGTGCGTCTCTGGGGGGTGGGGGAGAAGGCTCTCTGACTCCCTCCTCCCCTCGCCTCGCTTCGTCGGGAAGAGCGCCTAGACCTCCTGTCTCTTTCAGCTGCCATTGCCATCCAGAGCAGACCTCTGTCTGGCTTCAGTTGCCTAGAGGCACGGAATAGCCCCCATCCTCATTCCCTTCCTCTTTCACAGCGCAGCTCCGGGTTCCAGGACGATGGGTTTGAATCCTGATTCCACCTTTACTGCCCGCACGCCCACGGTGAGCTGTATGGTCTCTTGGAGTCTCAGCTTGGTTGTAAAATGAGGGCAACACGAGCACCCTCCCAGAGGGCTGCTCCGAGACTGCGAAGAGATTTTTGGTGAAGACTCCTTCCAGGTCCGCGATCAGCATCGATGACTGTAACCCAGCTCCTTCTGCAGTTCTCTCCTCTCCTGGCTTTGTTGCCTCATATTATGTTCTGGATGCGTCTGACCTCGGCCTCCTCTGTCCTCTTGCTGTAGCTGGGGAGCGCCGCCGGCTCTGTGCTCGGCCCCCACTGTAGACTCTCCCTTACCCACCCTGCCACTACCGAGTCCACACGGCCACCTCCCAGCTGCCACCCCAGCCCTCGCCTCTCTGCAGGTGACTTCCTGTCACTCTGAGTTCCACGTGGACTTCTCGTGGCGTCACAAACCCAGTCTGTGTAAAAACCAAGCCATCATCTTTCCTCTCACCCAGAAATCCTCTTCCAGCCTCCGAATGTCTGACTCCACTCTCAGAGCCACGCAGGTTCCGTCTTCTCTCGAACAGCCTTCCTCTTGACCTTGGTCTCCGCTGAGACTGGGTCTGAAGCATCTTCCTTCTCAGTGCCTCCCTCCGATAATCTCTAACTTCCTTTCCAAGAGCACCATACACATCTAGCTCCTGAGGGCTTCCTTCGTGCCCGTGACGCGCAGCTCGCCACCTTCGTGCCCGGGCTTCCAGCTCTCCCCTCCTATCCTTCCTGCTGCGGTCGGACGGGTCCCCAGGCGGCCCCGGAGGGAGAGAACAGTCTTCCGTCAGCCGTCTCTGGGAGGACTCAGTTCCCTCATGTGGATGATACGTTCCTGCATGTGTGTAGTGGAGGCCTTTGGGCTTATTTTTTTAAACGATTTTTATTTTTTCTGTTCCAGCTGCTTTACAGTGTTCTGTCAATTTCCTGCTGTACAGCAAGGTGACCCAGTCACACATACATATATACATTCTTTTTCTCCCATTATCATGCTCCATCATAAGTGACTAGACATAGTTCCCAGTGCTATACCGCAGGATCTCATTGCTTATCCATTCCAAAGGCAATAGTTTGCATCTATTAACCCCAGATTTCCAGTCCATCCCACTCCCTCCCCCTTGGTAACCACAAGTCTGTTCTCCAAGTCCATGAGTTTCTTTTCTGTGGAAAGGTTCATTTGTGTGCTATATTAGATTCCAGATATAAGCAATATCTGGTATTTGTCTTTCTCTTTCTGACTTACTTCACTTAGTATGAGAGTCTCTAGTTCCATCTGTGCTGCTGCAATGGCATTATTTTGTTCTTTTTTGTGGTGACTTTTTGGCTTATGTCCACCCTGTTAGGAGGAGAGACTTCTGGAAAGAGCTGTGGGGTTGATTTGCAAGAACACCCAAGAGGGTCCTGAGTAAGGAATCACCATAAGGACAAAGAGAGTCACAGTGTAATTAGAGTCATGAGACTGTAAGCTACAGCCTTGTCAAAAAAAGGAGGAGAAATGTCAAGTGTGCTAATAATAGCAACGATAGATTTAATTACTAACCTTGTTTTCTGGCCTCATCTCCCATCTTCCTTTTCAGGATTTATACCAGATCCTCCAAAGGTGTGAGCTAGAACAGAAATGAGGAGCAGAGCCAGTTTCCTAGAAATACCTAGAACATGATCCTTTCATTCCTCCTTTCCTTTCTAAGTGTGCGCTGTGGGCTGGATGTCGGGGATCCGCCTGCAAGGAGCTTATGGTTCAGCAGGGCAGATAGATACAACCGTGAAGGCTGGAAAGTGCTCTGGGTGGCCAGGCACAGAAGGTCACAGCACCATATTTCGGGGTTCCTTAGCCTTGAGTTTCGAGAGTCAGAGGAGGCTTTGGGGAGGACAGGGAGTCTAGGCTGAGACTCGGGAGCAGGAGTCAGCCAGGCAGAGGGAGAGTTCCACCCCAGGGAACAAAAGCCCTGCAGGCAGAGAAGCACGACATTGTTGAGGAACTGAAAGAGGCTCGGCCTGGGCCGAGCTTGGGGAGGGTGCCGAGAGGCCCAGCAGGATGGTGTACGGCAGGGGCGTCTCACGTGGGAGTATTGATTTCACCCTAAAAGGGAAAGGAAAGCCATGAGAAGGCTTTAAATGCTCGCACGCATGCACGTGCGTGTGTGTGTGTATATGTGCGTGTGTGTATATGGATGTGTGTGTATGTGTGTGCATGTGTGTATATGGATGTGTGTGTAAATATGTGCGTGTGTGTATATGGATGTGCGTGTGTGTGCATGTGTGTATATGGATGTGTGTGTAAATATGTGCGTGTGTGTATATGGATGTGCGTGTGTGTGCATGTGTGTATATGGATGTGTGTGTAAATATGTGCGTGTGTGTATATGGATGTGCGTGTGTGTGTGCGTGTGTGTATATGGATGTGTGTGTGTTTATATGTGCGTGTGTGTATATGGATGTGTATGTGTGTGCACATGTGTATATGGATGTGTCTGTATATGTGCGCCTGTGTGTGTATGAACGCGTGTGTATATACCTGCATGTGGGGGCGATTTTGTGTGAGGGGAGTGGTCCAGCCAGTTGTCCTGTCAGATACAGAACTTTGGGCTGGACAGACGTTGTACTTATTTATCTTCTTATCTCGCCTGCCGAATGCTGATTCTGCTGCTCTCTGTGCTCTGTGCGGCAGGAAGGCGCCCGGGCACATGGACTGAGCCTGAAGGTCTCCTTTCCCAGCTCAGTCTTGGGCAGTGTGTAGCCTCTCAGAGCCTCAGTTTCCTGCCCTGTGACAGCGGCCACCCCGCCTGGCTCCCCGGGGAGAGGGGTAAAATCAAGTGACACCGTGGGTGCTTGGCGGGAGGAAGTGCTCAGTGACTGTCCTTCCCTCCTTTGCGTTCAGATCACCCTTTTCACAGAAAACAGGAACAGAACTTCATGTCACGTTTTTGTAGTGATTCCTTTGCATGAGTATGAACAGATATTTGTAGATGATCATATATTTCACTACATTACAAACCACTCAGTTATATTTTGGGAAACTGAATCAACCAGAAAAAAAATCATTTACCCTTAATCCTGCCACCTAAGTAAAATCACATAAACTTTTTGATGTATTTCTTTTCGTTCTTTTCCCTGGGCATCTTTTTTACATATACAGAATCATAATTTACACACAATAAAAGGCAATGTTTTAAGACGTTTAAACATAATCTGCAGAATGAAAAACATACTGTAAAAGTGTTCAGTTTTCATGAATCTAGAATTCTGATTGGCGTCTCAGTCTCATTTCCTCTGTTTTGTCCAGAACGTCTTGCAGATGGGGCAGTGTTTAGTTAGAACTGTATGTATTTCTACCAAATTATAAATATACTCCAGGCAAGAGTTATGTCCATTCAACTGTACTTTGAGATGTTAGATTTAATGCAGGGCTAATGAGGCCAAGCCAGAGGTTTCATCCTCACAAGAGTCAATTAGCCTTACTAACTACTCTGGCCACAAATTTCATACCAGTCTTGGTTTCCTGCCTTGCAAATGAATGGCAGGGGTCACCAGGGAGATTGAAAGAGAACATGGAAAGTTCAGTGCAAACCCATTACCATTGCTAGACAGCCAACCCAAAGGCTTCTCTTTGAACCAGTACGTGACCTTGGGGGAGAAATTCTTAAAAGGCTCAATTAGAATATTTCATTTTTAACAATTATTGGACTCTAGAATGAAAGTTCCAGATCCAGCTAGAACAAAACCAGTCCAGATCCATCTCTTTTCAACCACGGTACGTGAGAAAAATCTCTCTAGCTTTTCAAAAGAAATAGGGGCCAGCAGCTTCAAACAGTGATGGAAACTACTCAGTGATAGAAACTGAGTTCCTTCAGCCAGTCCTTTTTCTTTAAATTAATACCACCCCACTGTTGGCGTTTTTAATTCTGAGAGAAGTACAGTTACTGATTGTACTATGACTTAAATGAACCTTGAGAGGAGATCCTGGAAAGTCCTTGTGAGAGGCTGGGGGCATCTTAGAGCAGACACATATGTTTCAAAAATTCTATTTGAGAAAACTGCATCATGCAAGTGGGGAAAAAAATGCATTGTGCAATTGGGGACTTTTCTACAGTGACACTAAATATATGTTGTTGAACGTTGGTGTGACGTTTTGCCAGGCTTACCTCTACCATGATGCAGTTTCTGTGCACACATGTGCTGTCTTTTCAAGATGACTTATACATATACCCAGACTCTCTGCAACTCCATGGTGAAGATGTAGGCTGTCAAGAAATACATGGGTGGGCTCTGGTGACCTCTTCTGCCCTGGTGACAGGGTTTGTGCTGTGGTGATGTTACCCTTCACCCTTAGTGTTTTAACCGTAAGCTTAGAGAAGGCAGGGATCTCAGTCCTGTGCGATGGCGGTTCATCACACATCAACACTCACACGTCTGCCACGTGGCTTTAGTCACACATTAGAGGAGAAAACCTGTGCTACCAAAGCTCTGGGGCTGCTTTTTAGCATCTGCATTTATTTCCTCCAGGGTCTTCTCTTCTCCCGGTTTCAAGACCAGCTACAAGGTTTAGGCTCAGAGCTCGTGCTGCAGGCCGGGTTGATATCGTGCTTGCTTGTTACCACATTGCTGGCATGAAATGTCCTTATGGATCCGTTCGTGACTGGTCCGGCCTGGACAGGATCGGCCTCCTGTAGATGGGACGTCTTGGGGTCTGAAATAGGAGATCTGTTTTCACCAACCACTCTTAACCATTATCTCTCTCAGGGACCAAGCAAAGGCGGTTTATGAATTTCATCTTGGTGATCTCTCTGGGGGCCCTTGACACTCCTCGCAGTGTCTCCCTTTGAGTGTCCTCTTGCCTCTTTCTCCCATTGCTTACAAACAAAAACCCCCAAACAATGCTCATTGAACTCTCAGATCATCCCCTGGGCCCCTGAATCAGACAGAACGGGTCGTTCTGGCTGCTGATTGAGTGGAGGATGTTGGGGAAAAGTACCATCGAGCAGGTTAAGGAAAGGGTCAGAGAACAGAAAAGATGGCAGCTGCATTAAAGGGCTGTTCTGGGTTGGGATTCTCCTTTTAAGCTATCCAAAGGCATAAATTAAGGACTGAAAATTCAAAGACGTGACAAATGAACAGAGTGCTAGGAGGTTTTTTAAAGGTGAGATTCCGCTGTTTCCCAGAAATTCCAACGTGAAGCTTTACATATTTTTCATGTCAGCTCTATTCCAGGCCACCTTTGTTTTCCAGCCTGCATGCGTGCCTCCCCTTAACAGCTGGACACATCACCATTCCATTTTTCTATTGGTTGTGACTGAAGTAGCTTGAGGTCAATTATTTCCCCAGCAATTGACAAAGAATCTTGACGAAGAGGAAAGTGACATTGTCCCTAGAACAACACTGCTCCCTCCTCCCCCTGCCCCGGGTCGTGAGGCGGACAGACTCCCTTTGCAAGGAGCCCAGCAGGGCAGAGGCGGTGGGGCCTGTGGAAGTTCGTGGGTAACATATGGCAAGTGGAGAAAATATTTATATTCATGGGGAAAGAGCAGCAGAAGATCCAAAGAAGGTCCTTCCACAGAGACTTCAAGCAGGAGCCGCTCAGACCGGAGGCTCCCTCTTTGGGTGGATACAGTGGAGAATTTAAAGAGTTCTGTTCTGTTGCTTCCCTGCCACCTTTGCTCCTCTCAACAATCCGAATTATTGGCCATTTGGAAAAGGGCCTTATCCCTCCCCCTAGGCTCCAGAAAGTGTCGCCCTGGACCTTCCCAGACCCTGCCCCACCCCTTCCGCCCGGCTCTGCCCAGGGGGAGCCCTCACAGCCACCTTCCCCAGGCCCTGTGCCTGCTCTGAGCCTCTGCTCTTGAGTTCTGATCGGGGAGGCCTGTACGAAGTGGGCATAGCTCTTGGGGGAAGATACGTGTAATGAATCGGTGTTAGGCTGTTCTCTGATGAGACGCCAGAAACCTCCGGGTGTCTTCTCCAGGGTCCTTCCAGCCCGCAGTTTTGCGCCACAGCTTCTTAGGAAAGGTAAAGGGCTTCCTGCTGGGCCCCGGAAAATCCCACGCGGGAGGGAGCAGCTGCCGTCTGAGCGCACACGGCTCCCTGCGACCAGACGAGGGACACGCCACCCGAGGGCCACACGTGTGCATCTTGCCCACCCCAGGGCCACGGGGGCGCGCGGCGGGGGGGCGCGGGGGCAGATCCCTTCCCACCATGGGACACGCAGGAAGGCCCCGCGTGCTTCGGGAGACACCCCCCAACGCAGCGGGCTCCAGGGCTCTGCTCTTAACTCGCGGTTGGTTCCGGGGCTTTTGACTGCCCCCCACCCCCCAGTTCCAGTTCGAGGCAGGGGAGGAGGTGCTCGTGGAGAGATGGGGTACAGGTGCGTCTGGGCCCTGGCTGGGGAGGGGTTCCCCCAGCGTCCCCCGATGAAGCTGCCTGTAAACAGCGGCCCTGGGCACCGAGGCCATGCTTAATGGATTCTTGCGGATAAAAGAGCTACCTTCTTTCCCATAATGGTCCCTGCGGCTAACGTCTGAAGAGAAAACCCGGGATGGTTTTACAGCGTGGGGGGTGGGGGCCGGCTGGCCGGGAGCGGGGAGGTGGCCCCTGCCTGTTAACCCTTCTCCTCCCGCGGCCGCCAGAGCGCCCCAGCCTGGCAAGTTCTCCCAGGAACAGAAGCTGGATGGAGGAGAGGACAATGCAGGCGGGGGCGCCCTGTAACCCGGCCCCCGGCTCCCCTGGCTCCCTCGACCTTCTAAGGAACTTCTGAAAGGGAGCACGGAGAAGATCGAGGGACTCGTGTCTTGAGAGCTGCAGTTTTGAGAATCAGGCCAGGGGGACGTTTCTCGAGAGCCCCGGGTGACATCCAGGATCCACGCATGGTAGGGCCTCTGGGCCTCGGACCCTTGGAAGGTGATACCAGGAGGACTTCTCCAACCCAGACACCCTCCCCTCACCCTGGGCGGGGCGGGGGCTGCTCCCAGGGCACTTGGGACACCCAGGGCTTCAGGTGAGAGTGTGGTGTAGCCACAGGCGTCTGTCACAGGAAGTTTACGTTTGCAAACTGCGGTGGCGGGAGATGGCGGGAGACAGAGGGAGAGAGTGGTCGTCGCATCTGCTTCCTGGCTTTTTGTTCTGGCTCCAGGAAAAGATCAAAACCATAGTTAAACAGCAATTGAAGACAAGTGATGTAAGAAATAAACAACTCCACAACAAAAATGCCCATAGGGATGGTGTTTTAAAAAAGCCTTTATTGTGGAAATAATTGCACAAACACTGACGGGGAGAAACTGCTATAATGCAGTGTGTCTCAAATTTGAGCAAGCATCAGAATCCCCCATCAAAGAAGCCAAGCCTGGGGAGGTTTGGGGAAAACTCCACAATACTGGGCTCCGCCCCCAGAGTTTTTTATTTAGTGGATCTGGGGTCTCCTGCTGCAGCCTGAGAATTTGCAAGTTTCCAGGTGCTGCTCCTGCGGGTCCGGAAAGGCCCTATTCCATCCACTGGTACAGCGACCTCCCCATAGCCCTCGCCCTGCTCCCACGTAACACTTCCCCCGTCAGGTTTCTTCCATCCCCTCCCCCATCTTTCGAGTTTGCTGGAGATTTTTTAAAGAAAATCCCAGACATCGTGTCATTTCACCTATATGGATGATTTTTAATTCAGTTGTTCCTTAAGCCAAGAGGAGTAAATGCTCTGAGAGGTTCTGGAAAGGCCTTTACATGCTTCCAGGAAGTCCAGTCTCCCTTGTGGTGATTCCTGGGGCCTTTTCTCTCTGTAAAAGCCACGCCCGTGTCTTGGGTCTGAGGCCACTCTTCAGGAGTTCCTTACCAGCAAAGCTTGTCGGGTTCCCGGACCACTGCCGGGTTTTCCAGCAAGCTGGTCTGGGGTGTCACCTGGTCCCCATCTCTCAGCTTCGGGTCATTAGCCGTCTGTCCTCATGTGCTCCCAAGACCATCAATTACCCTCAAGTGTTTTCCTAACAAGGCACCTTCCCCCAGGACCAAGCTTTGAACCTCAGGGGCTGGCGGGTGCCCCCAGCAGGGCAAGCCCACGGTAATAGTTTGAATCAGTTGCCTCCTTCTTTCAGGCTCCTGGGCTCATTCCCAGTGGAGGTTGATGTGCCTACCCCTTCTTGCAGTTATTGGTTTTGGGAAGGGGCGATGCCAACCTGGAGCTTCTGGAAACAGCCATCGTTGAGGTGCCACTTAACCTCCCTTCATTGGTGGTCCTGTACAGTCTGGCTGTGCAGGCTGATTTTGTTCAGAGGTGCAGAATTCTCTCTTCCAGTCCGCTCAGCTGTCTTCACTGTGAAGCTTCTAGGCCACTCTAAGAGAACCTCCCCCCCGCCTCAATTTAGGACCTCTTCTCCCCGACCCCAGCTCTCCCACCCAACCCCTGGCGGTCTCCCCACCCCAGCCCTGAGCGCTTCCTCAAGCTCTTACAGAGTTCACTGTCTTATCATTTGGTTGTTCTTCTTTTCCTTTTTTCCCCCTCTTCTCCTGACTCCCCAGGAAGCTGTATGAATTTTTCCTTTCTCCAGCTGCTGCTCAAGAAAGCCCCAGGGAGGGTGGCTTCTCCAACCCAAGCTCTGTTTCTATTTTCATTTCACCTCATCTTCCTATGTTTTTCTTCTCTTGCCCGCCTGGAATCAGCTGTCACTTTTCTGCTGTCTCATGGGTCCTTCAGCTTGCCTTTGCTTTTCTAGTCTTTTTCAAAGAAAATGCCAACAGCACGTGCTTGTTCTCCTTTGGGTTCGCTTGCACCTAACTTTGTCTGGTCATCTGTCTCCTGGGCTGGGTTCATCCTGGGGACTTCAGCTGCCACATTCATTCATTCACTCATTCACTCATTCAGCAGATAGGAATGAGGCTGCACTGTGTGCTGAGTGCTGTGCTGGGTCATGGGGATACAGCCCTGAACAAAACAGACAGGATCCTGCCTTCATGGAGCTTTTATAACATGTTGTTGTTTAGAAATTATATATTTTAGGCAGGGAGACAGATATCAAACAAAAGTAAGTAAAAGAGCCAGCTAAGAGTGATAAAGTCCTTCATGGAGCATTTATTTATTTATTTATTTATTTATTTATTTATTGGGTCTTTTTTTTGCCTTTTCTAGGGCCGCACTCATGGCATATGGAGGTTGCCAGGCTAGGGGTCGAATCGGAATTGTAGTAGCCGGCCTACGCCACAGCCACAGCAACGCGGGATCTGAGCCGCATCTGCAACCTACACCACAGCTCACGGCAACGCCGGATCCTTAACCCACTGAGCAAGGCCAGGGATCGAACCTCATGGTTCCTAGTCGGATTCGTTAGCCACTGAGCCACGATGGGAACTCATCTATGGAGCTTTTACAATATATGATTATATAGAAATTATGTATTTTAGGAGTTCCCGTTGTGGCTCAGCGGGAACAAATCTGGCCTCTCTCAGTGGGTCAAGGATCCAGCGTTGCCGTGAGCTGTGACATAGGTCGAAGACGCGGCTGGGATCCTGTGTGGCTGTGCTGTAGGCTAGCGGCTACAGGTCCGATTTGACCCCTAGCCTGGGAACTGCCATATGCCGTGGGTGCAGCCCTAAAAATTTTTTTTTAAACAAAAAAATAGTTTATGTATTTTAAGCAGGGAGACAGTCATCAAACAGGGAACGTGAGTAAAAGAGCAAGTTAGGAGTGATAAAGATTTGAACAATCAGAGCAGGAAGGGGGATCAGAAGTGTTCCAGTAGGGGTTGGTGGTGACATTTTAAGGAGTGTGGCAGGGCAGGATCCACTGGAAAGCTGACAGCAAGGTCTGAGGCAGGTGTGTCTTCTGCAGAATGGGACTCTGAAAATTCCCCAGACTTTCGAGAAGCAGGTGGAGTGCCGTGTGTGGAAGACGTGCTCTCAGACACAGGGCCTCTTGCTTTGTCTTGTCAAGGCCTTCTCCTGCAATTGCAGTTGTTAAGAGCCAGAGTTAGAGCCCCTCTGATGGCCTTGGTGACTGTCTTCCGTTACCTGCCCCCTTAGGACGGCCCTGGCCCAGAGGGGCGCCTCTGTAGGAAGCCTGGCCACTCTCTCCCTCAATTCAAGTCCCTGCAAAAAATGACATCACCAGGGAGGCTGAGGAAGCCCCCTTGGGCAGGGTCACACCAGTGTCACTCTCTCCCTTACATTTTCGTGGCCTCAGTGACAATGCAAAGGAAGTGATAATGCCGAGGCTGGTCTCTAAGGAGAGGAGGTAACGGTGGTCATGGGAGAGTTCCCCTTGAGAAAGAAGAGGAACCGTCTGGCTGAGACAAAAGCTGAAACTAGGTTGTAACCGCAGCAGTCGGTGGCCGACACTCATTCAAGTTGCTGTGCCTTTTAGCGGCCTTCTCTGGTCCTGGCTGTTGGCAGACTGACATTCTCAGGATGGTCAGGCCCCATCCTTTCCTGCGTGGAGTAGGTGCTTTTTCGCACCTTGATGTCTGATGCTTATTAGCGCTTCTTAGCCCTACCCATCCGGGTACTGGGCTGCAGCTGTTTTCAGAAACTCACTCAGTTTTGCGCAGAGACAACTGGGTCCCTTTTGACCTTCAGTGTCTCTTTAGGACGTTGCAGGCAGAGGGATGCAGGGCATGAGGAGAGCGTGGATTGTTTACCTTCTCGGTTCTGGGTGCGTCCCGGTTTATACAGACTCGGAACTGCTGGGCCAGGTGCCTGCTTCCCTGAGGAACACTAGCCCGGCGTCTCTGTCGTCTTTGTTATTGTTTAAAGCTGTGCTGGTCACAACATGACCGCGTCTGTGTGTGCCACCCCCACAGCCAGGGCTGCACAGAGAGGCGGGCGCGGTGCTGCTGGTCAGTCACCCCAGGCTCCATCGGGTGACAGCTGTGGAAATGAGCCCCCGAAGGGCGGACGCCTGGAGAAGGCTTCCTGCTCACGCCACCGAAGGCACCGTGGGCGTGAGGCGGGGCTGGGCTGTCCCTTGTCCACCTTTGGGAAAAGTGGGTGCACTGTTAACCAGCCGCTCTCGGAAAGGATGGGAGAGGCAGGCTGGGGTGGAGGGAGGTTCCCCCGACCTCTGTCCCCCCGGGGTCGCTGTAGAAGCACCTGTGCGAGTGGAGCTGGCTGGCAGGAAGGGAGAAGCAGCTGAGGGAGAGGATGTGGTTACTTTGCAAGACCCTGTTCTGCTACAGGATCAAAAAAGATGGTTGCAAAACACACTGGTGTTACAATATGATGGCTATTAAAATAGCTTGTGTGTGGGGTGGGGTGGGGGGGGTGTAGGTGTTTTCCTGGGTATTATACAGGCCTTGTGGTCAATGACCAGTTAGTGTGGTAAGTAATTTACCAGGAAACTCAGTCGGATCTCCTTGCATTGTTTGTTTCAGGCTCTGCCGGGCAAATGACCACAGACTGGGGTGTGGGTGGGGCTTAAACAACAGACCTTGACATTGTCACGGGTCTGGAGTTGGCAGGCTTGGTTCCCTCCGAGGCCTCCCTCTCTGTCTGCAGCCGGCGCCGTCTCCCCGTGTCCTCACCCTCTCCCCTCGCGCACGGCTGTCCACATCACCTCCTTTTGTGAAGACACCAGTCGTTTTGGATCCCAACCTAAGACCTTGTTTTTAACTTACTTATTATCTCTTTAAAAAACGCTACCTCAGATATACTCAATTCTCTGAGGTGTTTGTGGCAATAAGGGCCTCGGCACATGAATCGTGGAGGACACAGCTGAGCCACTCACCAGGTGGCGTCACGACAGACCAGGCTCAAGTTTACAAAGCATAAGGGCTTAACCCTGAAAAAAATCAAATGTGCTGAGATTTTTTTTTTCCTGAAAAAAAGGCTAAAACATTTTAGTGCTTTTCAGAACCAGTTATGCTGCAAGACTGAAAACATTTAAATTTAAAACCAAGCGACCTATGTTAGGAGAGTAGCATTAGAGGTAATTACATTTGTTTCCGTTTCATACATTTTGTTGTTGTTCTGTTAGCTTTATCATTAAAAATTATAAATGCAAGAGTTCCCATCCTGTCTCAGTGGTTAATGGACTCGACTAGTAACCGTGAAGTTGTGGGTTCGATCCCTGGCCTCGCCCAGTGGGTTAAGGATCTGGCGTTGCCGCGAGCTGTGGTGCAGGTCGCAGACGCGGCTCAAATCCAGCCTTGCTGTGGCTGTGGTGTAGGCCAGTGTCAACAGCTCCGATTAGACCCCTAGCCTGGGAACCTTGATATGCTGTGGGTGCGGCCCTAAAAAGACAAAAGACAAAAAAAGAAAAAAAATCACAAATGCAAAATGAATGGCTCCATTGCACACATCTTACTCTTAGAAAGCACCTATTTCAGTGTCTTCGTTTGGGGGCAAGGAAGCTGGGACACAGAGCCGGGGCGCTGGGCCGCAGGCCAAACTTGACTGCAGGTAACACTCTGCGGGGCGGTTCTTAGATTTCCGCAGGCCCAGGAAGCAGCCTGGAGGCATTAAATGAGCTCCTCCCCGATCCTGAGTCGGGACTTTTGCCACGTTTTCAGAGAATACTTTCCTTTGTTTGTTTTTCTGATAAATCTTGAAACCAGGGCCGACTCTTCCGCAGCCTCCACGTTCCCCAGATGAGACAGGCCCGGCTCCTCTGCCTTCTCATCTCTGTCCACAACACCCACGCGGCCCGGGGGTTGAGACAGTGGGTACCAGAGCCCTTCCTGGTTCTTCTCTGCACAGCACTGTATTCCCTTCTCGGTCAAAAAAAAAAGGAAAAAAAAAATACTGCCTGAAAGCATCCCCGTTTCAGCAGGAGGCAGGCGCGGCTCCAGGAGGCGGGAGCGGGGCCTTGGCCTCGCTGCGGGGCTCTGAGCCGGGACAGCCGGCCCCCGCCGCTGTGCAGGAAGCGGCGTCCGCAAACGTGGACCAGGCCTTGCAGCCCTCTGCAGCCCAGATGAGTGGGATCTGAGGGTGCTAACCTTTTAGACGGCTCCAGTGTGCCCCTGAAGGCTGAGCCGAGACTTCCTAAGTCAACCACTTCCTATTACAGTGAAAATTAGGAGGCACGGAGGTTTATTTTCAGCTTGGAGGAAGGAAACAGTATTGTCTGATATGTGAAAAGCAGGGTGCGTGTTGTTTTTCAGGTGATTCCCCAGAGTCCCGAGGTGGATGGTTTATTTCTCAGTGACATGAGATCCCTCGCTGTTCCTCGCTTTCATGACCAAACTTGCCATCTGTGCTGAGACATGCTGGGCCTGTGCCAGGAGTGTCTAGCAACGCTCACCAGCTCTGCTTTTGCGTCTCTGCCCTTCGGAGAGGGTCCCCCTGCCCCTCTCTCACCCCCTCCAGGTCCCCTGATGCACCAGGAACAGGATTCAGGGTCACTTCTCTCTCAACCCAAGTCTCAAAAGCTTTCCTGTTCTTGACTTGGGGCTGCATGTGATCAGTCCTAAATCCGTCTTTTTTCCTTGCAATTTAAAAAATTGTGGTAAAGTGTACGTAACATAAAACATACTATATTATGATACAAATGAACTTATCTGCAAAACAGAAACAGACTCAGACTTGAAAACACACTTAGGGTTCCCAAAGGGGAAAGGCGGGGAGGGGACGGAGGGTTTGGGACTGGCGTCGGCACACTGTTTCTATGGAACGGACGATCAGCAGGGACCTGCTGCATAGCACAGGGAGCTCAACTCACTATTCTATGGTAACCTATGTGGGAAAATAATCTAAAGAAGAACGGACGTGTGTACGTGTAGAACTGAGTCACTTTGTTGTACAGGGGAAACTAAATCAACTATACTTCAATAAAAAAATCAAAAACACACCATTTTATAGTGTACAGTTCGGGGCATCAAGTGCGTCACCACTCCCCACCTCCAGAGCTCCCTCATCCCAAACAGAAGATCTGTATCCATTAAACATGAACTCCTTCTCCCTCTCCTCCAGCCCGAGGTAATCTCTAGTCTGCTCTCTGTATTTATGAATTGGCCTGTTCTGGGGACCTCCTATAAATAGAATCATATGGGATTTATCCTTTTGTGTCGATTTATTTCACTTATTATCACGTCTTCAAGATTCATCCATGTGGTAGCATACATCTAAATTTCATTCCTTTTAAGGCTGAAAACGATTTCATTATATATATATATATATATATATATATATATATATATATATATATACATACCGCATTTCGTTTAAGCATTTCTCTGATGGTGGACCTTTGGTCTATTTCCATCTTTTTGGCTATTGTGAATTATGCTGCTGAAATTACTGTGCAAATGTCTGTTTGAGTCCCCTGCTTTCAATTCTTTAGGGTGCGTATACACTTAGCAGTGGCATTGCTGGCTCAAGTGGTCATTCTACCTTTAACTTTCTGAGGGACTGTCAACCCCAAATCGCTGAGCACGGTGCCATTGGCTACTTACTTGTGGAAGCAGGACCACTGCCTCTGAGGGACAGGACCGTTTAGGCCCAGGGGTTCTGTGCTTCCTGGAGCCAGCCAGGCAGAGTTGAAGTCCAGTTCTGATACTGGCTAGACCTGTAATCTTGGGTACCTTAAACAGTCGAGGCCACAGTTTCTAATAAGGATAATGAGATTTACTTTTGGGGTGCTGTTGTGAGATATAAATAGGATAACGTGGTAAAATGCTTGGTGAGTAGATCCAGTTACAGGCAACTCCTTGATGTGTGGGCTGCAAGTGGTCATTCCCGTGACCATGTTTCCAAGATTTGGAGCGTGGGGAAGACAATGGCCTGTGGGCGGCTTCTTCCCAGGGCTGGTCCTGACTCTCTCTGTGCTCGCTCTCTTGCTCTGTCCTTAGGCTCCAGTCTGGTTTAAGCTGCGGTCCTCCTGTGGACCTCGCTCGCCCCCTCCTCGCTGTTCGCGGCTGTGGCTGGTGGATGATCCCGGCCCAGCTGCAGTATCTCAGGGAGCGGGGTGGCTTTGCATCATCCGGCTCTGCTGCTGACCCACCGGGGGGCCTCGAGCACCGGGGGGCCTTGAGCAGCTCCCTGGCTCTGGTGAATCCCCAAGTCCCACCACAACATGCATTCATGCCGAGAGTGCTGGGCTGCGTCTGGACGTTTCTGTGGATGAGGCACTTCATGAAGAACAGTTTCCATAGTTCATCCAAACGAAAGTGCTGATTGTCAGACGGGCAGCCGAACTACTGCCCAGAGCCGAGGTGCCTCGGACTGTGAGATGAGCCTCCAGTTCTCAGATGCTGACTGTGAGGACGCGTGCGTCCTCGAACGGTTGAAATACGATGACTGCCTTTTGGTGAGTCTCTAGGTCAAAGCTCATAAAGGAGAAAACAAAACGAAGCAAAACCAGAAGCTCAGAAACGCCTCACCTTTTGGAAAAGGAACAAAGGGATTGGAGCGGTTCTGCTTTTCCTGTGATTGCGCTGGGCCCACGCCTGGGGCAGCTGTCCTCCCGACTCATGCCCAAAGAATCCAAGGAGAGAAAAGTCTCTGGAAAGGCAGCCTCAGCTCTGGCTCACAGAGCGGCAGAGGGAATGCTTCGGGGGAGAAGTGCTCCCTTTTTCTGTCATATGAGATGGAAGCAGCGTCCTGGGCCCGAGGCTGAGGCTGGGCGGCTGGTGGCCTGAGCAGGGAGGAGAGTCACCTTGGACCCGGCTTCCCCGCGTCCAGCCCCCCACTCCGCCTCCTGCTGTCTCACACAGTGGATCCATTTGATGGTGCCAACTGTAGGTGAGTGACTCACCTCTGAGCCTCTGAAACACCAACCTGTTGGGTCTTGATAGAGCTTTAGAGGTGACCTTCACAGTGGCCTTGCTCTGAAATGCTCACGTTCCCGCAGCTGCTGGTGGCTAAGGTGGCGGCAGAATCCAGGATTTTTGACTCCCTCTCCTGGGTGCCCACTGGCTCCAGGTTTTTCACGCCGGTTTGACGCCCGCTGGAGGTCGATGTTCTGAAGATCACCTGGGCCCGTAGCCAGCGGGGTCAATCAGGAGGGTTTTACTTCTATGGTAGAAGCTCAACTTTATTTTTCTTTTATTTTTTGTCTTCTTATGGCCGCACCTGTGGCATATGGAATTTCCCAGGCTAGGCATCTAATCAGAGCTGCAGCTGCTGGCCTACACCACAGCCACAGCAACGTGGGATCCGGGCTGTATCTGCGACCTACACCACAGCTCACGGCAATGCCGGATCCTTAACCCAACAAGCAAGGCCAGGTATCGAACCCACGTCCTCATGGATAGTAGTCAGGTTCATTACTGCTGAGCCACGACGGGAACTCCAGAAGCTCAAATCTAATAGCTGCAACCTCTTAGCAGTTCTGTGATCAGCAGTCTCTAAGTCATTCCTCAAACTCTTCACGCGCATGCCCTGAGCACTCGCACAGCCCTAAGCACCTTTACATCGAGGAAGCTCCCATCAGGATTCCCGCTTTGCAGACGCTGGTTAAGCACAGGCTTCATCTGTCGGATGCTGTGCAGCAAGTTTGACTCGACGTGGGAGCCTGGGTTCTCAGCCCAGGGCTTTAGGGCCTCCCTTGGCTGACTTGTTGGCTCCTCCCCAGAGCCCACAGAAGCCATCGGATGGGAACACGCTCAGCTTCCCTCCGCTGAACTCACAAGCCTGCCTGCTCGGCACCTCTTCCTGGCCTCTGCCCGCCTCAGAGGCGGGCGGGACCTCACTCCATGACCGTTCTTTCACCGCGTCATTCCCGGACTCCTTTCCTCACCCAAGTACCTCCCAGGTGAGAAAAGAAAGGGCCGCCCCACCTCGAAAGCCCCCTCCCCGCAGGGGTACCTGTGGTTTCCCACTCGCTGCGTGGCTTGTGTCATCAGTCCCCGCATATATTTTCCCACTGGCCTCACCTCCTCTCTGCCATCTGGCTCCACCACCGTCACCTATTCACGTGTGGGCTGTCCAAGGTCACAGTGGCCTCCGTGCTGCCCAGATCCAGCACGAGCCCCGCAGTCCTCCCTCCTTGCCCTCCGCGAGCACTGACGGACCCCACTCCTTTCTTGTAGAAATGCTTCCTTTGGCTTCTCTGGTGTACCTCCAGCGCAGACGCGCCTCCGTTGGCAGAAGCACCCCCTTTCCTCTGGGGAACTCCCCTGTCTTCCCTGTGGGACCAGCCCCAAGGAGGCTGGTGCCCCTCCGTGACCCCGTCGCCGGCCTGGAGCTGCTCAAGTAGCCGGTCAGGAAAGAACCGTGCTTCCTGCTCTTTGCTGCCACAGGAAAGGATCTTCACCAGCAGTGGTTCCCGAAGTGCGGCCCCTGGACCAGGGCTATCAGCACCCCTGGGGAGCCTGTTATGAATGCAGGTTCTCAGGCCCCGCCCCAGGCTCACTGAATGAGAATCGCTGAGGTGGGACTCAGCAATCTGTGTTTTATAAGCTCTTCAGGTGATTCTGACACATGGTAAAATTTGAAAACTAGCATAACACCCCTGTTTTTTGCTGTTTGTTTTTGCTCTGTTTCAGGTTAGGTTTGTTGGAAGTTTAATTTGCAAACAGTAATAGTCACTCTTTTTACATCCACAGTTCTAGGAATTTTAAAAAACATATATTGTCGTGTAATCACTATCATTAACAAGATACTGAATATTTTCGTCACCCCTCAAAGTTCTCTTGTCCCCTTTGTATTTAGTGCCTCCCTCCACTCCCAGCACCTGACCACTACTGATCTTATTTTTGTTCCTATGATTTTGCCATTTACAGAATATCACGTAGATGGAATCATTCAGTGTGTGGCCCTTTGAGACTAGCTTCTTTCACTTAGTGCAGTGCCTTTGAGGTTTGTCTGCGCTGTTGTGTGTATCAGCGCCATGGTCTTTTTATTGCTGAATAGTATCCATTGTGTGGATACTAGGGTTTTTTCGATCATTCACCTGTCGATGGGACATATGGATGATTTCAAGTTTTTGGTGATGGTGCCTACAACTTCTTTAAACATCACACACAGATCTTTTTGTAGACATACCTTTTTATTTCTCTTGGGTTAGTGGGATTTTTATTTCTCTTGGGATTGGGTTTGCTGGATTGTATGATGAAAGTTCTTTTAGATGCATGAGAAACTGTCTTCCAAAGTGGCTGTCCTATTTCGCATTCTCATCGGGAATGAGAGATGCTCTGTGTTCTTGTTGGCACTTGGTATTGTCAGGTTTTAAAATTTAAGCCATTCTGGTAGGTCCGTGTCTGAGTTTTTTTCCCCTTTCAATAATCCTTAGGGGACATAGGGATGGGCAGGGGCTGGAGAGGTGACTCATTTGACAGATGAGTTTGGGAGAAGGCCTGAGTGGTTCAGCTCCCTGCTCTCCTTCTGCCTGAGAGAAGGCAGACTGTGTTGCACATGGCCAGCCTGGCTGTGCAGGCTGTGGTCCCTGGCCGTGCAGGCCATGGTCCCAGGCTGTGCCCCTGCTGGGACATCTCCCACTTGTCCAGTTTTGCCTGTGCCTGGGGGGTAACTTTTTTCCCTTAGGTGCAATATTAGAAAGCCCCCTTTTGCCAAACACCCAAGTCATGTCTCTACGCCTCCCTTTAAAATCTGACAGGTGGACTTTACTTGTCTGGCTCTCACATTCATCTCTCAATTGATTCTAAATTTGCAGGGGGAACTCATCGCCCTGGAGCCTGTCATTGGTTTAGGGTTGGCAATTGATGGGAGAACTCTTCTGTGGGGAGCACATCAGCCAGGCTCTGCCTGGGGCTGTCTTTGCCCTCAGGTCGACTGAGTGTGTCTGAAAATAAAGCCGGCCCTCGGGGAGCTGAGCTGAGAGATGGAGGGAGGGAGGAAGGGGTGGAGGAGAGAGAGAGGGAGAGGAGGGGAGAGGGAGAGAGGAGAACATTGGTTCAGTCTTCTCAGGTGTGCCTGAAATGTGTTACACGTTCTACTCCTCATCTTTTTAGTTACGGTGGACTAGTAAACTTATGTTTAAGTCAGTTGGCATTCAGTTTCTGTTCGTTAGGAGAGAAGGAGTCAAGTTGGCATAAACGGTGAGAACGTGGACTCTGGAGGCAGCCATCTGAGTTAGAACCCCTTCTCTGTGGTGTGACCTTTGATAAGTGCCTTCTTCCCTGGGTCTCCTCTGTGATACAAGGAGACTAACATGTTGAGGGCTCAGGGAGGGTCGTAAGAATTAAATCACTTAATACTTGCTATCCACTTAGAACAGTACCTGACACGTGAAAGGTTCTTCCTAAATGTTGGCTGTGATTAAGATAACCGCATTCTCAGTTTTTCTCCTGCCTTGATGGGTACCCTTCCCAGCACCCTTTGAGACTCCTCTGCATCTGATCGTCGGTTTTATTGGTGGGTCCACAGGTTTCTGTCCTGAACTTCCTCCTCGTCACCGCACACTCTCCCGCAGCTTTGACTACTATCTGTATGTTAAAAGTGGCCACGCGTGTGTATCCTGGCTTGATCTCCATCGTGTGGTCCAGATCCAAACATCCAATTGCATCCTTGCCACCTCCAGTTAGATACTATATTATTTTTCGATTACCACACAACAAGTTACTACACACTTAGTGCCTTTAACCGACACCCATTTATGATTTCATGGTTTTCAGGGGCCAGGAGCCCAGACACAGCTCAGCTTGTCCTTTACTCAGGGTCTTTCAAGGCTGAGGTCAAAGCGTTGGTTGGGCTGTGCTCTCGTCTGAAGGCTTAGATGAGACAAGTCCCCACTTCCAAGCTCGCTCAGTGCTGCGGAATTACTTTCCATGAGGCTCTCTGACTGAGGCCCCCATCCTCGGCTTCTAGAGGCCTCTCCTCATTCATGGGCTTTCCAATATGGTGGCTTATTTCATCGAGCCCCTAGGACAGTCTCTAGTTCCAGCTGGCTGAGAGAGAGAGTCTTCTACAACGCTGTGTAATCGTAGCAGTGAGGTCCCATCCCCTTTGCCATATTCTGTTGGCTGGAAGGAAGCCCCGGGTCCTGCTCACACTCGAGGGGAAGGGGTTACACAGGGGCAAGAACCCCAGGACCGTGGACCTTGGGTCACCCTAGGGTCCGCGTGCAACAGATGTCCACGAGCATCATCACATCGCCGTGTGGACACAGCCCCTTCCGTCCACTCTGCTCTCCTTCCATCTCCCCTGCAGCAGGCAGTGGCAGCGCCCTTCACAGCACAGGCCCGGAGGTCGTCCTGATTCTTCCTCTTGAGCAGCTGCTCAAACAGGCAGCCGTCGAGCCCTCTTGCTTTGCCTCCTAAATGCTGCTTGAGTCCTTCATTCTCTCTAGTGCGCCATTACAACCGCCTTGCTGTCAATGTTCTTTTCTTTTCTTTCTTTCTTTGGGCCACACCCACAGCACATGGAAGTTTCCAGGCTAGGAGATGAATCAGAACTGCAGTTGCCAGCCTACACCACAGCCACAATGTGGGATCTGAGCCACGTCTGTGACCTACACCACAGCTCACAGCAACACTGGATCCTTAACCCACTGAGCCAGGCCAGGGATCTAACCCGTGTCCTTATGGATACTAGTTAGATTCTTAATCTGCTGAGCCACAAGGGAACTCCTGTTCTTTTCTTTCTACAGCAGTCAGAGCGTGTGTCTGAGTGAAATTCTGATCACCTCGTACCTGCTTAAAACCCCTTAATACCTTCCCACTGACCTGGGGATGAGGCCCAGATTCCCTGACGGGCCGTCGGGCCTTTGTCCTCTGGCTGCCTCCGTCTCCAGCTCTCACTTCTGGCCCTTTTGCTGTCTGTCCCTTTCACCGACACCCTCCTTCCTTCCCTCCACTGCTAGTGCTCCTCGTCCGTCCGTGGGACTCCGCTTCCGTGTGGTGTCCGTGGGGAGGCCCTTCCTGCTTGGCTGTGCTCCCTCCCCGGCCCCACTGTCCTTGTCTCCGCTGTGCGCGACCTTCCACACACGAAGCGGGCGTTTCTTGCTCACCGGTCCTTCTCCTCCTCTAAACGGTAACCTCGGTGAGGCTCGCAACACCCTCTGTGGCTGGAGCCCTGCTTTCAACACTGAGCCCCCAAGTGATTGTCAAGTGCATCAAATGACAGATGAAGACTTGGGTCTGAGCCTGCCCTGAAAAGTATTCCTCCCTCTCCTCGCGGCGACATCCAACTTTCACCCTTGATGGGCTCTGTTCCAGTTGGCCGAGCGCTTTAAATCGAAAGCAGTATATTCATAGAGACACCTTTGTTTCGGGTCATATTTCTTTCCTATTATGGCCAGTCCAGTCTCAAGACATTTCCTTGCCACTGACATACTCCAGTGACACAAGCGCCAGGACGTCATCTATTTCCTCCTCATGTGATGTCTGTCCTTTAGCTGTGTAATTGGAATTTTGTAAAAATAGCCAACCAACTGCAGCACATATAGTTCTATAAACTCCCTGGGAACAGGCCCCTCCAGCCACCCCGTGGAGGGGCCCACACCTGCTCCTGGGACATTCCAGGAGACGCTCTCATCCGCTGAGGACAGAAGGGGCATTTGTTCCCTCAGCCCACTTTGGAGGGACAGCTGGGGCTGGGCCCGGTCCAGCCAGGTCGGCCCGTCCCGGGGCATCGCGGCTATTTTCACACAACGAGAGACTGAACTTAGTTGACAGGTGTGAAGTATGCCCTTTCTAGTAACTTCTGCCTGTAGGGGTGAGGCAAACTCACCCGAACTGGAGCTCAATTAGCTTGTCCTGGTGTGTGTGTGGGGGGGATTGTGTGTATGTGTGAGAGAGAGAGAGAAAGGGTGGTAGAAAGAGGGAGAGAAAAAGAAAAGGGAAAAGCAAGACAGGGAAAGAGAGATGGCGAGAGAGACTCAGGGAGAAGAAGGAGAGAGAGAAATAGAAGAAACGAGGAAAAAGAGGAGCAGAGAGCAGGAAGGAGAGAGATGGGCGGATAAGCGGGCTTGGAGTGCGTGCAGACGGCACCGCTGGCGGCCTTCGGGCTGGGTTAAGTGCACACAAATGGCACTCAGGGGGGTGTAGGATGTCAGCCCCATCTGGAGGAGCATGTGTGAAACAGGGCAAAGTGAGCATCTGCGCGGTCGTTAGGATGCTCCTGATGGGCTGGGAGTGGGTTCCGGGAGGGCGCTGGGCTGGGCTGGGGCGGAGCCGGCCGGAGGCTCACTCGCAGCCCCTGTGGGCTCGCGCGCGCACACACAGGAGGCTGGGGAGGTGAGAGGGCACCCGCCCGGTCCTTACCCCGGGGCGAGATGTGAGGGCTTCCTGTGCGGAGTGATTCACTCTCCTGACGTTTAGGGGCGCTCCTGGCACGCAGAGGTCTTTGTGGACCATCCGTTGGCTCCAGAGCCCTGCCAGGAGGGCAAGGCTCCTTCCTCGTGCTCTTCATGCATAAACTGCCCCCTAGGCGAGCAGGTGCTTTTCTGCCCCTGTTGTGCAGACAGAGGGGGAGGCACAGTCTAGATAAGCAGCCTGCTCAATGCCACACCCCTGGTGAGTGGTGGAGCTAGACTTTGAACCCAGGAGTTCCGGTTCCACTAGCCTACCAGTTGAGATCCAGCTTTCAAACTACATTCAGTTCTTCTTCTATTTCTTTCTTTTCCTTTTTTTTTTTTTTGCCTTTTTGTCATTTTAGGGCCGCACCTGCGGCATGTGGAGGTTCCCAGGCTAGGGGTCTTATCGGAGCTGTAGCCACTGGCCTACGCCGCGGCCACAGCAACGCAGGATCCGAGCCGCGTCTGCGACCTACACCACAACTCACGGCAACGCCGGATCGTTAACCCACTGAGCAAGGGCAGGGACCGAACCCGCAACCTCATGGTTCCTAGTCGGATTCGTTAACCACTGCGCCACGACGGGAACTCCTCCTTTTCTTTTTTAAAGAGCCCTCTCCAGAGACAGGGAAGAGGCAGTGGGGAGAACAGAGACGTTTATCGCGCTGGGGCTTCCTGGTGGCCTCTCTGAGCTTCAGGTGGGGCCAGTGACCAAAGGCCTGGACTCTGGAACCAGGCTGATGCGGGCGCACTCTCCGGCTCTGCGGCTGACCGGCGGGCTGCCCTCGGTTCTTTACTGAGCCCGTCTAGACCACAGGCACTCGCTCTGTAAAATGGGGACAGAAACAGGGCGGTTCTCACGGGGTTGTGAGTGTTGAACAAAGTCATGTATTTAACATGCCTGGCCCGAAGCAGGCCCTCAGTAGTTATTGCCTATTATTATCTTCCGAGTGGCAGTGCTTTCTATCTTGTGTGCTTATTGTAGGGATGAAATGCGTTAATAAATGTGAAAGCTCTTTGCCAAAGCTTCCGCACCATTCCCATGTTAGATAGAATGACTGCTGCTAAACGCCGAGTGCGCGCGACGTCCGTGCAAGGGACGTGGAGCAGCACTGCAGCGGAGCGTCAGCAAGAGAAGGAGACACCGTGGAGAGGGCTGGAGGGAAGGGCTGGGGGAACGAGTAGACAATTAACTGTGAGACTAGATGCAACACGGGGAGTCCCATCAGAGAATTCCAGCCCCAAACTCTGGGGTCCAGTAGAGAAAGGGATAGGAGAAGACTTAATTAAAAGACTACTTTTTGAAAAGATATGAAATCCACTCATTCAGTGCATGTTGAGTCATGCGTGTCTGAGCCATGCGCGTTTGCCACGTCATTGCATGCTGAGGATCCAGAGGTGAGGAAGACATAGTTGAAGTATCCAGGAAATGATCCTTGGCGTGAATTTTCAACTGGAATTGGTAGGGAAGGGCATTTCAAGCGGGGGAAATAGGGTGAGCAAAGACATAGAGATAAAAATATGTAAATACACTTGGAGAAACCTCCAATGAGGCATGTGTGGCTGGTACAAAGTTTGTAGAATAATGGCAGGTGAATCCGGAAAAGATGTTTGGGGCCATATTTGGGTAGTTTTGAATTAATTACAATCTGTAATTAATTTGAAAGGCAAATGGGAGTCATCTAAGGGCAATAATATGACTGTAGCCACATAAAGTCCATTTTCAAGTACAAATTCATATTAGTGCCACTTAGTTTTGCTCATTTAGAGATTATGTCCTAAACATGATGACAGTCTATCCCAGAAAATATTTACTCAAACCTTTTTCAGGACATGAACATGTATATTCAAAATCTTTGAGGGTTTCATGAAGTCAACTTCAATAAACCAGCCATACCTTATACTTTTCACAGATTTACTGTAGCACTCACACACACTCATACAACCCCACTCACACACACTCACCCCGCCCACACTCACAGATACACACCCCCACACCCCCACACCCACACTCACATATTCATACACACACACACACACACACACACACACACACACGCAGATTAGCAGATTACATTTTAAAGTCAGTTCTGCATTTGGGGGTATTTACATGTGTCACTTTCTCTTTCAGCTCCAGAATTTAATGTGTCGATATATAACATTCCAGAATAAATGTATATGGCAGGGTAATTGTTCAAGAATTAAAATATATGCCAACAGAACATTGGCGGGTTATATTTCATGACATTTGGGGCTCCTTTCTTTGCAGTGTTTCTTTGTGGTAAAAGAGGAAGATTAAAGATCATTGCAAATCAAAGCGAAGCTTTCAACTCTTGAAATGAACGCTAGCTTGTCTTTTTCCACTTTTCACACATTTGCATAGATGTCAACCGAATTCTGAATTCTTTTAAGAGTAATGTTTAATATAAAGTTAGGAACACCCGCGTACCACAAAATTGCTTTGCCCGTCTCTTTCTCACCTCACTGCCCTTTCCTTCACCCTCTCTAGAGCCTGGTTCTCTGGGAAAATTTCGCAGAGGCTTAAAGAGATGGAATCAGAGCCTTAAAAACAAACCATTAGCCGCCAAACAGAACTTGCAAGTAGAAACTGACCCCTCCCTGCCTCTGACCCCCCCTCGTGAGTTCCTGAGCTTAGCTGTCATTCTGCTGACAGAGATACGTGTTTTCAGATGTTTCCCAGTGAAATGCCTGAAGAATCTCCTGGTGGGACCCAGGTGGTCAGGTGTGCACCCTTCTAAGTTGAGCATCTGCTGTCGGCAAGGGCAGGGATAAAGGCCTCTGTGAGGGAGCCTTCAGCAGTGGGGGAGGCTGGAAGGCTGAGTGGCCTTCAATCTCGGTGATGGGCAGTCACGGTGATCCAGGGGCACATCGGATTCTGATTGGCCGCCCACTGCCAGACACCACTCGGAATTGCAAGAATAGTCAGCCCTGCTTACAGTGGGTACTAACCACAACTGTCACAGACTGGAAAGGAAACAAAACTTGGGAGCAGGGCAGGGTCTTGGTTTGGTCTCTGTTCTGCTGTCTATTATTTTAAATTCCAAATTAATAGCACAGATCAAGCCCACAGTTAAAGCACACATCTGCCTGGGGTTTGGGTAGTGCGTCACAATATGTTTTTATTCATTATTGCTTTAATTATGACTCAGACTTCTTTTGAATGACTCCCAAGTAACAGGTGGTTTTCTGACCATGATAAATGCTAAATGCTGCCAAGGATAAGGCAGTTAGGCATTGTTAGCCTGGCTGTGGTTACACCTAGGCCCCAGGCAGCTTCTGAATTAGCAGCCTGCACAGACTGGAATTCCTGGGGGCCTTCACTTAAAGCTTCATTCTCCCAAACCTGTTTTCAGCACAGTGGGGGGCGGGGGCTCCCGGTTTACACCCAGCGGCCCAGGGCAGATGTACTTTTTGTATCCTGGGAGGGAGCGGGAGGTTCAAGGTAGGTCAAAAAGTTAACATGTCAATGTTCTGAAGGCTGATGGGAGTAAGAACTTGGTGTGATATTAAAGATGATTTGAATTTAGATTTTTTTTTGAGAATAAAAGCATTCTTTTATATATCTGCAATAGATGGTAACAATTAAATAAGTCACACATGAATCACAGAAATTAGAGCAAGGGCAAAGACCTGTTAGATCATCAAGCCAATTCCCCAGCTCACACAGAATTATTCCCCACAGTATCTTCAGGAGAGCTTTGTACAGTCTCTTTTGAAAGACTTGAGCAATTGGGGCCTTCAGTTATTTCCTTAGGGAGACACTTTCCCTTATAAAGGCCACAGTGTTTTTCTCCTTCGCCTGATTTTCAAGCTCAAAAAAAAAAAAAAAAAAAGCGTGTGTTACATGTAAAATCATCTGCACAATGAGACCCATCGGAGGCGGAAATTATGCCCGAGTCTTCCAGAAAACTGTGTGTGTTCTTGGCGTTCTTGTCCGCACTCTCGCTTCTGGTTTTCCCGGCTGAACGCGCACTCCGCAGAGCAGGTGTGCAGAAGCATCCGTTGGACGCCTCCCTGTTTCCGGTATCACAGTCCCCATGCGGCCAGAGGTGACAGGGGACAGCCCCCTTACCTTGAAACACGAGGGAAAAGATTGTTTGAATCAATCTATTCAGACTGTTTCCAGGGTGAAGAACACCCAGTCACCGAGTAAAGAGCAACTGCTTAGAATTCCTCTCTCTTTGGAACAAACTGGTACCGTCTTTCCGTCTTTCCGGGGCTGTTTGCGCGGAGAGGTGCTCACGCAGCCTGGGCTCCGGGGCAGACGCTCTGCAGCCCCTGCTGGCGGCGGCCGACCCCGCACCAGCACCGGCCGGGAGCACACGGGCTGCCCGCTGAGCCGCCTGCTTGGTCCCAGAGCCCTTCAAGGGCAGTTCGCAGTGTAAAAGGTAAGAGTTTGTGTCTGGATGGAGCGCGGGGATTTGAACAGCTTCTCCTGTCTCGTCCCCTCCCCTCCCCTTTCGTCAGACTTGGCCAGTATGCCAGGAAATGGGGAGGATAGCTCACGCCTCCTGTCCTGGGAAACCTAGGGACAGGTGAGGGGCCGGTGCGGGATTCGCGTCAGCTCCGCGAGCTAGGGGTGTGGAAGAGGCAGGCAGGGTGGGCACCCGAGCAAGCCTGGGCGTAGCGCAGAGCTCCCTGGAGCTGAGCAGATGCAGGCCAAGTGGGGAGCCGCAGACCGGGCGAGGAAGAACTGAGGCGAGTGGGGCGTGGGGGGAGGCCGAAGTGCCAGCTTCAGCCGTTTCTCCACAGCCCTTGTTGTCCTCATTCTGCAGACGAGGCCACTGTGGTTCAGAGAAGGCAGGTGCCTCTCCCAGGGTCACGCAGTCCAGTGGCAGAGCTAGGACTCCGAGCCACTGACCGTGCTGCCCCAGGCAGACAAACTCAGGGTGGGTGGGTTTGCGGCCCCCTGGATGGAGCAGGCGCCGTGGGAGTGCCGGAGGCGGCCAGAACATTTTAGTGTGCGCCTGGAACGGACAGAGGCAGGGAGGGAAGAAAGAGGTCCTTGCAGAGTTCATCAGCTCCTGTAATTGCTCAGAATGACTCACTAGACAAAACCAGTGCCGTCTGCAGACTGGCCACCCCAACCAGGGCTGACTCAGCGGGGCTGGCCGCCGCCACACTGAGCCTGTGGCCGTGGCCAAAGCAAACGCGTAGCTTTGTGGTCACGGCCTTCTAACAGACATGTGACATACGGGGAAGCCATGGGGAGCCACCCTGACTCAGAACTGGGGGGAGAAGGAGAAAGACAAAGAGGCAGCAGCAGCCAGAGGCGGGCAGAGGCGATTGTGTGTCACCAAGTGTGGTGGGCCCTCTGCTGGACTGACAACCCCCCACCTCAGCCCCCAGGCCTCTTCCTCCTGCTTCCTTAGGGTGGGGTGGGGGGGTTGAGGGTGGTGGCCGGAGCAGGGGGCACTGTTTTGGTCTGATCGTCGAGGTGGTGAGAAGCGAGTGTGGCATCTTAGTCCTTCTCCTTTCTCAAAGATTTGCCAGCGCACAAATCTCGTGGGTTCCTGGCTCTGCTGCTTGCTGTGTGCTCGTTGTAACTTGGAGGGTACGAGGAGGCCGTGGTTTGGGTTGTCTTTTGTTCCAGACATGATTTTCTATTAGGAAGAGCCAACGGTGGCCATATCTAAACTGTGGTGTCCAGTATGTACTAACTAGTAATATTAAAGTCGTCATGTTGGTCAGCCGTGTCTATTTTGAATCAGTTCTGGATTCAAAGGTGGAGCAGAGAGCTGTGATGACCGTCGCTATAGCACTATAAATGTAATACCAGCATCTGAGACAGAGACTGAGTGAGGACTAGGGCTGGAGTCAGGGAGAACTGCTTCCTGAGAGTAAGAGAGACAAATTAGACTATAAGCTCAAAACCAGGACAAATTCAGTTGTCGAACAGTAAGAGTTTGGTTAAATAAATTATGGCATATCGATAAATAAAACACGATGACACTAAAAATGACTATATGTGTATCTAGAATATCATAAAATATTTACACTGTTAGAGGCCAAAGCAGATTAAAAAATAGTACAATTACATTTTTGGTTAAAACATGCATACATAAGAAAAAAATCTGGAAAAATATAACTTGGAATATGAACAGATCATCTCCGGGAGAAGGGACATTTGTAACTTATTTTCTAATTTGTTGTGTTAACTTTTTTCTTAAAATATGTACAGATTTCTTGAGTACCTAAAGAAAATGGAAGACTGTAGGCATCTTTATATACAGAAGAGAACCTATGGCAGAGGGAAACCGCACTGCTTCTAGAACAGGAAAGAACTGGTTCTGAATTCCAGCTTTGCTCCTACTGCTGAGGTGGCCTTGGCGCTTGGGCCTTCTGTTTCTTAGCCTGGCTGAGGTGGGCTCCCAGCAAGGCCCAGCAAGACAGGCTGTCATCTGGTGGGTCTCCAGAAGTCCACAGGAGCTGATGTGTGAACAGGGTGTGGTCCCCACAGCTTTGGAGGCTAAAAATCCTGATTTTGTTATCACCCAAGAGTGGATCGGGGATTGATTTCCACTAAAAAACTTCATAAATGACTCGTGTATACATAAAACTCCATTTTAATTTGACTTGATAGAGGCAGAGTGAGCTGGCACGATGCGGGAGTCTTGAGTTTTCTATTTGATGCAGTCTCCTTGTGAGCAACTACCTGGAAGCTAAACTGTAATAAAAACTTTGCTTGGTGAGCAGGGGTCTTTCATGTGTTCAGCAAACAATGTCTAATGATCTAAGGTGCTCTAGGCTTTGGGTTAGATGTTGCAGAGGCAGTAGTGACCAAACTGACAGTTTTTAAGTGGGTATAAGATCAGAATATTAATAACATTATAGGTTAGTAGTTAGCTGCTTTGGATTCAGATGGTCCAAAACTCTCACTCTTGCGCTTACTCAATGCATAGCCTTGGGAAAGCCACTTAACCTCTCTGAACTTCATACTGTTTTCACCACTAAGGTAGAATTAACACCCATCTCACTCAGGGTCTTGTTTTGAGCACTGTGTTAAATAACGCAGATGAGGTGTGAAGCACAGTGTCTGGCACGTTGCCTTGCTTGATAAATGGCGCTCTAACAACTACTGATACACGAGTTTAGCTGGATGCATCGGTTTGCAGCAGGCCTGACCAGGTCTTGCTAACCCTGGGCCATTGTCAAGCTAACTTCACAGGTTAGTACTTGCATGGGAACATCTGGCTTTCATGTTCTTGACTTTTTTCCCTTTGACCTTTCTGAGTATTACCTTCTTTTTCTTTAAATATGTTAATACTATCAATCAGGTCAGGGATTGGCAGACACTTTCTGTAAAGAATCTGATAA
This sequence comes from Catagonus wagneri, assembly GCA_004024745.2. NCBI lineage: Eukaryota > Metazoa > Chordata > Mammalia > Artiodactyla > Tayassuidae > Catagonus > Catagonus wagneri. The sequence goes on from PVHT021183584.1 coordinate 6,116,135, forward strand.
CAAATATTTTGGGCAGAAGGAAAAAGGAGCTGAAACTGCAGGAGAAGATGGGGTACATGTATCAAGTGGGGGCGTGGGGGACCCTTGTGGCTACACAGGCATTGTTTCTTCTGAAATAACAGTCCCAGCCTCTTTCCTTGCACCCTTCACGACCCCTATGCTGTTATCTCTGTTTCAGCCACTCAACTTGGCCATGATGGGGCAAAAAAAGCCATAGAGTAGATGTAAATGAATGAGCGTTCTATGTTCCAAGAGAATTGTATGGCTACGCAAGTTAGAGTTTCATATAGTTTTACTTGTCACAAAACATTTTTCTTTCTTCTGTCTTCAATCATTAAAAAAATGTAAAAAATCCAACCAGATAGTAGGCTGGATTTGGCCTGCAGGCTATAGTTTGCTGATGCCTGATTCCGGAAATACTCTGATTGCCTCTAATCAGACGAATTCTTAGATCTTTGATCTCACCCAATATATGTTGATTTGATAATGTAATCATGAGGTGAAAACTCATTTCCAAATTCTTAAGGCCTAGCTCACTGTGCCTGCATCCTTCTCCATGCCTCCAGCCCCCCATGTAATGGCCACACATATCTCATGGCCACATATACCTTATATGCGAGGGGTCAATGGGTAAAGAGCAGTGCATGGTGCTTGGCTGTGGGAGTGCTCGAGAAATGTCCTTTCTTGATTTCCCCTTTCCTCAAAGTTGTGCTTGGAACCCGCCATCAATACTGAGGCCTGATCTTAGTGGAAATGGGGGTGCTGCCCTACTTTTTCATTTGAAAGTCTCTTACGCCTATCTTGAGAAGTAAATTCAGCTCCACAGAGCACTTGAGAGAAGAGTATACTTTACTAAAGACATGGTGGGAATTCAGGAAGAATTCACAATCCATCCTACGCTGAAAAACAAAGTGAAACATCTATTAGACATTCCTTCTGACTCACAAATTGTTGCTGTTTTTGCCAGTTTTCTTGTCTCCCTTTCTTCTTTTGCCTTAAAATCCTCTCTACTCTCCTGAGCAATTCATCTCAGCATTTCTTATTTTATTCCAGAGCATCCTTTTAGGATCATTTTGTTTTTCTAGATGTTCATCCTTTTGTCATTCCTTTGGGAAGAATCTATTAACGGTAAAGTGTCTCAGATTTTATTTAGCCAAGATGTTTTTATTTTCTTATTTTCAAAGGATAATATTTCTGAGAACACAATTCTAGATTGACAGTTATTTTCTTTCAGATGCTGAAGAGTGGTTCCACTGTCTTTTGGCTTCATTGTATCTGCTGGAAGTCTGCTGTCAGATCACAGTCCTTCTGTGGTGGGTGATCTGTTTTTCCTTTTGTGTTGTTTTTAAGATTTACTCTTTGGCTTTGACAGTTTCATAGAATATGCCTTGTGTGTTGGATTATTTAAATTTTCTTTTAACCTTGCCTGATATATTATACTTCCTGTCTCTGCAGATCCATGTCTTTCATTAGTTCTGGAATTTTCTTAGTTATCAGCTCTTCAGTAGAGTCTCTTTCCATCTCTCCCTCCCATATTCTTTATATTCTCCCCTGTATAAGTCTGTTTGGATGTGTGGTAGAACTTCCCATTCATTCCTCCCTTTCTCTTTCTGTTGTCTATTTCCTTATTTTGTGTGTCTGTGTACCGCATTCTGAGTTTTTTCTCCAGATCTGTCTTTAGTTCAGTAATCCTCTATTCATCTATGTTTATTTTGCTGTTTCATATATCCGTTATTTCACACACACACACACACACACACACACGTATGAATGTGCCTATCTCATGTAAGATATATATATATTTATATTTGTTTTTAATTAAATATAGTTCTGTTTTTATTTCCATAAGTTTTATTTGGTTCTTTTGTCAGATCTATTTGGTCACTTATTCTTGTCCTTTTTTCAAAACTTGTTCATTTTTCTGTTATTTCTTTTAACATTGTATTCATAGTTATTTATGTTTTATATCTGATAATTCCAATATTTGAAGTTCTTAGGGGTTTAAATCATGCTTGCTCTTTTTGCTGATTCCCACTTATGATGGTGATTACCTTGTGGTTTGGTGAACTTTTTCTCTTTTTAAAAACATGTTTAACTAAACTTAAACTGTGGCAGTCTTCATGTAACTGAGTTAAGAAGGCTTTGCTCTGTGAGGATTTGCATTTTCCTCTGCCAGGCATACCAGTATTAATAAACTGAGACCACTTTATTTTCTTTGTTTGGGGTCTTCAAGATTAGGTGGGTAGCAAAAATTTGAACCTAAGATTCATGTGACAGCAGGTTCATAGCTACAGATTCCCAGGGGAGACCATCACTATTACTTTTATTTTATTACTTTTGTCTTTTTATGGCTGCACCTGTGGCATGTGGAAGTTCTCAGGCTAAGGGTCAAATCAGAGCTGGAGCCTATGCCACAGCTACAGCAACACCAGATCCAAGACACATCTGTGACCCACACTGAGGCATGCAGCAACACTGGATCTTTAACCCACTGAGTGAGGCCAGGGATTGAACCCATGTGCTCACAGAGACAACATCAGGTCCTTAACCCACTGAGCCTCAATGGGACCTCTCATCTCTATACCTTTAAGTTTTTATTGTTATTACTATTATTAAGAATATTTCCACCTGGAGCTCTGCTGAAAACAGATTTCCCTCTGACTTGTTTTGCCAGCAGTCCTGTGTTTTCCTAGCCCATCCTTTTCCTGGAGAGTAAACCGTTTTGAAGGTTCATGATTTAGTGACTCTCTGATTCCTCTCCCACTGTATATAGATCCAAAGATCCCATTTCCCTGTACAACCATTAGGGATTGTCTTAAAGGATCAAAGGAAATATTTCATTTGCAGGCCCTATGGTCTCTGTTGCAACGACTTGGCCCTGCTGTTGTAGCACAAAAGCAGCCGTACATAAATGAATGGGCATGTACCAACAAAAATTTATTTACAAAAGCAGGAGGTCAGCCTCTTGTGCTGTGGTTTGTTGATCTCCGATCTAGAATCCTGGTATTGGCATTTGCTTCCTGAGTAGCCCCAGCTACTGAATTTTCTTACTTTTTTGCCCATGGCTTATTTTGTTTTGTTTTGTTTTATTTTACTTTATGTTTATGGGAGTTTCCCTTATTAACCAATTCATTTAATATTGCAATTTATCCAGCATCTCAGTTTCACAACGAAAGGATTTTTGAAATATCTAGTCTTCTAAATTTCTTATAGCAAAACAATGATTTATCTCTCCCTTTGAGCTTACATACCCCTCCAGCCAAGTAAAACCTGGTAAGTTAGCTAACAGACAACCATCTATTTTTCCTTAAGCATCTCCCCTAGTCTTTCAGCATCTTGTGGCACCAATATGTAGCTCCTCTTCCATCTGAGAGCTTGTTGGCTCAGGTTAGCAAGATTTAAGAAGAGATCCCAGGATTCTGACCTCTCTCCTATCGTGTCAGAGGGTAGAGTAGAAGAAATTTGGGTGTTCTGTGAGTGCGGCCCTCCAAAATCTCTTTTACCCTGTTTACTGGGCCTCTCCTACCTGTCTTTCACTGCTCTGGGGACTGGGGTTTACAGGTGGGAAAAATGGAAAAAACTCCTGTTCTCTCTCTCTCTCTCTCTCTTTTTTTTTTTTTTTTTTTTTTTTGGTCTTTTTAGGGCTGCACCTATGGCATATGGAGGTTCCCAGGCTAGGGATCTAATTGGAGCTGTTGCTGCCTGCCCACGCCAGAGCCACAGCAATGCCAGATCTGAGCTGCATCTGAGACCTACACGACAGCTCATGGCAATGCCGGATCGTTAAGCCACTGAGTGATGCCAGGGATTGAACTCGCAACCTCATAGTTCCTAGTCAGATTCGTTTCCGCTGTGTCGTGACGGGAGCTCCAAAATCCCGTTCTCTTGAATATGGCATTTTAATGGGGGAGGAACAGAGAATAAATAACAGAGAATCAGAAAATATCAGGAAATGAGAGTGCTATGTTGAAAATAGCAGAAGGTGTTTTAATAACAAATGACTGAGAAGCTGTTTTTTTTCTTTCTTTTTTTTTTTTACTATTTCTTTGATTGGATGGTATGGGAGGGGTGCTCAGTGAGGGGGAAACATTTAAACCCGACTTGAATAAGATAAAGGACCGAGTTCTTTAAAGATCCAAATGAGGGGAGGGGAGTATTAAACATAGAGTAAGAGCCAGTGCAGAAGCTGTAAAATTAGGAGTATTTTTGGTATTTTCCGAGGTCAAAGAGAATGCTAGTGTGGCCAAGATAGAGTAATACAAAATGAAACTAAAAAAAGTCTCAAGGAGTTCCTGCTGTGAAACAGTGGTTTAAGGATCCAGCAATGTCTTCTCAGTGGCTCAGGTCATTGCTGAGGTATGGGTTCAGTCCCTGGCCCGGGAGCTTCCATATGCCATGGGTGCAGCCAAAAAAAAAAAAAACCTCAAAAAGAAAAATGGGAATCTGAGAAACAGTGGAACAAACGCAGGAGTGTAATGAAAAGGAACCCCAGGATGACAGCTGTGTAGCAGGTTTAGGAAACAGTGGGTCTGTGTGAATATAGGACACTCGGAGGCCCAATAAAGGAGGCCTTTAATAAGGAAGGAGGTTACATTACACACATTAAGTGATTAAGAACCCGGAAGACTTTCATGATAAGACAGATGCATGTGTCTTCTGTTTATTAAAAAAAGAGAAATGCAATAGAAATTGTAAGGAAAATAAAAAATTTTAAGAAATTTATAGTTCAAAAAATTTATAGTTCAAATAGGAAGTAAGTTGAAATGTGGCATGATTTAGATCAGGTGATATAATTTAAGAAAAGAGAACACACTTTTTTCTTTTTTGTATTTTTAGGGCTATACCCACAGCATATGGAAATCAGAGCTGTCGCTGCCGGCCTACACCACAGCCACAGCAAAGTGGGATCTGAGCCAAGTCTGTGACCTACGCCACAGCTCAGAGCAATACTGGATTCTTAACCCACTGAGCAAGGCCAAGGATCAAACCCGAGTCCTCGTGGATACTAGTCCAGCTCGTTACTGCTGAGCTATGATGGGAATACCCACACTTGATCTTTTTAAATTGAAATATAGTTAACAGGCAGTATTAGTTAGTTTCAGGTGTACTACATGATAGCTTGATATTGACATACATTATAAAATGATAACCATGGTAACCTAGTAACCATCTGTCCCCATGCAGTTATTACAATATTATTGGCTACATTCCTTAGGCTGTATGTTACATCTGTGACTTACTTCTTTTTTTTATAATGATTTTTATTTTTTCCATTACATTTGCTTTACAGTGTTCTGTCAATTTTCTTCTATACCGCAGAGTGACCCAGTCTCCTTATTTCTTACACAACTGGAGCCCTGTGCCTCTAAATCCCCTTCATCTACTTTGCCCACCCCCCATGCCTCTCCCCTCTGGTGACCACCAGTTTGTTCTCTGTATCTATGTTTTCATTATTTTGTTTTTAATTTTTTAAAAAATTTTTCTTTTTTAAGGGCCGCACGCATGGCATATGGAATTTCCCAGGCTATGATCATATTGGAGCTGAGCTGCAGGCCTATGCCACGGCCACAGCAATGCCAGATCAAAGTCCCATCTGTGACCTACGGCAACGCCAGATCCTTAACCCACTAAGTGAGAGAAGGGATTGAACCCGAGTCCTCATGGATACTAGTCAGATTTTTACCACTGAGCCCCAAGGGGAACTCCTGTTTTGTTTTTTTAGATTCAACACGTAAGTGAGATCCAGTGGTATTTCTCTTTTTCTGTCTGATTTATTTCACTTAAGGGCTGCAGGGTCCACCCGTCTTGCTGCAAAGGCAATATTTCCTTCTTTTTATGAGTAATATTCCATTATCTGTATGTTATACATATTATATATATATTACATATATATATCTGTATATATATATATTATCTGTATGTTATACATATTATATATATATATTATATATATAAAAATTTTTTCTTGGAGTCCCTGTTGTGACTCAGCAGGTTAAGAATCTGACTTGTATCTATGAGGACTTGAGTTCGATCCTTGGCCTCACTCAGTGGGTTAAGGATCCAATGTTGCTGCAAGGTGGTATAGGTCGCGGCTTGGGCCTGGCGTTGCCATGGCTGTGCCATAGGCTGGCAGCTGCAGCTCCGATTCAACATCTAGCTGGGAACTTGCATATACCACAGGTGCAGCCCTAAAGAAAGGAAAAAAGAAAAAGAAAAAAATTTTCTTCATTTACCTATTGATAGACAGTTAGGTTTCTCTTGGCTATTGTAAATAATATTGCAATGGACGTAGAGGTGCAGATAGCTTTTCGAATTAGTGTTTTCATTTTCTTCAGGTCAAAACCCAGAAGTGATGGAGTTCCCGTCATGGCTCAGTGGTTAACGAATCTGACTAGGAACCATGAGGTTGCAGATTCGATCCCTGGCCTTGCTCAGTGGGTTAAGGATCTGGCGTTGCCGTGAGCTGTGGTGTATGTCGCAGATGCGGCTCGGATCCCGCGTTGCTCTGGCTGTGGTGAAGGCCGCCAGCTCCAGCTCCTGTTAGACCCCTAGCCTGGGAACCTCCATATGCTGCGGGTGCGGCCCTGGATAAGGCAAAAAGACAAAAAACAAAAACAAAAACAAAAAACCCAGAAGTGAAATGGCTAGATCATATGGTGATTCAATTTTTTAACTTTTTTTAAAGAACGACCATACTGTTCCCCACAATGGCTGCACTGACTTACATTCCACCAACAGTTCCCTCTTCCCTGCATTGCCTTTTATCCTGAGGTGGGGCACACGCTCCTCTGGTCAGTACAAGCTCCGTGACCGACAGTGCAGTGGCTGCGCTGACTTTTCTGTGAGCACAGTCACGTCCCTCAGTGCCGCAGGGGCTGATATTTCTGCAGTAGTAGTTGCATTATTGATGTTGTTTTGAAATTTAGAGTCAACCCGGACTGACTAGGCCAGAAGGACCCAGACGTAGTTAGGGACAGCAGGTGAATGTACACCTGGATGCTGTCGGAGCGTGCACACCTGGGGACTGGGCGGCCAGCGCCGCGCACGCTCCGTACGCTCATTTCCTTGTCTTATAGAGTGTGTCCGAGGGGTGAGGGTTTGAGGGAGAATTTCAATGTCAAATTCTTTGGTGTGCTTTAAAAGTTTAAAACACTCCCTGCCTGTATCATTTTTATAACCTTATTTTAGAAGGAGTTATCCTTCAGGTCTTTCATCCCACAGTATTTATGGAATGTTGCCTGTACTACAGCTGCCCTGTACTGTGGAACCAGCGGAGAGCAAGGCAAAAAACTGCCCCGCCCTCATTTGGCTCCCATGGCTGTGGGGGAGAATGGGCCTTTCTTCAAGAACCAAAAGACCCCAGGTAGAGAAATGGGGTGTTAGCAGCATCTTGGCCATGCTCGCCAGCTCCCCGGGTTCAGCTGCCGTGGTGAATTGATGTCACCTCACCATCTATCTTCCGACCAGATCTTGGTCCTGACCTTGAGATCTGTGTCTACGTGCCTCATAAGCATCTCTAAACCTGATCTTCCTCCACATCCTGCAGCTCCTCAGAAGATATCTTCCTCCTCGCTCTTCCCCCGTCCACCCACACGGCACCCCACGGCCGGGGACCAAGTCACCTCCCTGCACCGGTCCTGTGCCGCGGCTCCCTCTCAGTCCTGGTCATCATTTCTTTCTCGGGTTATCCCAGCACACCCTTCACTGCCCTTTAATTCGTTTTCCACTCTGCAGCCGGAGCATCATTTCCAACAAACAAATCTGACCATCTCGTTAATCTTCCTAAAGACTTTGAGTGACTTCCCAGTGTCCCTTAGGAAAAAGTTCAAGCTCTTTAGTGTGGCTTGCAGAGTTCCTCTCGCCGACTCTCTCACACACACGCCTACACATTTGCTGCTTTCTCTTTCCAGAATGTTTTCTCCATCACTTAGCTTTCTGTCAGGGCACCAGCCTCCCGCTTGGCAATGAGGCTCTTCCTGTTTGGGTGTCCCCAGACTGTGTCTGGGGCAGGGCCACTGTACAAGGCAGGCTCTGGGGTCCCAGCCCTTGGTTCAAATCCTGATTCTACCACTTCCATGTTTAACTTCTCTTAAGTTGTGCGAGCATCTGTAAAGTGGGGGTCACAGTGAACTCACCTCCCGGGTTGCTGTAAGATGTGTGATGGACCTGCGGTGCATCTTGGGCTTCCACCGTGACTTTTGTTATGACTCACACTCGTGGTCTCAGCTCAGTGGGGCTCTCAGGGAGGTCTTCCTTGAAATGCCCTCTGTTTTCATGGCTCCCACATTTCCCTTTCCTGCACGCACCTCCCTTTATTATAATCACTTGTGGAAACTGCTGGTGTAGAGCGGGAATTGCCTGCCAGAACCAGGGTTCTGAGAGTGTGGAGGCCAATCACCTGTTCCCACAACACTCCCAGTGTTCAGTGGAGTGCTCCATACATGGCTGGACTCAAAAAAGAGGCGCGGGGGGGGGGGTGGATAAATGAGAAAAGTGTAGGAGGGATACAGAATCTAGTTAATCTGACTTGACCTTGAGAAAAACTTTCTGACCTTGAGAGTCCTGGGACCCTGGAACACCTGAGCAGCACCGTTCTACATCTGGAAATGCATTCTGTCCTTCTGTAGCTTAGAAGAGTTTAAAAATGTATTTCTTTGTTGGCTTTTAAAAATTACTTGTTTTCCAGCTTGGTTTCTAGCGTAGAGCCTGTTAGGAGATGCCCAAATGCCCCAGCCACCCCTCCCAGCTGAAGGCAGAAATTGAGGTTGCTGCTCTGCCCTGAGGCTGGTGGGGGGCCAGTGGACTCCCCCGAGGGGCTTGTGACTCAAGCCCAGGCAGTGGCTTGGCTCCTTTAAGAGCGCAGACAAGCTCTAGGAGTCTGGAGGCTCCCACCCCACCGGCGGGGCAGCCAGCATGGAGGCTCCCACCCCACCCGCGGGGCAGCCAGCAGCAGAGCCCAGCTGTCGCAGGCCCCGCGGGGCCCTGGTCGTGTTTACACGAGTGGTCATGTGGTGACCTCTCCCAGCGCACAGGACGGCTACAGTTACCTCATCTGCAGTCCAGTGACCTCATCCACGTAAAATGTGGCAAGTGCGAGACAGAACAGCCCAGCCTCCCCCCCAGCCCCCAGCCCAGGAGAAGCTGTCCTCCACTTGGGCTCAGGAAATCATCTGGAGAGCTGTCCACTCAGCAGTCACTCCCAGCCAGGAGCCCATTCAAAAGTCAAGTGGATGTGGCTTCCATTCAAAAGTCAAGTGGATGTGGCTTCGGAGGGTAGGGCTGGGAGGTGCCTGTGCAGACAGGTCTGCGCCCACCCTGGGAGCTGCTCGTCTCAGGGGATTTGCGTCCCCCACCACCCCAGGAAGAACCACTGACCCTGACCTCAGGCCAGGCAGAGCCGCCATCGTGTTCCCCGCCTCCCTTCGCCCTTGAAGCGCTTTGAAGATGTTGATGCACAAACAGGAAGAGAAAGACACCACAAAGCAGACAGGCACGTGTCCCCTTGACTTGGGGGTGGAAGCATCACTCCATATTATGGGTGGTTTTTTTTTTATTGTTTATCACTTTCTTTGAATTATATTTGCTCTCCCCCTCCAAAAAATATTGCATGTGATGACTAGGAATATAAAATAAATTACCTTTGCCATAGGCTGCTGGGTTTATTAGCCCTTTTCAAGCTCTTCACAATGTAAAGGACAGGCTGACCTAGAGTGATCTCTTCCCTCCAGTCAGCTCCCTCTCCTCCCTCTCAGTAACAGGAGCTCCGCTATTTGTGCATTTAACAGCTTAACCCTTTGAGTTACCCTGAGCTCTGTTTTCTTTCTGGGTTTTCTTTTGTGAGAGTGTCCGGCTTTGGGATGGTTCTCTAAATTTTAAGGCAGCCGATTTATGTTATCCATATCACATATTTATTAAAAAATAATAAAACAAGAGATGAAAACCAAGCCTAAGAAATAAAAATGGAAGAAACAACACAAAAGTTAAATAGCTTCGGAGGTCAAGAATTTATTTGGCATAGGTCTGCACAGTGAAGGGCTTGTCAAGGACAGGGGCTTACTCATCTTAAAGAGGATATGTTAATAAACATAGAGCCCTACCCCTGATTACATGGAGATCAATTAGCGAGATAGGAGCCGTGGTGCACTTTTCCTTTAAATGCCCGACCAAACCAGTTATTAAAGGTGAGATCTAAGTCTTCCAGGGAGGGAAGCAAATGCTTGGCTGTAATGATCAAAAGAGCAGAGGTCATTGTTTCGATGGGGTGTTTGCTATTTACTTCCAGTCATGCACTTGACATACTCTTCCTTATTAGCAAGCCTGGAGCAGCCCGGAGCCTGTGCAAATAACTTCCCCCAAATCTGGATTCCAGGACACTCCTCCTGCACACAGATGAATGCCCCCATGAGCAAATTGCAACCCCCTCAACCCCCGCCCCCGCCCCCGCCCCGCGCCCCCAGCCAGTCCGGAGTCACGGAGGCTGCTGGCAAATGGTTTTTCAGAGCAAGGTAAGCACCACAGAGAACTGGAGGCTGTATATTTAAACAATTATGGGCCGTGCGCGGTCCTGCCTCTGCTGCAGTCTCCAACAAGATGGTGTAATATGTGCATTTTACATATCAATGGCAGAGGAGGCTGTTTCCAGATGGCTGTACCTTTTGATGCACAAGGAAGGCTGTGTGACCTCCCTCCAAGGAAATGTGTTTTGTAAGTCTTGGGAATGAACGCTTAAAAAAATGCTCCCGGGCTGTATTTCATGTCCAGTCCAACGTGCGGTGTGTGCACAGCTGTTCGGGGCTGGCACTGGTAGCATATTAAAAGGAAGATTACAATTTCCCATTCCCCCCCCTTCCAAGGCTTGATATGCATATATGAAACTTGTGGAAAAATAAATGGGCATAATGAGACAAGGAAGCCTGCTCTCCAGGCACTAGCCGGTGCACATCTGGAGTTGGTCGCGTTCTGGAGAGAGTTCCTTATTCCCAGGAGCCGCCGCCGGGGTGGGAACGGTAGCCCGTCTCCATGGCAGCTTCCCTATCGCGCCGCGCCAGGTGTGCGCCGCGTTCTTTCTTGGAAAGGCTGTCCTCCGAGAGAGCGGGAGGGGAGAGGACGAGAGAGGAGAGGACGGAGGAAACAGAAGGGAGGTAATTAGGCGCCACCTTGCCCGGCGGAGCCAGCGCAGGCGTCTGAAGTCAGGAGTGGGTACTGGAGGGAGCTGGCGGAGTCAGATGGTGCGCAGCGCCGGCTCCGCGCATGCCAGCTCGGCGCTTGTTTCTATGGGGACGAGGCGGGAGGACAGGCCCCGGGGTCAGAGGAGACACGCGGAGCGCAGCGCCGAGCGGGCTGGGCCGGGAAGGCCTCGCTCCGTGCCTCCCGTGCAGCGTGACACTGATCTTGAACGGACAACGCCAATTCTTCCCAGTTAAGAAAGGGGAGGTGTTTCGAGCCTCGTCGGTGGTTGTTTAGGGAGAGGCTTCACGAGACGGGGTTTTACCCGGGCAGCTGCCTGGCTGAGCTCCGTATTCCCGTTCAATGGGGAGAGCAGGTAGGGGCTGTGCAGCCTGCCTCGCAGTGAGCGGTAAAACGCGGCCTGGGTCTGGGAAGTTTTCTCGGAAGAGTTTGTTATAGTTTCATAGCTTCGTGAGAGTCACAGATTTTTTTTTTCTTTTCTTTTTTCCTCTTTTTTTTTTTTTTTTTTTTTTTTTGAGCTGCAGGACTGAGTTTCCAGATGCCCCGTGTAAAACAATGCCCCCCAGGGGAGAGTCAGGATGGGAAGTGTGAGGTCCAGCTTGAGGCCACCCTAAAACTGGGCTGTAAACAGCAGCTGCTTCTATTGTGCGTGACAAGTGCTGCCTATTAGCTGAGGTCTCCCAAACCCTTGTTTCTTTCTCTTAAACCAGATGTGACCGACAGGAGTTTGTCACTTCGAGGTGGCTCCCAGATGGTGGGAAGCAGGGAAAGGAAGCCCGCCCGGGGGTATGGGGTAGCTGGAGGGAGAAGGCTGTCTGCCCTTTCCTGGGTGCTTGGTCTTTTTCCGCCTCCACAGCCGATCCCACCACCCAGCTTGCAGATGCAGCCGCTGAGGCCTAGCAGGCAGGGCGCCTGGCGTCTCTGATCTTCAAGCTCAAATGTGGACATGTGGAGGGGCACAAGGCACATGGAGCAGGGTAGATGGCGGAGGAGGACGCCAAGGGGCCGGGCTAGGGAGCTCCCAGGCAGAGGGCAAACAAACAAAACTCCCTGCCCCCAGGACCCTGCAGACCCCATGTGATGAAATACCAGGGCGTGGGCAGGAATAGACAGAGACCAGTTCACTCGGGCGCACCAGGCAAAGGCGTTTATCAGTTCCCAAGCTGCTAGGGAAGTGACGTCCACCTCAGGGCCCCATTCCTTCTGTTTAATTCTGTGTATGTGTGTTTACCCTTTAAGAAACTGTGGGTTCAGCTAGTGTTCATCAATTTCCTCTTGTTTCTTTTCCCAAGTAAGAGAGCCATTTGAGAATATGACTCAAAGCGCTGTGGGAAACAACTTGAACCTCACCTGACATAGCCGAGAGAGGCGCATGGCCCGGGAGATCAGAGAAGCGGCCTGCCCCCCAGCGCTCATCGCTGTCCCTGCATTAAAGGGTTGTGGCCCTGGGAAGTGACCTGTAAGAGCAGCTCCTGTCTTCTGTCCCTTCCTTTTTGTGGAGATGCTAAGAGTTACCTGAGACTTATCTCCTGAGGTTCTCAGCTGGCCCACTGTGTCCCATAGCTCGCTCTGAATTTCACAGCAGTGAATCCTCATCCACAGCTGCTAGAAGTGAGATAGGCGTGGCCATTCCAGAGAGCAATTCAAAAGTCATATATAGATATTTTACATGCTGTGACATGGCAGTCCCAGCATACTCTGGAGGAGCTCTCGCACATGTCCCTGTGGGAACACACACATGTAAGTGTGCTCCTCACAGCATTGCTTTGGGGCCCAGGGAGTTGGAGGCTACGTAGGTATCCATCACGTGGGGAATGGGCAGATGAGATGTGGCAGAGGCTTCTGGTGTGAAATATCATGCAGCACTGCCGCCACGGATGCCTGCAGTTCCTTGGAAAGTGTTGAATGAAAAAAGGAAGAAGTGGAATAAGATCCTTAGCGTGACATCATTTTCACAAAGTTAGGAAAAGCATATACCCACACTGACAACCTCCTATCTTTAAGGTTCGTACATTTCCCATGGCACATTCCTAGCACTTTAGATGGGTGTCTGTTGGGTGGGGGGAAAGGAAGGAGACAGGTTGTGGGGGATCAAAGATATAGGGGAGAATTCAAGTGAAATTAAAGAAGGGAGAGGACTTTTACCCACCAATGATGATATTGTGCCATGAACTGAAGAAATGATGAACTCAGCTCTGTACCTGATCCTTATATGTATAAACATTCTCTCCTCCATCTATCTACCTATCAAATGCTTTAGTTTCTGTGATAAGAGGTAGTGTAGAAATGCACAAATCATATATAATATCATCAAATAGTCTTTAAACTGACTCTGGGTTGACTCCTGTCACCTGGTGTCAGCGGTGGGGCCTGCGGAAGCATAGGGTGCTGACCTTGTTCTTGTCACGCGGCTGGGAAATCACATGTGACACAATAGTGTGCTGTTCAAGACAATGAAAAATTCAGGCCCAAACTGTGTGAGACATACCGCATGAATCGTGTGAGATTAGAAAAAAAGCGCAGAAAGATCTGGTGAGGACAGTGGTAGTTGGGAAAAGTTAACGTGGAAAGAAGTTCCGTCCTGGGCCCTGAAGGACCGCGGCCTTGGCTTGAAGAAGGGGAGGTGTTCTTGCTCACGGAGCCCCTGGCGTCGCAGAGGGGCAGGCTTGAGACGCAGAGAGAGTGGAACACATGCTTACCCTGTGGCCTGGGTGGCAGTCACCCCTGAGAACTGCCCCCCCCCACTGCTGGGAGCCTCTGGAAGCCTTTCTGTGTAGTTGTTTTCCCTCTCATACTATGGTGGCCTCCCCGGCTTTTTCCTTCCATAGACAGTGAGAAGGGGGCTTGTCTTAAGGCGACAGTTCCCGTCGTGGTGCAGTGGAAATGAATCTGACTAGCAACCATGAGGTTGCGGGTTCGATCCCTGGCCTTGCTGTGAGCTGTGGTGTAGGTCGAAATGAGACTCGGATCTGGTATTGCTGCGACTGTGGTGTAGGCCGGCAGCTGTAACTCTGATTGGACCTCTAGCTTGAAACCTCCATATGCTGCAGATGCGGCCCTGAAAAGCAATAAATAAATAAATTAAATAAATAAATAAAGTGACAGTCCGACACTGGCAATATTACATCAAAAGTTCGCACTCTGAACACCTTCCCATGACCATTTTACAAGATCTTTTTAAAAATCAAAATCATAGTTTCAGGAGTCAACCAGTTCCATGATGTTTGCTTCAGAAAACATAAAACAGCTTCCAAAGCCCCTTTGCTCCCCATTTCTCTTACTCAGGGGCCAGGCACTGGGGGCTGGGTTGATAGACTCCTTTTGTATTTCTTTGTGTTTCTATTTAATAGGAGTATATTACTACTTTAAAATTTTTAAGTTTCGGGCGTTAGGATTTAACTTTCTTTCCTCTTCCTCCTCTGACACAATGAACCTTGCGATTACCAAAGAATTTAAAATTACATCCAGGGCTCACACTACGTTTCTTCTTGAGGGCACTGCTGTGGATTATAATTGCTTTGTTTATTTATTTGGTTTTCCGTACATTTGTCACCTCCTGATTCTATGCTGGTGTCTAGATGTTTCTTGAGATGTGCCTTCTGTCTCTTTTTCTGAAGAAGTCTGGGAGTCCTCTGACCAGCTTTTATGCGAATTGGCTGCTGTCACTCTGAGGTCCCTCGTCACTAAGGTCCTGGGAATTCACTTTATTGTTCTACTGTGTTGAGGATGTGTCCTGGATCTCATATCTTTTCCCCTCTTGGTTCTCTCCTTTGTTTTATGAAACACACTCTCCCATGGTTTCCTAAGAAAATCATGTAGGAGGTTAATTTTTTCATATATCTGAAAATGTCTTCCTTCTACACGCCCTTGACTCATAGCTTGTCTGGATAGATAAGCCAGGTATGGAGATGATTTTTCAGAATTCGGAAGGCATTGCACCTTTGTCTTTTAGCTCCCTGTGTTGTTGAGAAATTCTAAGGCATTCAATCTCTTATTTGTGGGTGACATTTTTTTCAATCTCTCTTTCAATTCTGCTGTCTCTCTCCTTGCAGAATCTTTTTTTTCCTTCTCGTCACCACCATGAGGTTTTATGACAGTGTGACGTGGTGTGGGCCACGTCCTTCAATTCTGGGAAATTCCCTTGAATTACTCCGTTGGTGATTTCCTCCTCACCATTTTCTCTGTTCTTTCTTTTTAAAACTATGTATTCTTTGGATAAACACATGATTGTTGGGCTGTACAGGTGTTCTCATTTCCTTTTCTCTTTTATTTTCCATTTCTGTCTTTTGCTCTTGGTTCTAAAATGTTCCCTCAACTTCTCTTCCAACTCTTCTGCTGTTATTTGTTTATGCTATCACATTTAATTCCCCAAAGCTCGATCTTTTTTGTTCTTTGGACTTTTTTTTTTTTTCCTTTTTAAGGCCGCCCCTTCGGCTTACATAAGTTCCCCTGGCCAGGGGTCGAATTGGAGCTGCAGCTGCCGGTTACACCACAGCCACATTTGCCACAGACACCCAGCTTCCGGCAGCTGGATCCTTAATCCACTGAGCCAGGCCAGGGATCCGACCTGCATCCTCACAGAGACAGCCTCGGGTCACACTGCATCCTTGAGCCCCAGAGCCATAACAGGAACTGCCTTTTTAATAGCATTCTGTTCTTGTTTTATGGGTGTGTTATCTTCTCCTTTATCTCCTCTCCAATGACAATAATGAGTGTTTTGATCTTTCCCTTTCTTTTCCTGCGTAGTCTCGGTTTCCTCTAAATACCCGCTGGTCTCTGGCAACCCTCTAAATACCCACTGGTCTCTGGCAACCAGGAAAACTCGCTTGTTCAGGATAGGAACTCAAAGCTGATTGGAAGCTGTGTGCCTGGGGGTGGGGTCCTGCAGGGGCGGGGGCGGGGAGCCTTCTGCGCAGGGTGGCTGTGGGGAGCGCCTGGGCTTGCGGTAGGGCTGGTCAGAGGTCTCGAGGGAGAATCGCTTTCCCTCCTGCCTGGAGGGTAATATCCTGACTGTTAGCACTGGTGAACCGGAACTGGGAAGGCGCCCTGGGGATTTCAACATTCGCCACGTAGTACATTCACCAAACTCACCTGTTCCTGTAATGCGCCCTAGGCTGCTGTTGGCCGCTTGTGCCTGTTATCTATTTCTGTTTAATAAACTACATCAAAAGTTTGTGGTTTGGAATAACCGTTTTATTTTGCTTATAGTATTTAGGATGAGGAATTTGGCAGTTTGGCTGGGTGGTGTGTCTCTGATCACCTGGCCTCCGCTGGTGAAACTCTGATGGAGGATCCACTTCCGTCTGGCTTCTACTGCCTGCCCTGCACACACACACATGCGCACACACGTACACACTCTCACACCCTCTCGCCCTATGGTATCTCGCTCTCCAGGCCCTCGCGGTGTGGCTTGGGCTTTACACAGTGTGGTGGTCTCAGGCTGCTCGCCCCTTTTACACAGCGGCTGCCTTATACTGGGCAGGAAGCAAAAGCTGCCAGTGCTAGGCCCAGAGCTGGCACCCTGTCACTTCCAGCATATGCTATTGCTCGGAAAAATCTTTGTGTCTCTGCTGCTCCTACCCACGTCCAGATTCAAGGACGGGAAGAAGACGCCTCCTTTTGATGAAAGAAGGTCTCATGGCAAATGGAGCATGTGAGTTGGAAGATTTGCCATCTTTGGAAAATTTAATCAACCACAATTACCCTGTTTAAAGATGATTTAAGAAGAAAAATTTCTGTGAACACAATCTTCACTGATAAGAATGTTTCCTCCTTAGAGCTATTCTCCATAATGTCTTGTCAACACTGCTGAGAATCTGAATTAAAGATTGTTAAACCTATCCCGGTTTTGGAATAGGTAAACATTTGCTCTGAGTCTTCAAAAATGTCTTCTTTCTGTGTACTAAATCTTTTCATATGATCTGTGATTTTTATTTTATTTTTTTGATTCGCTTTTCCCTTTGGAAGGAGATATATATTCATTTTGGAAATCTGAAATGGTTTTGTCAGACATTGTCCTGGTTCCTTTTCTCTTAGTCCCAAAGGGAGAATTTTAAATTTTTATTTATTTAGTAGTTTTATTTTCCTTGCTTAGGGAGTCTATTCAGCTGGGAAAAGTTGGTAGCAAACTACTGAGAAGGCATTTTTGCCTCAGAAATTCATTGCTTTTTCAAATAGCCTCTTTTTTTTAAGAATTAAAAAAAATTTTCCATTATAGTTGATTTACAGTGTTCTGTCGATTTCTGCTATACAGCAAAGTGACCCAGTCACATATATATATGTGATATATATATGATATGTGATATATATAAATAAATTTTTCTCATGTTATACTCTATCATGTTCCATCACAAGTGACAGGCTCCATCACAAGCAGGGAAGGGTTCCAAGCTTTTGGAAGAGCACAGCCCTGCTGCCACCTTGATTTTGGACTTCTGTCTCCAGAACTGTGAGAGAGTAGCTTTTTTTGTTTTAAGCCACTGCATTTGTGGTAATTTGTTATGGCAGCCTGGGGGAATTGAATGCACCCTTCCCTATACACTTTTCCTTCCTCTCCTTCTCTACCTTAATTATAATGTTCAAGAAATTATTCATGTGCTCAAAAGAGAACTGATCATGCTGGAGCAAAAAACACTGGTCCCAGTGAAAGTTAAATGATATGGCTCACATTTATGAATTATTTTTTTCACGTTTGGGAAAAATGTATACTTTGCATTTTAAATTAATAATTATGTTCTCTATCTTTTTCTAAACTAATCACTACTGGATAACATCATGGGGAAAGAGCAGAATAGGAAGCTCCAGGAATTTGCTCATCCACCAGAACAATGACTGAACCGGCAGGAACTGTCAGCCTGTTCATGTGTCAAAGTGGCTTTTGAGGGGATTTAAAGAGACAGGGTTTATGCCCCTTTTAGGAGGCAGGCATTTAAGGAAATCTGACTGCAGAGATAACAGAAACATAAGGGACCACGCAAAACAAGGACTACACACATTGCAAAAATAGTTTGGAAAAGTTCTACGAGCAAGATTCAGCAATCCCTGAGGTGCAGGAGAACTGGATCTCTAGAGTTGTTGTGACATAATACTCAGAATATCCAGTTCTCAACAACAATAACAACCATGAAAAATATACAAAGAAACAGGAAAATATGGCCCATTCATAAGAAAAAAAAAGAATTTGACAGAAATCATTGTCAGACATTGTCAGGAATTTGACAGAAATCATTGTCAGGAATTTCAGACATTGGGATTATTGGTAAAGATGTTAAATCTGTTTTAAATATGTTCAGTGGGCTAAAAGGAACCGTGGACAAAGAACTAAAGGAAATCAGGAAAATGATGTGTGAACAAAATGAGAATGTCAGCAAAGAGATAGAAATTATAGAAAGGAACAAAACAAATTCTGGAAGTGAAATATGCAATAAATGAAATGCAAAACTCACTAGAGAGGTTAAACATCAGGTTTGTGCAGACAAAAGAAAAGATCAATAAGCTTGAAGATAAGACAAGTGGAATTATCCAGGCTGCAGAGCAGAAAAAAAAAACTGAAGAAAAAGAACAAGAGCACGAGGGAATCTGAGGGATATCATCAGGCATACTAATGTACACATTATAGGAGTCCTAAAAGGAGAAGAGATAGAGAAGGGGGAAGAAAAACATTTGAATAAATAATGGCCAGAAACTTCCCAAATATTCATGAATATACATGTCCAAGAAGCTCAGTGAACTCCATGCAGGATAAACGAAGAGGTCTGTACCAATGCATATTATAGATAAACTGAAAAAATTCAAAGATAGAGGATTTTGGAGGCAGCAAGAGAGAAGTAACTCATGTTCAAGGGATCCTCCATAAGATTAACAGCCGATTTCTCTTCAATAAGCATGGAAGCCAGAGGCAGTGGGATAACATGTTTAAGGACCTGAAGGGGGGGGCAACCAACCAAGAATTCTATATCCAGCAAAACTATCTTTCAAGACTGAAGGAGAAATCATGTCATTTACAAATAAACAAAAGCCAAGGGAGTTCATTACTCACGGGTTTGCTGTATAATAAATGTTAAAAGGAGTCGTTTAGGCTGAAGTGAAAGCGTAGTAGACTATAAATCAAAGACATAAGAAAAGAAAAAGAACACTGGTAAAGGCAACTATATAGGTAAATATAAAATCCAGTATCTGGATTTTAAAAAGCATAACAGTACACTTTTCCTATGGTTTGTAACTTCTCTCTTTTTACTCTATGATTTAATAGGCAAATTCATAAGACAATGATTGTAAGTCGGTTAATGGGCACACAATGTCAAAGATATAAACTGTGACAATGATATAAAGGACGAGAGTTAGAGCTGTATAAGAGTGAGATGTTTGCATACTATGGAAACTAAGTTCATATTACTCAAACTTGGTTGTTATGAATTTAGGATGTGAATTGTAATTCCCAAGGTAACCACCAAGAAAATAACTGAAAAAAAATACAGGAAAGGCAAGAAGATGGAATCAAAATGGTATACTACAGAATCAAACCCTATCAAACATCCTGCATTTTTTGAGTACCTTGTGTTGGTTTTTACTTATGGGTTCTCCCAACCCAGCCTATATGAGAGGAGTTGGTAACATACTAAACTCTTTGATAGTCTGGAACACTTAGCTGTGAGGTAGTGCACTGGGCCAGTTTCACAAGGCCACGCAAGGACCTTGGGTCAAAGAAGGAGCCTTAGAGGGCAGAGAAAACACTGGGCTAGAGGACGGTAGGAGTGGATTCTAGCTGCCTGGGTTCTTTGTTGCCAACCAGCGATGTGACATTGGACAGCTCTTAGCTTTCTCACCTGTAAAGGGAGAATATGATCTAGATAATCTCAAAGGTCTCTCCAGCCTAATGAGGGGCACCATGGTCTGTGCACAGTCCCCACAGCACACGCCGGCTGAACTGAGCATCGGCAGCTTTCTACTCATGTCCAGGGCAGATGTACACTCTTTGAGGCTTCTTTTAAAGGGGATGAAAGTGTCATGTGGCTGGATGGGATCTTGCGAAATGAGTTACTGCAAGAACGACGACCTCTGCAGCAATACCGGCAGCTCTGTTTGTGTAGTTTGCATCAGAGGCAGCACATCTGGCGTCGCTTTGAGATAGCGAGTCAGGTAAGATGGACATCCAGTTCAGGTGAGAGGTCCTCTGTGCTCAAAGCATCACACAGGAAATGAAGAGTGAGTCCTGCTTTTCAGGCGCCCACATATTACGTAGGCCCAGCTGAAGAAACTGGCACTTGGAGAGGTCAGGTTTT
This sequence comes from Catagonus wagneri, assembly GCA_004024745.2. Taxonomy (NCBI): domain Eukaryota; kingdom Metazoa; phylum Chordata; class Mammalia; order Artiodactyla; family Tayassuidae; genus Catagonus; species Catagonus wagneri. The sequence continues at coordinate 6,136,603 of PVHT021183584.1, forward strand.
GTGAATGAAGTCACATGGGAAGAAGCAGAGCTGGGACAGGAAGCCAGGTCTTATTTCGAGACCAGAGAAGGGAATCAGGCTGCCGCTGGGTCAACCAGGCACCGTTTTCATGATGCTCAGAAGAGACAGCCATAGAATGCCCTTTGGAAGTCAACTCCAGGCCGGCACACCCAGCTGCGGGGATGTTGTTCTCATCAGTTGCCTCAACATCTCAAGTCAAAGTTAACAGTTACTTCCTCTTGTTCTATTTAATCGAAAAACACACCGTCCCTGCCCTTTTTCACTTCTGGCCAGTGGCACAAGTTCCTCATTCAACACTTTGCGGAGCACATAAATACAGCCTTGTTGGGGCAGGATGAGAAGCGGGGAGGGAAAAACAGAACTGCCGACCCAGGCCCCGTGAGAGCTCAGGGCTCAAGAACTACACATGTTCTAGCAACAAGGTTTGTACAGCTTGTACTTTCTTCATCTGGAGGTGAAGAAACAGGCCTGTTTCCTCTCCTGGGCCAGGGTGAAAACTTAATTTTTGTAAAGGGCTTGCTTTTCTTTAACCATCACATCAACTCTAATTATTTCAATGGGTTTTGCATGAACACCTGTTTAACTTGGTACTGGATTTGGCACATCTTTGAAATCATTTTATGTACCTTCTTTGAGGCCAGAATTATATAGTCAATAAAGAATTAAGCATAGAGGGAGTTCTCTTTGCAGCTCAGCAGGTTAAGAAACCAACATAATCTCCATGAGGGTTTGATCTCTGGCCTCACTCAGTGAATTAAGATCCAGCTGCCTTAGACTGCAGATGTGGCTTGGATCTGGCATTGCTGTGGCTGTGGTGTAGGCCTCAGGTGCTGCTCTGATTCAACACCTAGCCTGGGAACTTCCATATGCTACAGGTGCGGCCCTAAAAAAAAAAAAAAATTAAACCTAGGGACTATCATGGGCTGAACAGTGGTCTCCAAATATCAGAACATAATCTCTGGAACCTGTAAATGTTACTTTATTTGGAAAAAGAGCTGCCTTGGAAGATGTGATTAAGTTAAGGATCTTGAGATAGATTATCCAGGATTATCCAGTTGTGCCCTAAATGCCATCAAAAGTGTCTTTGTAAGGGAGAGAGTCAGGAGGAGATGACAGAAGAGGAGAAGGCAACGTGAAAGGTGGAGGCAGAGACTGGAACGATGCGGCCACAAGTCAAAGAATGCCCGCAGCCACAGGAAGCTGGAGGTGGCAAGGACGACTTCTCCTTAGGGCCTCCCGGAGAGGATGTCCCCACCTCATTTCTGCCCAGTGGGACTGATGTTGAACTTCATATCTCCAGAACTCTGAGAGGATAAATGTCTGTTTTTTGTAGCCACCAAGGTTGTGGTAATCTGTTATGGCAGCACCAGGAAACCGACACAGGGACAAAAACAGCTTAGGCTGCTGTTGCTAGAGCAGCCTGGCCAAGCCTATGGATCCCTTCTCAGAAGAACGGTTTCAGGTCATAAAATAAAATACATAAGACCACACAGAAAGCCAAATACATGGACACACAGTTGTTAAGAAAGAAGAAGACAAGGAGTTCCCATCATAGCTCAGAGGTTAACAAGTCTGACTAACATCCGTGAGGACGCAAGTTCAATCCCTGGCCTCACTCAGTGGGTTAAAGGATCTGGTGTTGCTGTGAGCTGTGGTGTAGGTCACAGACATGGCTTGGATCCTGCTTTGCTGTGGCTGTGACTGTGGCTGGCAGCTACAGTTCCGATCGGACACCTAGCCCAGAAACCTCCATATTCCTCATGTGCGGCCCTAAAAAGACAAAAAGAAGAAGAAGAAGACAACTGTGTGCATCTTTGAGAACATGAATCAGGATGACACATGTCAAATATACGCAAGTTAGAGCTGATCTCATTTCTGAAAAACACCACTATGAAGGCCACTGTTGTTCCAGCTTGAGTCACACACAGTGTCGCCGAGTGGCCTGTGGGGAGAAGGTTGAGATCACATGTGATCTCCCGGGGGGGGCGGGGGGGAGACAACCCACTGTTGTTTTGAAGCGATGATGAAAGAGTTCCAGGACATGGCCAGTACCCATAGTTGAAACGTGAAACCTCTGGAAGGCCTGGTGACCCGGGCCCAGGGACCACTCTGCTCTGTGGTTTGTTGCCTCCTTTTGCAATCAAAGGAAATGCTGAGTTTCAGATGGTGAAGCTCAGGTTCAGAGGGAGAGGAGGAGAAGTGGCAACTTGAATGGCCACAGCGAGCGAGGAGTCGGGGCCGGGGAGGCTGAGGAGGGCCAGCCAGGCCTTTTGCAGGAACGGCAGCTTGTGCAGGAACTGCTCCCCTCCCGTGGGCACCCAGAGAAGCAGCAGTTCACAGGAGCTGCGCAGGATAAAGCAGGCCCGGCACATCGGACAAGGTGTCAGGTTGACTGTGAAATATGATGGATTAACAGCCGAGGCCGGTGCTGTGACCTGCCTTCAGACACTTCATTTAGAAGTTATCATATTGCTGGATGCTTCCTCTAATTTGCGATGATGCTGATTGTGATAAATCGTGAGTTTCTGGCAAGCTCCCCCAGCCTGCTCCAATGGCTGAACAGAGAAAATGTGTAATTCTGTGGGAACATTCCTGCCACGAATGAGAGCAAGGATCTGGCCGTAACAACAGAAGGCTCAGTCAGTGAACAAAGTAATTAAATCAAGCTAATTAAATCACAATAAAAATAATTTTAATTTAATTAATTTCTCTGCACTGATTGAACATTATGTTGCAGCCATGAGGCTTTCTGAACACTAATAGAATTTCGGGGCTGGGACACCGAAGTTGTGGTCACTGGTGTGGTACGTGGGTTATTGTTGAGGGAATGAAATTAAATACATTTAATGAGATGCTGAACTGTTGACTGAGCTACAAATAGAGAATGCTTTTGGAATTAAGATAATGGGGTCTTTTCCTCTCCCCGTTAGGTTTCTGTACTAACCAGGGCAATAAATGTCCAATTTGGTGACAATTTAAAGGTCTGGATGAATGAGAGGGTACACAATGGCTTCACTGTGTTGGACTCAGTGGGAACCGTCAGCAGTGAGCAGAAGTACCAGGAACGGATGGGTACCAGTACCTGTTGTCAGCCCTGCCCCAAGGCCCCGGTCAGTAGCAGAGGCTCTAGAAGCATTTGAACTAGAATCCTTTGGGGTCCTTGCTCAGGGACTAAACAAGTGGCAATGGGTTTTTAACAGCAGCATGAAAGATTTAGGTGAGGCACATAGAAGGACTTTCTGTCAATATCCAGTTACTTCTTGAAAAGGAGAACCATGGACTCCTCCCTTATCCCTGGTGCTAAGCAGGGGGCCTTCCACTAGCTGGTACTCAAATATTTATTATAAATTAAGTTATTGAGTTCTCAAGGAATGTATTCCCTGAGCACTTAAAAATCAGGATGGATACTCTTCTTTGGGGGTTTTTAGACATTGTTCAGTTTCCATGCAGAGGATACTCACACTAGGTGACCTTCTCAAGGTCATCTCCCTGAAACTAATTTTGTCATGGAAGCAGCCCTGGAATTCTGAGAGTGTGTTTGCAGGCGCTCAAGTAATTACCAACTGTGACTTTTGAGGAGCCCTGTGCTTTGGATTCCAATATTATTTATCCTGCACAATATTTTAATTAATATTTTGTGTGTGTGCCAACATTTGAACCAGACCTCATTATGACTAGTCGGGGCACTGCATTGTTTGTTGAGCGGAATTGTTTTCTGGGACGCAGCTGGTTTCCCTCCGAGGCAGCCAGGGAGGGCAAAGGGAGCGAGGGAGCCAGGCTTTGCAAAAGCCTCTGCTGCCACCACAGCGTGAGCCCCGGTCCTAGATAGCTTGTCGGCCGGAAGCTGTTTCTCTGTCCAAAGGAGGGGTGTGCGGAGATGCCCCTGGCGGGTCTCCGGGCACAATGCGGTATCACAGGGAGAAGCATGCGGGGACCAGTGGTGTATGAGTGCTGCACGCAAGCCCCGGGAAGGAGGGGTGTTCATGTGCCTTTGAAGAGTGAATTGGCATCTTTTCTGTTGTTTCGTAATTGTGCAAACAGTGTGAAATCCAGGCTAGCACAATGCCCAAGCGCTCCAGCTGGCCATTGGGCTCAGCCCGCACAATTATGGAAGAACCCCGCTCCCCCAGACAGCTGCCCGCATGACGTGTGGGCAGGTGTGCTTCTTCCTGGCAGAGCTGCCCCTGAGGTTAGAACAGGACATTTTCCAGGAGGAGATATTTGCTGTTCTGGAAAAGAGAACTTCCAGCTCGACCTGCATCCCTGCCAGTTCTTCTGCCAGCCCCACCTAGACTGCCACCCCTCCCCCATCCATCGTTTCCTGGGTGCCTCCCTCACCCACAGGGACCGTGCAGACGATGCAGGTGGTATCCATCTTTCTGGAGCATTTTCCCCTTTCTAGCACCTAATTTTAGAAAGATGCTGCCCACCAATGTGAAGCTGGCTGTCCCACTATTTCCTAATGAGAATTAAAACCCTCACATTGGCTTTAACCCTCTTCCCTCTTCCTTACAGACTCATAAGGTCTAGTTCTATTCATATCATTTTTGTTAAGCTTCAAATAATACTATCTAACCAAGATAGATTTGAAGCTTATTGTTAAGCTTCAAATAATACTATCAGATGAAGCTCTGAAGTCAGAAAGGTACCAGCAAGGTACGAAGCTCTTTACCTGCGCCTTTAGTTCTCAGAGAACTTGTTTCCACCTTGTAGATGAGGAAACAGCTGCCTGAGCAACTCAGTAACCCACGTCCCACCTCACAGCTGGTAGGTGCCAAAGCTGCTCCTGGAATCAAGGTTCTTTTCTTTTTCCAAATCCTTCCTCTTCACCATCCACTGCCTCGGAAATGAACGCAAGGATGAGGACTATTTTGTCCCTGCTTTGCTCTCCTTCCCCACCCAGTGCCGCCCAGAACACACCGGTGGTCCATCACCGCCCGAGGCAGCCGCTCTCCCCGAATCCTCTTTCCCCTGCCCGGAAAGGTATTTCACAGAACAAAGATTTTGGACCAACTAAGAATGTTGGGACAATTTTTTTTTCTTATAGAGTAAATTAACCACACACGTGCATCTGTATCGGTCCAAGGATTCTGTCACAGGACGAAATCTCTTTAAAGGATTTAGCTCTCAGACCCCGAGCCGTCTTGAACGCGGGCCTTGGAAGCGGGCCCAGGTCTTGCGCATGCCCAGTGGTCGCGGTGTTCCGCTGGGCTGGACCCCCGCCGAAACGAAGACCAGCCCGGTGCCAGGTGCAGGCGCCAGGCCACCCGGCTCAGCCCAGTCTACCGCGCGAGAGCTCCTCCTTGATCTCCGCGGTCGCCCTCTCTTTGATCTCCCTCTCTGTCCTTCCCGCCGCTCCTTCTTCTTCTGTTTCTCTCCAGGTCGACGGTTTCGACTCTCGTCCCCGCTCCCGCGCCAGCCCCTCACTTTGTCACCTTAACCGTGCAGCTGGCTGCTCTCTACATCGTCCAGGTGGCCTCTGCCTGCTTCGTAATTCTCTGCTGAAGACGGATAATAACAGAAAACCCAAGAAGGGGAAATATTTACCAGCTCTGCAATGGCTTGAATTAATGAAATAATGTTCGGGGGCATTTAGATTGAACCGGTGTAATTGTAGGTTGCAAAGTATAATAGTAGCTCATGCGGGGCTACCTCATTTTGTGCTATTTTACCTTCAGGTTTTTGTTAATCCAGTGGGTTTGTTGGAATTAGAGGGCTGCTGTGAAGGGAAAAAAAAGGGGGGAAGCCTAAGTGACCTGCTGGCGAGAGAACAGCCTTGTCACACTAGCAGGTAACTGCGCGTTTCGCCTTTATCCAGCATACAATAAGGGCAATCACCAGGGCCTGGAGAAAGAGTATTGAACTGTCGACGCAGGACATTTTTGTGGAAAGTAGTCTTTTTGATTTCATCTTCCCAGACTAAAGTAATAAAAACAGACATTCTGGAAAGCGTTCATCTCAGTTTGATGAGGACCATCGTGCATCCCCAGCAGCATCTCCCGTCATAAAGGTTATCCTCCTGCCGGAAGTGACCGGGAAGATGATTGCGGATCCCGAGGCTGTGAGCCTCTCCCCGCCCTGGCGGCGGGTAGCTGTCAGAATAGGAGCATTCTCTTGCTGCTCGGAGAATACTGAACTTCTCAAGCGTTCTAGGTTTCAGCCACAAGCCCATTTTCTCTAATTAGCAAAACTCGGAGGGGTTATCTCAGAGGAAGAAGAAAGGAAAACAAAGTGGACTTTGAACTTATTTTTGCTGGAGGCAGGAACCCGCCCTGGTCAGTGGCCTGGTTCCTGTCAGCTGTTCCCACTTTCCATATTCCTGGATTCCATACTCTGACTCTGCAAGTTTCTGACCTCAGTGGACACCAACAGCAAAGAGAAGAACTTCGCATAACTTGACAGTTTAGGAGATTTCCCCCAAACAAGAAACTCACAGAAGTTAGGCTGGTTCTGGCATTTGAGAGAATTCAAACTTGCTAAACCTTCTTAATTTCTTTAGCTGACTGTAGCATTCCAAGTTTGCTGTGACATGGTAAACATCCCTCCCAGTGTTTATTTGTGGTTGCTATGGTACTAATTTCTGTGTGCTTGTTGAAGTACACTGAAAAGGACTGCTTATTCTCCATTAATTTTACTCTGTCATGAGTGTACAGGTAGCATTTTGCTGGGTGTTAGCATGCAAACAGGTATTCGCAAATTGAATATGAAACAGTATATAAATACAATTTCTCAAACTGAATCAAGCATGACCTGCAATTTCTTTGAGATTGAAAAGGCTTATGTCTTATTGTTCTGATAATTGCTGTTGAGTTCACTGTATTTTTATACTTTTCGTTTGCTCCTGTATTCATTCAGCAAGCTGTCACTGAGCGCCTACTGTGTACCAGGATTCAGGCACTGGATTCTGGGAGTTACACAAAAGATGGTCTCTGCCCTCAGGCCAGTTATTTATAGTCCAGCAGTGCTTCTAAGACCAGGCAGAGGGTTAGAACGACGTATGACAAGCACCATGACAGACAGGTGCCCAGGGTCATCAGGAGCCAGGAGGGGAGCCATCCATACAGCCGTGTGTGCACGCGCGTGCACGCACTCATGGTGTTTGGAGATGCATAGTTTAAAAGCTTCCTGGTGATGTGATGATGTCTAAAATAAATCTGGAAGGATAACTAGACTTGCCATAGTGGAAGGGGAGTGCATTCTAGATCAGGGCAAATGGCATTCCAAGGCCTACAAGTCACTTTGTTAGTGAGAGCTACCCTTCCTTGGGGCGGTGGTGATGGATGAATCTGGAGAAAATGGCAGGACTTGTGTTTCATTCCATAGGGTCTATTTGCTGAAGGAGGGAAGGAGTGCATCGGAGCACTGGAAAACAAAAACGGATCTGAGATTTATTTTCTGCTTACGCCTGGTGGTTTTCATAAGCCCATGTTGCCTTTTCACGTTTAGCTTCTGAACCGGTTTCCTCATTTACATAAAAAGGTGTCCCTCCAACGTAGGGAAGAGGTGAGGGTCAAATAAGGTCCCGATGATGAGGCGCTTAGCACGGTGCCCCGCACACTGCTGCTGCTCAGTAACCGGCTCATCAATAAGAAGAGCGTGGAGGCTGGACCCCGAGGAGTGAGACCGGAAGCAGTGGAGAGGCTGTGACGAAAGCACTGTGAAGCGGGTGGAGAGACACAGCCGGCGGGAGAGGCACTTGGGGGGTGGCACTGGCAGGGCCGCTGACGGACGATGTGCCGGCGGCACGGGAGCGGAGAGCCAGCATTGCCTCTTAGGTTTCTGGCTGGGCGCGTGGGGCCCCTGCACTGAGGTGGACACCGAGGGAGCCGTAGGCAGTGTCCTCAAAGTGGAAGACCGTACAACACCCAAACCCAAACCAGTCCTTGGTCTCTAGGGCTTGTTTTCAAAACTGGATTCACATCTGGGGAGTTCCCATTGTGGTTCAGTGGGTTGTGAACCCAACTAGTATCCATGAGTATGTGGGCTTGATCCTGGGCCTCGCTCAGTGGGTTAAGGATCCGGTGTTGCCGTGAGCTGTGGTGTAGGTCTCAGACATGGCTTGGATCCATCTTTGCTGTGACTATGGTGCAGCTTCGATTCGACCCCTAGCCTGGGAGCTTCCATATGCCCCAGGTGCGGCCCTAAAAAAAAAAACAACCCTGAAACAAACAAATGAACAAAATCCAGAGCGTGTGAGGCAGTCGGTGTGCTGTGTGCTGGTGGGGGGTGCAGCGACATCTCAGGGGGGTGGGGGTGGGGTCCCAGCAGTTCCTCCGGGAGGGCCCTCCCTCCGTGCCACGTGACCATCTGCACGTCCTCCTCTTCCTCCTGCTTCTCTCCAGCCCCCGACCACCTGTAAGAATCAAGTGCTCCATACCTTCTCCCATCAGCCCGTCATCACTTCGTCACGTGATGTGTGATGCCAGTGCCCTTCTCCTCCCTGCACACCAGACCCTGGGTCATTGCCTATTAACCTGTTGCGGGGGGGAAGGGAGTGAAGACTCCTGCTCCTTTGTGTTCTTGCCAAAGCAATGAAATATATTCCCGACACTAATACTGCAATTTAAATTTATTATCTTTGTGCTTTACAGTATCCATAGCAGTAAAACCTATTCCCAAGAGTATCATTACAATTTCCAGCCACTTAAGGAGTTATTTTTGTTTACGTTTTAAAGCCACAGCAATAAAATTTAATACCAACAATAATACCCACAACTTCGCCCTTAAAAACTTGTCATAAATGATCATTGTGAGGGGATCACAAGCAAGTATGTACATGCTTTTTCAGGAGAAAGCAGACCTTTGCGTCTGTCTCGTGGTAAGGCCCAGATTCTCAGAGAATCTGAGAATCATCGAGAAGCAGACCCCCTTCCCGGTTAGCCAACAGGTCTGCTTGAGCCCAACTCCCAGATATTTCTCGAATCAGCAGTCTGTGGCCTACGTGGCACTGCTGTCATCCAGGGACCCTTCTTTCCTGCCTACGGGACAAGCAGCCTCTCACAGTTCACTCTCCCACCTCCGCTCAGCTCTCCCCATGGCAGCGTGGATGATGTTTTCAAAACACAAGCCTTGCCAGTTTCCAGAAAAATATGGGGGACAGAAAATAAGTTACGTGATACGGCAAGGAAGCAACCCGCCCAATGCAGAGTGTGGGACTCAGGGCAGGACAAGGGACCTGGTTTCTCTAACAGATCAGCGGAGTGAAAAGGGGAGAGGGAAGACGAGCAGGGGTTGTGACGGAGTCAGAGGATGTGAGAACTGCTGCGGCGATGGCCGGATACCATCCCTGGGCTCTGCGTGGCTCCTGATTCCCACAAGCCAACTGCATGCAGAGCTTCTGGAGAAAATCCGGAAAATCTGACCATGGAGCGGATAGTAGCTGAGACTGAAGAACTACTGTTAATTTTGCTGGCATGTCCTTCTGTTCTCAAAGGAAAGACTTGATCGATTAGAGGTGCATTCTCGGGTATGTACAGAGGAAGTGACATTATGTCTTGTGTTTGTTTGAAAATACCACAGCCTCTCTGTCCCCAGCATGGATGGGCGGTGCAGAGAGATGAGAATCAAGATTGCCAAAGTGTTGATAACTGTTGAAGCTGGGGGTTACCTCGTGCTCTGTCTACCTTCGTGCCTGTCGGGAAAGTAGTGGAAGTAAGAGCAGAAAATTCAAGTGAATATAGGCTGGATGAAAGGTTGGGGTTTTTTCAATAGCAATTAATTTATTCAACAAAAATATTTTTTTCATCATCAACTTCAACGATTTTTTTTCTTTTTTTTTTGGCCAAACATGAGGCTTATGGAGGTTCCCAGGCTAGGGGTCAAATCGGAGCTGTGGCTGCTGGCCTACACCACAGCTACAGCAATGCAAGATCTGAGAAACGTCTGCGACCTACACCACAGCTCACGGCAATGCCAGATCCTTAACCCACTGAGCGAGGCCAGGGATCGAACCCTCATCCTCATGGATACTAGTCGGATTTGTTTCTGCTGAGCCACGATGGGAACTCCCTCAACAGATATTTTTTTAAACGAATACCGACCTCCTAGAAAATTGAAGAAGACACAGCTTCTGCCACTCAGAAGCTTATCATCTGGTCGAGGAGAAGTTAGTTTTTGAAAAGCTAACTAATAAGCATGCTTATAACACTAAGCACTAAATCAACAATATGCCAAATGGTCAAAAGCTATTGTGAAACATTCAAGGTACAGGAGCTCCCTTCACGGCGCAATGGAAACGAATCTAACTAGGAAACATGAGGTTGTGGGTTCGATCCCTGGCCTCATCCAGTGGGTTCAGGATCCAGCGTTGCCATGAGCTGTGGCATAGATCACAGATGCAGCGAAGATCTGGCATGGCTGTGGCTGTGGTGTAGGCCAGCAGCTATAACTCCAATTTGACCCCTAGCCTGGGAACCTCCATATGCTGCGGGTACGGCCCTAAAAAGCAAAAAAAGACAAAAACAAAAACAATAACTTGGCATAAAGCAGGCACTTGATCTGTGCTAGTTCCATATGTTGATGTGCTTTCAGAAAGGCTGGCATCAAAAAGACTACAACTAACAAGTGCTGGTGAGGGTGTGGAGCAAAGGGAACTCTGTACACTGTGGTGGGAATGTGCATTGGTGCAGCCTCTGTGGAAAACTGTATGGAGGGTCCTCAAAAATTAAAAATAGAACAACCATAGGATCCAGCAAGTCCCCTCCTGGGTATTTATCCTAAGAAAACGAAAACGCCGTTTGAAAAGATCCATTCACCCCAGTGTTCATAGCAGCATTATTTACAATTGCAAGCTCAGTACCCGTGAACAGGTGAATGGATAAAGAAGATGTGGTATATAAATACAGTGGAATACTCCTCAGGCATAAAAATGGATGGGAGAGTGTCACTTGCAGCAAGATGGATGGGCCTGGAGGGCATTGTGCTAAGTGAAATAAGACAGAGAAAAATACTGTATGCTCTCGCCTATATATGGGATCCCAAAGATAATACAAACTAGTGGATAAAGAAACAGACGCGCAGATATCAAGAACAAACTAGTGGTTACCAGTGGGGGAGGGGCAAAATGGGATAGAGGATTAAGAGATACAAACTATTAGGCATCAAGTAAGCTACGAGGATGTATATCACGGAGATTATAGCCAGTAATTTATAATGACTCTGAATGGGTTTAACCTTTAAACACTGAGAATCACTGTGTTGTGTACCTGTAACGTGTGTAAACTGTACAGCAATCATACGTCTGTGAACAAAGACAACAGTGCGGTGATGCATGTTGCTGCACTGCGTTTTGCTGAGACAGCCTCTGGTTCATGAGCAGGTGGATCTGTAGCCCTTACTAGGCTGAACTGTGATGGGGCTTTATTTTCTCCTGTTTCGGGTCCAGCTCCCTCACATCCGTGCCTCGCCGCTTGCGGGCCCGCTGGTAAGGGGTGGACAGGGCAGACTGAGAAGGCTCTTTTGGCTGCGATGCTATCAAATCAAAAATCCACTTAGCGAGTCTCCTCGGGCCACATACTGTCAGGGGTTTCGGGACATCGCCCATCTGTTGTCTTAGTGGTCACGTGCCCTGTGTCACTGGAGCACAAGCTCACTGTCATGTCTTAAGAACGAAGGAAAGTCTGTCCTGAGCCGCTGGGGGCGCTTGTGAAACCTTCACCAAATCGCGTTTCAGGGTTTCTTCAATTAACACAAAAGTAAGCAAAGGGCAGCAGTAAAAACGGGCACAGACTTGGAGAAAGAGGGAAAGACAGCGACTTGGTCTCTAAGATAAGTGAGAGGCTCTCTTGAAAACTCTCCCCCCGGATCCCGAGTCAGAGCACTCCCACACTGGGCCTTTTCTCTCTGTTTCCTCTCTTCCTGGCCCCAGCTTCCTGCACCCTACAGGTGCCACCACCAGTGACCCGTTCCTCGGAGTGGTGCTCTCGTGGCTCTCTGTCACTCAGAAGGCCCCTCTGGCCAGGGTTCATGACTGCGGGCAGGGCTGCGGGTTGGAAACCCCCTTCTGGGGAGAAGCAGACTGAAGCTTTCAAGCCCATGGATGTTTGCTTGCGACTTTTCACCCTCGACCTCCACTGCTCTCTTGGTTATCAACAATTATAAGCATTCAAGAGGCATGCCACCTCGGCGAGCAGCCTCAGCTAATCGGGCAAAAGGATTAAATGGAGAGGGGTGTCTTTGCTCTCACAGACAACCATGTCTATTCCAAGAGCATAAATAATGAATTTTGAGGGGATAAAAAAAGCTAAACGTGAAACCTAAATGGAGGTTCGAAAGGAAGGAAATTTTAATTCTAGATTTCGGGAAACACAATTCTGTTTGCAATTTGGGTTCCTCTTGATGGATGGGTTTGCTTCAGGTTGGGCTGTCAAAGGCTCAGGTGTGGGTGGCGGGGGAGGGCGGCCACAGCTGCAGCACGGAGAGGCCAGATGGCTGGCAAGGAAGGAGCGAAAACTCAGGGAATTCTAATGACGAGAAGCCCTCAACGAGCTTTCAGAGAGCGGGCAGACATGCTGTGGATCTTGGGAGCCTTTGCAATTAGCATCTAGAAACAACTGTGGGACATTCTTGCCTAGAATACAGACCCATGCTCAGTGCCTGGAGCATGGGCCCAGAGCAAACAAACCATATATGTAGCATATGTGTGGGTGCAAATATGCATTAACTGTACATATTCATATATATATATATATATATATATATATATATATATATATAGTGCACATTTGTTAAATCTATGCTGATTAGAATAAAATTAAATGGGGAGGAAGGTGGAAGGTCACAAGCTTTCCCGGTCTCCATCCGTTCAACTTACCCACATTGCTACTGGGAATACGCCTCTGGCTGCCACTCTGGAAAGGGACCAGCTTCCTGATGTGATGGGCGGTGCCCAGCCCAGCCCAGGCACGCTCTCTACCTTCTGTGCAAACTGTGTCACCAACAAAAGGTGAGGCTGTAACCTTTCTAAACTGCTGCGAAGCTCTCTCTTCTTGAGCTTAAAAAAAAAAAGTGCCCTACAAACAACAAAACTTCACTTGAAAAAGACACATGCACCCGTATGTTCGTTGCAGCACTATTAACAGTAGGCAAGATATGGAAACAACCTAAATGTCCATCAACAGATGATTGGATTAAGAAGATGTGGAATATATACACAATGGAATACTACTCAGCCATAAAAAAGAACAAAATAATGCCATTTGCAGCAACATGGATGGAACTAGAGACTCTCATACTGAGTGAAGTAAGTCAGAAAGAGAAAGACAAATACCATATGATATCACTTATGTCTGGAATCTAATATAGGGCACAAATGGAACTTTCCACAGAAAAGAAAATCATGGACATGGAGACCAGACTTGTGGTTGCCAAGGGGCAGGGGGGAGTGGTATGGACCGGGAATTTGGGGTTAATAGATGCAGACTATTGCCTTTGGAATGGATAAGCAATGGGATCCTCCTGTATAGCACTGGGGACTACGTCTGGTCACTTTCAATGGAGTAGATAATATGATAAAAAATAATGTATGTGTGACTGGGTCACCTTGCTGTGCAGTAGAAAATAGAATGCTGTAAATCAGCTATAATGAAAAAAATAAAAATCATTATATGCGAAAAAATAATGCTCTAGACTTCTTCTTTTACATAGTACAGGAACGCTTTACATGGCCAGGTGGTGGTCGAAAGACATTCTCATATTTGTACAGAGCTCTTGGAAAGGAGCTCACAGCACTCTCGGGATCCTATTAACCCTCAGGATGCTTCTGGGTGAGCGTGTGTGTGTGTGTGTGCACGTGTGTGCAGGATGGTGGAAAGGCTGGGAATAGGTCAGAGAGAAGGTAGCTTCTTTTTAAAACAGCCGAAGTGCCGAGCGTTTGTGCTTTTCCCTTTTCTTATTTGTGCTTTTTCTCCAGTAGGAAAGAATCTGTGTAGTGGGCTCCTAGTTGAGCGCTCTCTTGGGAGGACAAAAGGCATGCGGAGGAAGGGGGCTGGTCCCACTGGTCTGCTGGCGGCGCTGAGGCTGGTGGTTGTCGGTGGCTTGAAAGGACGGGCGCAGAGGCGCGGTGGCACATGGGGAGGGCTACCCTCGAGCGCCAACCACCCCACCCGCTGCTGGCCCCTCCTGGCACCCAGTTCAAGCCGGAATGCCCTCAGCCTTGTTCAGTGAGCTCATTTGACTTTGATTCCACAGCTACTGTGCAAAACCAGGATAATACCCAGACCTGGTAAGACACAGCTCACGCTAACCCAGCACTTGCTCACGGTGGTCGGGTCGACAAATTTGGTTGAAGAAATAAATAAATAAGTGAGGAGAAAACAGAAGGCAGAGAGAAGACAATCCATTTATCTTTGGTGATGAAGTGTCACAAAAGACGTGACGTCCCCGACAGCGCTGGCCCCGGGGTGAGGATGAGGGTGGGGCCTGGCGTCTTCCCTGTGGCTTTGCCGGCCTGGCTGCTGTCCTGCTCCGTGGCCCAGGAGATGGATTAGCGGACAAACAGGACTCCTGCCCAGCTCGCGGTGGAACAGGAATTGCATTTACTGTCCCCGCATTTCCTGTCATTTGGGTCTGTTCCTGGTCTTGGAGGGGAATCAGTAACTATGACCCCAAAGTCTCGGTTTGAAGAGAAAAAACCCACAACAAAGCGGACTTTTTTTGGCAGCCTTGCCCTGTTCCATAGCTTAGGTGTGTTGACTCTCTCACATGGCAGTCATCCCTTGTGTCGTGGAGTTTGTGCCTGCAGGGTTTCCCTGGCCTGCCCGACCCCACCCTGGAGCTGTTTGCCCCAAGGGGGTCCTTCCCACACATGCAGAATGAGGAAGAAACCGATGAGCCCCGAGTTAGGGGACAATCCTGCCATTAAGCATCCAGTTTCTTGGGGGTGGTGAGGGGTGTGCATGAGATGCAGGTGACAGGACAGCAGAGAGGGCAGAGAGAAAGGTGGGAGGACAACTCGTAATGGCATTTCAGAGCAAAACCCCACCTCGCAGGGCTCATAGCCGCACCAGGGCCTGGGCTCTGTGATGGCACGGGACCCTCTCGGCTCAGGGTCCACGGCTGCTGGCCGGCAGCGACCGTGCAAGCAGGGCCTGGGCAGCAGATGAAGAGGACAGGAAGCTCTGGGTGGGGGGAGCCGAGCAGAGAAGGGATGAGAGACGGGAGAAGCCAGAAATCAGAAATGAGAGCGGGGGCTAAGGGGGGAGCAGGGGGCTCCGCGGAGAGGCGTTGTGACATGGAGGTGGGAGACCGGGGTCTCGTCGCTGCCCTTTAGGGACTGGGAGCCTTAGGAAAGGGAGTCATCCTCTCTGAGTCCCCATTTTACCATCTTTAAAACGGAGTCTGGGATTGGAGTTCCCTTGTGGCTCAGCGGGTTAAGGATCCAGCGTTAGCACGGCAGTGACTCGGGTTGCTGCTGTGGCTCAGGCTCGATCCCTGGCCTGGAACGTCCACAGGCTGCAGGTGCAGCCAAAAAACCACAACAGAACCCATGATAATCTCTGCTCTCTCTACTTCCTAAGGATATTGTGAGCATTAAATGAAAACGTTAAGACCTTGTAAGACAAAGCTCACGCTGACACCCTCCTTGGCCAACCGTTGGTTGGTTGGACGAATTTGGTTGAAGAAATAAATAAGTGAGGCGAAAAGAGACCACAGAAGATGATTAATCCAAGTAAGCAGGAGGGAGCCAGGTGGAGAATGAAGAAAGAACCCAATGGTGATGAGTTGGCGGAGACACCAGACTCAGACAAAAATGCAGAGACAGTGATGGGGACCAAGAGACGAACAGCGATGTCCCCGCTTAAGAGCCTAGTGGCAGCTATTATGCGAATGATAGTGGGAGACAGACAGAGAAGGGTCCGCAGGGGAGAGACCCGGGGGAAAGGCCGAAGAGCAGCTTGTTTTAGGGAGTCTGATGACAGAGCTAGGAGGTCACTTCCTGCCCGACGGACCGCCGGGGTAGCCGTGCGCCCGGCACAGCGGGCAGGACAGAGCGAGGCCGGTGGGGTCTCTACCCCGAATGGCAGCCGGGGAGGGGACAGGCCGCTCTTCCGGGAGAGAAAGCCCTCACCGGCTTCCTCTGACTGCAAGGCTTTGGTCCAAACCGGACGAATCCCGCGTTAGGGCGTCTGGAGGAGAGTCCGGGCGTGAATCCCAAGCGAAGGCAAGTCCGGCTTCGGTAACTCAGTGTCATGAGAGGTAAAGGGGGGGCCTCTGAAGGAGGTGACAGCATTGTTTAGCCTTCCAGGAGGGGAGCCAGTGAAAACGGGACGATCGTGGTTGATTTAAGGGGTAAAAGTCGAGAGGCAAAGGACAGCTCAGGTTGAAAGGGCTTCTGTGAGAGGCGCTTTTGTTCCCAGGCAAGACGTTGCCGCTCGGGGTTCAAGGGGAGTGGGAGGCATGATGGATGGCCCAGGAACCTATGAAGAATGAGGCCAAGCAGCATGAAACCGTTTGTTTGGGCTTTATAGATTTTCTAATAAAAACGTCAAGGTTTTTTCACACCGTTTTGAAAATGTCATCAAATGCAAAACAGCGTTCCTTGTGCCAGTGACAAAGGCTGCATTTCCAATGGTGCGTTCCAGCCCGAGATGCAACAACAAAGTTTGTCAGCCTTGCCTCTAAGTCAGACCAGGGGTCAGGTTCGGTCTGGGACCCTTCGGGGTGACCCTTCACAGTCACTGGCCCCCTCCCGACAGAGCCCCAAACTTTCCTGGCCCTGAAGTGTTGAGAGAGCGAGGAAGGGCTGGCCTTAGCCCGGTGGGAACGTCCCTGAAAGCAGCGGGTCCTCTTCTGAGTGGGTCTGGGAGTGGAGCGTGTAGCTCCAAGTCTCTGACCCAGGTTATTTCTGATGTAGCCACTGGAATAAAAAATTTTTCAGTGGACTTTCTTATCTCCTTCCAAAGTGGCCTCACACACGTCCTCAAAGTTATTATTATTAGTTATTATTTTTATTTTGATGCACCTTTAATTCTCAAAGACCTTTAATGGGTCTCCTTGGCCTTATTTTTGTGCTCATTTCCATAACATTCTAATGTAACCCAAGAGATCCAAAGTATTATCATAAAGTGTGATCCACGTCAGGATGACGGATAAGCTATTCTATATCCTTTCTTCGTACTGAGCTTCAAATCCAGGTTGTGCTGCACGGTGAGCACCCACCTCACTCTTGAAGTTCAGTTTTCTCAGGTGCACCTCCTCTGCCTTTAGCTTCTGTTGAGATGTAGCATCGGAGGAGAAGGTTCACAAACCGGGTCGTTCAAACTTTAACCAAACCTGAAACCTTCAAAATTTCCAATAACTGAATCTAATATGAGGGTTTAGAGCTGAATTTACACTAGTTAAATCTGCATCAAACAAACAAAAAAGATCTTTTTATTTGGGTAGCATCCCATTGCAGGGCCGGACCCAGCCTCTCACACCAGGTGCAGACCCGTTTGCGCGGCTGCCTGCAGCCTCATTGTCAGCAATTCCTGGGCTTGGCCCTCACGGTCCAGCTAAACCCACCCCGCTTCCGCCCCCACCCACCCCAGCCTTTGCGTTGCCTGCTCTCCACAGCAGGGCCTTTGTCAGTCCCTTCATCCAGGCGTCTTCCCTTCGCACCGTCTTTGCCTATTAAAATCCTGCTGTTCTTTCCAGATTTATCTCAGAAGCCACTTCTTCCATGAAATCTCTCCTGATTTTCTGAACTGTGACTCTGTCAACTGTGATTTCCGCTTCTTGTTTATCCTTCAAAGCACATCGGTGCCTCCACTTAATCCACTTTGACCTGTATTCTCTAATCCAAGATGCTCACCTCCTTGAAGCTAAAGCAGAAAAGAGCCCCACACCTTTTCTAGCCCCTGCCCCGCGCCTCCTGCACTAAAAGCTCCCAGAGTGGCCTCCTTGTGGGGGAGCGTAAAAATGATCTGTTTAGAGTCAGTCTTCTTTGGGGCTCATCTCTATTATGTTGACTTGCTAAAAAGGACACCATATGGAAAAAAGAAAAAAGCAGGGGGAGTGGTTGGGTCTTGACCTTGGTCTGGTCTGCACATCACACCTGTCACCCACAGTTGACTTTGGCAGAAGTCTCTTCCTGGGCGCAGAGGCAGAGGCCAGGAAAGGACTTGCAAAGAGGCTTTCTCCCGTCCTGGCTGGTTCTCTGCCGCTTGGAGGAAAAACCTTAAAGGACAAAGAGGAGCGGGTGTTTCTGAAGGGGCTCCGTGCACATGTGAGATTTCTAGGGGCTTTCTCCAGGGGGTCCTGAGCCACGCACCTCCCCTTGGATGCTCTCAGCATGAGGAATATGAAACACTGGAAGGGCCGACTGCCACGAACCAGGCAGACAGGGGAGTGACATCTTCTGACTTAAAAAAAGTGTGGATCTGGGGAGGGGCCGGTGGGAAGGCAGTCAGGGTTACTCAAGTTCTGTCTGGAAGACACAGGGATCAGCGCAACAGGCCTGCCACCTCCTGCTCCCCAAGAGCCAGGGAGGGGCCGGGTGGTTGCACTGTGGATGTCTAGGCAAGAGTTCTGCAGCCGGGAACCCTGGAGAAGCGTGATCCAGCAGCTCCCAGGCACCACTCCCAGGGAGCCGGCAGCCACTGCTAGGATGACTGGCAAGAGCTTGGGCTGTTAAGTCGTATGATTTACTGCTTTGGTCCTAGATTGACCAGTGGTTTAGGGTAGAATCCTGAACGCGTCCACCTCATGCCCGAGTTTCCACATGTGGGCGGCACCATTGGCTGTCACTTCCACCTGGCTGAACATCACTGATCTAGCTTCAAGCTGGAAAGAAATGCAGCTCCCTCCCCCTCTTCA